>CM063593.1:14336424-14788314 GCA_032356905.1 Salix exigua | reverse complement strand
AAGAATTTCTTTCACTAGTCACCTTTTGTGAAAGCTTAAACTGTTTGTGTAATACGGGATAAGCATGATTAGGGTGGCCAGTGACGGCTGCTTCCACCTCCTATTGCGTTCTAGTGTGTGCCTCCATCTTTATAGATCCACAGCCGATTTTGGACCCACCGGATCTTCTCGAAAGTTCGTCCCTGGAAAATAAAATGAAGAAAATATCGTGGAAAGTTTTCCCCATACGTGGCACTTTCTTAGTATATGTTAGAAAATAAAGATATATTTCATATAATTTGCAAGTTAACCTATAGTCTCAACACTTAAATATAAGAAGTTAACTAAGAAAAATGAAACGAATTTTCGAAAACCATTCAGTCAACATTTTAAAATCAATTAGTATATAAAATAAACATTTGACTTTAGATTTAAAGTAGAGACAATAAAAAATAGAAAAGCTTTTGCTCTAAAGTAGAATCTGCTTACGTGTGTGAGACAATAAATATATCCTTCCAAAATCATGTTATCTTGATGATTGACTGTTGTGAGAATCCGTTTTTTTTATTTTTTATTATTATTATTTTATGGATATATACACGTGTCGCATTATGTTTTTTCTTTTCTTTTAATGTAAAGTGTTACTCTAAGAGCGTGTTAAGTGTTAAATTTGGTGGGAGAAAAAAAGTTTTTTATTTGAAAATATATTAAAATATTTTTTTATTTTATTATATCAAAACAATATGAAAACACTAAAATATTTTAATTTAAATTAAATTTTATTTTATTTATTTAAAATCACTTTTATACAAAATCAAACATGCTCTAAATCTTAAATAAACAAATAAATTAAAAGATAACATGTCAACCATATCATCATTTACTTGTTGGTTATAAGTAACACCCAATTCACAGAAAAGGAAATATAAAGGATAAATCAAGTTAATGGCTGCAAGGTTCTTAGTATTGTTTAACAAGGGATAAGGTTTATATCATATATGTTTACTACTTGATTTTGATTAGCTATGACGGTCCAACAATATATCAATAATTGATTCATCAAGTGACGAGTGCATAGAGCCGATTTTGGACGGATCAAATCTCGTAAAAGGCAGTGGATAAGTTTAATTTAATTTGATGGTGTTCTAGCTAATAATAATGAAAACGATGAACATCTGATGATCGACTGCACGTATGGAGGGAGTGCTCTCAATCAACCATTTTATTATCATTGAGCTCGGTCTGGCTATTTCCAGCTTCTTTACAAGTCAGACTTCACTAGCTAGCTATCATTTATGGAAATAATATATTTGCCCATAGGAAATTAGGTCCGACTTGGGATTTGGATCTTAGTTTTTTAATTACCTTCGTTTTTTTCTATTATAAAATTATATATGAACCAACTTGTATAGTATTTGAGACTGCATCCCTTCTCCAATGGTTATAGGTTGGTTAGAGAATAACATAAATCATATTTTATGACTTCACTTAATAGTTTAGATTTTTAGATGAGATAATTCCTTGATACGGTATTAGAGCCTTGTTGATTCAACAATCACGAGTTTGAATCTCAACATCTTCATTATATTTTAAAAAACAATGAAGTACAAGATAGTGTAGGCCTGTGCAAGTTTCTGTCGAGCATCGATTCAACTCTTCTCCACTGTCATAGGTAGAGAATCATGAATGAGCGAAAGCCCAAAGAACTTTCACTTAAAGGGCGTGCTAACAAATTATATAAATTATATTATAGAACCTCATCTAATGACTTAAATTTTTAGATGAAATGGTTTCTTGACAAGGTTTATGGTCAGCATATCAACTTTATATTTATCAATTTGAAGATTATTACCCATTAACTATAGTTATAATACTCATAAGCTAATCTTAGCTAAGGTTTTGGTTTAAAGATTAACTTAGAGTTGAAGGGTTTTTTTTAGCTCAACAAATTAACGTATAATCTAGCTAGTGTTTATTAACTCGACAAATCAACCCGCCATATATTGAACTAGGTTTGTATTTACAAACCCTCTTATATTATACTTGGAATTTAATACATAATTAAGCTCTAGAAAAGTATGGAAGCCAGAAAGGATATCTATATATATAATTGATTTCTTTATATGAAAAAGAGAGAGAGGGAAAGTAACCAGTAGTAATAACAAGCTTGGTAGCCAGTAAAGAGTAGATGAAAGCTTGACAGATGCTGATTAATAATTAACCAGAGTTTTCAATCATAAACTTTTTCATGACTTCAACTACTTCTTCTGAATCTTCTGAGTAAGGATCGTTGGTGAAGAAACCGTGCTGCTTTCCCTCAAATTCAACGTACTCAATTTTCTTTCCCATCTCTTTTAGCCTCCTCGCATAGTCCTCACCTCTATCTCTCAGCAATTCACAACCTCCTACGATCACCATGATCGGATCAAGATCCACCAGTTCAAGATTCAAGCTACCTGGTCCAAAGGGGTTTGCCAATGGGTGGTCTCTATCTGCCCCAGCAGGCATAGATAGCCTCCAAAAACTGTAATTCAACTCAGATTAATCAGTCAAAAAACGAAAAATACAAACTATAATTCAGTCACATGGACTAGGGACTTCAACTATAGAGCATAGCTTTTTTTTTTCCCCCAGAAGATAAGGAGATGATATGATATTGGAGGAGGCATTTATGTTGTTATTGGTATAGGCACTATCATTCCATCTCATTGCTAGCATTTGATGTGAAAGAATCCCACTGGGAAGGAAGCTCTGCTGATATAAATACATGTAATTTTCAGATATACAAGCGGTATAGAGGCATGCATACCTCTTAAAAAACTATCAATTATATTAAAAATTATAATCAGATGAGACTTTACATATATATATATATATATATTAATGGGAGTACTGTATATAATTAGGACACTGAACTAATTAATTAATGGGGCCATGCATGATTTGAGTGAAATATGATCAGCTGGTGGAATTTTTGGCACCATGGCATGAATATATGAATCCACTAATCAAGAACCATCTAAGCCAAATTGCTGTATTTAATTCTTTGAGCTTATCTCATGAGCACTAGCAAGCGAGTAGAATATGAGAAAATAAATAATGATTTTGGGTTTGAATTTGACCACGTTTAATTTAATCTGTAAAAAGATCAGAACTTGATTGTTTGCGGATAAGATGATTAAGTTAATCCCTGCTGGCCAATTCAAATACGTAAGAAAAAAGAGAAATGACCATGACTCCACGCAAATATATAAAAACAGTAGACCTGCAGCAGAGACATGGCTCTATCAAGAACTTTTTCGATCAAGGAATATGTTCATAAAGCTGCCCCTCAAGGTTCCCTCGTACTGTATGTGTATCTTAGACCAGCCACCACTATCCCACGTAGAAATTAACCAGCATCTCTCTCACTCATCTAGGCTAGATCTTTCCCTTATATATAATCTAGGTGTATATATATATTCAGAAACAAGGCAACTAGCGAAGATGAAAGGGACCAATCAAGTAATTACTCCGTCTTTCTGTATTTTATGAATCCTAAGTAAAACTCCGTTATCTCATATTAATTTGTACAAAAAATACACATTATAATTTAAATTTAGGACATGTTATGTAAATTATAAATCTTTTGCAATCACGACACCTATTATTTGGGAATAACATGCATAATTGCTAGACTTGCTGGTGCAGATTCGTTCATAATTTGATTCCAGTTGTATCTAACATTATTGCATGGAATATCGAAGTGGACAAAAGAGGGTACAAGGGATTCGAGGATAAAATTGAGGAAACCAGAGCCACAGGAAGTGAGACCAAAAAAGAAAAAAAATATCGATCACAACAGCTAGCATCACCAACTCTCTCACTAACTCAACGTGACATGTGGAGCAACAAGACACAGAGCCTGTGAGGTGGTGGGTTTGTGAGTGCGACTTCCATTTTTCTTAGACAGATACTCCCAGGTGTAGGTTTTCAGACCACCCCATTTGTACGGATCAATCAAAATCCTTGGTGAAAACGATGGCATGGCCCGGTTCATTAGCAGGATATTTTAATTTCGTGCTCTCAAAATAACACTAATCTAAATTAGCTTCAGACATTAACCATGTTATCACAAGTTGACAGGCAAAACAAGGTTTTCATTTGTGGAGATTAAGGAGAAAGCCGTATCTTTTGACCCTGACCTTTGATATTACATTATTTTCCCCACAAATCTGATTCCATTGCTGTCTTCTCTCTTTCTTTCTTTCTTTCCTACTTTCTGTTTTCCAATCAATTAGAAATCACATTAAGCTTGACCAATTTCGTTTCGTCGGGCTGGAATCACTTTTATGGGGTAATTCAAGATGGAGCCCTAAGTAGAGAAGAATACAAAACATCCCACTAAGTGAGGCGCTTCCCTAGTGATAGGTATATATTCGTGTGTGTCCATTAGCTCTCGTAGAGTTATTTTCACGTACCGACTAAATTGAGAGGCACAAGATCTTTTTCAAAGCAAATTTATAATGCCAAGCCGTGCTAAATTACTACATATTTGTTTAGAAATGTAATTGAAGTTAGTTAATGTTTTTTGTTCAAAAATACATCAAATAATATTATTTTTTTTATTTTTTTAGAATAATTTTTTATATCAGCGTATCTAGATATAGTTGCATTGAATTGTGATAGTTTGATCGGATTCAAATTAATAATTTAATTGGTTTGGTCTAAATGCATCGATTTCAAGCAGCAATTATCATTGGCGAGAGATAGAGAAATTAGCTAGAGTATGTTGACGTACCGATCCAATATTTCCATGCTCAACAATTGTTCACCTGGCCCTTCCTCTGACTTTGTCCTAGCAACCCCACCAAAAAACGGTGCTAGTAGTATATACCCTCTTACGCGAACCGGAACCAGCCCGGTCGAGCCAAGACCGACCTGAACCGCTAAGTGGTGTGCAATATTGCCCCCAGATGAGTCCCCCAAAACAAAAACCTGGTCAAAGTCAACTTCATCACCGTTCAACCATGCATCCCCTTCGTCACTCAGAACCTGAGCTTGTAGCCACTTCAAGGCACCAAATCCATCCTCCATGGCAGCCGGCAGCCTATGTTCTGGGGCCAAACGATAGTCAGGTGCGACAACGAGTGCACCGAGCCCAGAAGCTAGTTTAAGGCAGCAGTTGTGACTGTTGGGCCACTCGCGCGTGCCTACACAAAAGCCACCTCCATGAAGGTAAAGTATAATCGAAAGCTTCTTCGCCGGAGATGATGGCGATATTGAGGCGGGCTTGTAGAGACGGAGGTGGAGGCTGTGCGTTTTGTCAAAGAGGCAGTCTTTGAAGACGACGGAGTCGTCATTGATGATCGGCATGGGGAACCCTATATCTCTGGACCTGTAAATGGTTCCATCACTAAAGAGCTGGACAACGCCACCGCAATCTTCTACAATATGAGGGAGAGAGCCCATTTTTCCTGCAAGTATCTTCTTTCCTGTTCTCTATAGAGAGATGATGGGTGGCAATGGAGGTAAGTATGGGAGGTATATATAGGCCAGAGGAAGGGGAAAAGAGAGGAGAAATTAGGGTGTGTGAGTTGGAGTAGAGAAGGCAGAGATAGTTTATTTTATTTTTTATTTAAAAAAAAGAAAAATGTGAAAGTGATCGCGTCATTTTAAGAGGGATATTATGGAAAGTGGTGGATGATTGCATACGCATTCATGGCCATTGGTTTATCTTCTTATTTATTTATGTATTTCTTAATATGGACCATTGATGAGGTTGGTGGCTGTGGGAACATGCATCTTTGTTTATGAGAGTAGACACTTTAATAGTGAAGATTTGAAATTTTAAAAAATAAAATTGAGGTTTGTATTACTGCAAAAGATTGTTATGAGGTTTACATGAAAAGGATAATTTTCTTCTGTATCCAACATTTATGAGAATATGTATCCAATAAATTATATTTAAAAAAGTATTGTCTTTCATTTTTTCTAAAAAACATACTTGAGAAGGAAGGAAGCGATAAAAAAAAATATTTTTAGAAAAATAGATCTTATTTTACAATTTTATTATTAAATATTTATTTTCAAGTAGTGTACAAAACTAATAGGTTTACTAGCAGATCAGATGTACAATATATATAGATAGATGTATATATGGTAGGGGCTAAAGGTCAACTTATATTTTCTTTCTTCAATAACTTGTAATTTGTATATATAAAGGGCAATTATCAATAAACAAAGACATTTTTTTTCAAAGAAGATTCTAAATTGTTATCCAATTGTTATTTTTTAAATCACAAATTTCAATTTGAAAAAATTAATAAATCTCATAACCTGTGTCGGGATGGTGCTATCTGGTAATTGAATTTCTTACTTAATTATAAGTCATTCAAGTGGGAATTAAAGTTAATATTGGATTACAATAATCCAACATTGAGATTTTTTTTTTAAAAAAAATAGTCTAATCATCAAATTTATTTTATATAATTGAGTCATTTTGATCTCAAAGTAGAACTCAATTACACTTTTTTAGAGATGAGGAATGAATTGAGAAACTGAAGTGTGAAGTGAAAAAAAACAAGTAAAATTGGTAACATGAATGCAATTTGTTTGAAAACTTCATTTTCATATCTTATCTTTTTAAGCAATTAAGTATTTGTTCCTAATAATTTTCAAAAAAATATTTTTTTCGTACTAAACTTCATTTTTTCTCTCTTTTGTAGTTTTTTTTTGGTTAGGACAGAGAGAGAGAGATCATTATGAATTCTGGTTTAGAGAGAAAACATTGTCATTGAGAAATATTGAAACCACCAAAATATACTATTTACATGTCAAAAATGATCCGTATAATGAGAGGATTTAAAAATAAGTGTTGTTTTACCTTGAAAAATCATTAAAAAAAACATATCTAAGCTTAGGGATATTTTTTGTTTTGGATTGATTTCTGATCTTGCCCGGTTTTTTGTGTTTTTGAAGGCATAGGTTCGTTTAACAAGGTTTCTAGACAACTTTCTAAATGTTTTGGGTCAAGAACATGTAAATATAGGTTTTTGGATGAAAAAAAATCATAGACCATGTTTTTCCAACTACTAAAATGATTGAATTCTAAGATTTTAGACAATGTGTCGTCTCCTGCTGTCGTGATGATGTTTTTTCACGTTTTACGCCCTATCATCCCTAGAGGGAAGACGGCGCGCGGTAAAAGAAGAGTTTTATAGTCATAAAATTATGACTAAAAATCTTAGGAGTCGCCACCTAGTATTAAGGTCATTAGAAAATTTAATAGGTTGCAAGAGTCTAGGTAAAGAGATTTAAGCCCGTTTGTTTGCTGGAAAGTGTTTTTCTTTTGGAAAGTGAATTCTGGGGAAGTGAATTCCTGGAAAGTAAATTCCTAGAAAGTGAATTCCGATGTTTGACAGTGTTATGGAAAATGAACTGGAAAACACTTTTCAGTGTTTGTTTGTGTTATGGAAAATGAACTGAAAAATAATTTATTAATAAATTTTTTTTTCAAGTTTATTAAAATAATGAGGAACAAATCTTACAAATTAAAAAGTTGAATGAGAATGAAATTGAAAAAAAATATAATTTCATAAATTATATCAAATAAAATAAATAATAATCAAAATAATAAATATCAAATCTAAAACATTAAAAAAATGAAAGATGAATAAATTAAAATAATAATAATTAACATTTCATAAATTGTTTCAAATAAAATAGGTAACAATAAAAAAATGAGGATCAAATTTGATAGATAAAAAATTTCAATAAAAAATGATAAGAAAAAAGCAAATAGCAATTATAAAAATAAGGACCAAAATTAATATAAAAATTAAATTTTAAGAGATGGAATTGAAAAATAAATATTCAAAACAAATTATATATAGCAATCAAAAATTTGAGGATCAAATTTGATATAATCAGCAAATAATGATATTTCTAAATTTTTCACAACTTCCGGAAAGTGTTTTCCGGAAAATTTGGACGGAAAACACTTTCTTGAAAACCAAGCCAAATTCTTCTTTGACCGGAAAGTGTTTTCCGTTGACCGGAAAGTGTTTTCCGTTGATCAACTTTCAGGAAGACAAATAAACACAGGAAAATTTGGAAACTGGTTTCCCGGAATTCACTTTCCGAGAAACAAACACAGCCTTATTGTGTAAGGGGTAGACGGATTACCCCAATGCACCCTACCTAACTTTATATGTCAACATTTCATTTTTCTAGGGAATGAGCTTCATGATCATATCATAAAATGGTACTTCTAATTTAATAAATTGGGTCAAAGGTTGATATTTGTTTGTCTTATTTTCATTTTTTGTAATATCATAGCTTGAAATTGTTTTTTTCTTCTTAAAAAGACAACTTTATGGTTTTTTTAGTTTTTTTTTCTATCAAATTATTTTGATATTATAACCAAGAGCATGAGTTTATTAACTATATAAATAGTTTTTTTTAATTCAGAAAGTTTTTAATATATTTTTAAAATAATTCTTAATTTTGTATTTCACTTCTTTGTGATTATTTTGCTTGTTTATTTTCTTTCAATAATGATTTTTTTAATTATATTGTATATGTTTAGTTTTTGAAGATATTAGTATAATTAATTTGTAATTTTATATATTTTTATATATAAAGTTTATTTTTAGAAATAAAAAATATTTATTTCTTATACAACCTTGTACAATATTTTGTTTATATTCAATAAATCTTTGTGTATCAATTTCTATTTCAAACTGATTTTAATAGATAAATAATTAAACATAATCAAGTAAGTGACCTATATTGAGATATTAAATATCTTAATTTGCAATTGTCTTTCATTTATTTGAATTATATTTTTTTTATTAAGAAAGAAATTAGAAAGCCAAAATTGGTTTGTTGGGTATCTTTTTTTGTCTTCATATTTTGATTAAACTTGACTTCTTTTTTCTCATATTGTAAAAAAAAAATGATTTTATAGAAAAGTCATGGTACTAAACTTTATAAAATTTATGGACATATTTGCAGGTTTGGTTGATTGACAAGGTTTGCATATCTAACAAGTTTAACTCTTATTTTTATTTCTTTTTTTCAACACCTTAATATTGAGTCAGTGTTTGATTTTATGATTGTCTATTTTTGCTATCATATAATTAAATAAAAAATATTAATAAAAAACAATTTATAACGCCACTAGAGTCCATAACCTAATTCACAGGTTTAATGTGCTAGTCTGAGTTACCTAGTTCATAAGTTTGACGAGTTCACTTGTTGACTGAATATGTTTTTCACTTATTGACTGAATATGTTTTTTTTTTATTTTGCATCCTTTAGTTGTTTTTAATTTTTTTTCTTGATTTTATCTTTTAAGATTAGATTGGTTTGGAAATAAACTGCACGATCTATCTTTGTTTACTTTCTATCGTAATTGTTTCTAGAGGATGGTGTTTAATTTTCTGACCATATTGCTATTATCATATAACTAAAAAACTACTTTATAAAAAACACTCTCAAACTCAATGGAATCCATAATTTGAGTCATTGAAAAGTTGAAACCAATTTAATTTGTCATCGTTTTAATATTTATTTAAAAAAAATTCATCTTGAAGTTTTTTTTTAAAAAAATAAGTCATGTTTTATAGATCATTAAAATTACATTTGAACCTATAAGATCAATCAATTTAGTTCAAGCTAGCAACAGTATAATGTAGTTGAAAACTAGAGTTAGACAAATAGATTACGGATTGACTATTTAATCAAGTTTAATAACACAATTAAAAAATTATTTGTGCTTTTAATATTTTTTTAAACATTGGTTCAATCCGCGGGGAAACACGAGTCAATAGGATAGCATGCGTATGTATAAGTTGCGTTTTAATCAAGTTTAATAACACAATTAAAAATTAATCTTGCTTTTAAAAATTAATCTTGCTTTTAAAAATTAGTCCCACCTGCAACACACACTCTCTCTCTCTCTCTCTCTATATATATATATACTAGTCAATGACCGCATTGTTTTTTATAATATATTTTTGGTGCGGAATTCCTATGACATGCAAGTTTTCTATAAAATATATGAATTTTAAATCGATATAAATTTATCTGTTTAATAGGTTTCAACGCAATAACCAACATAAAATTATCATCATCATTAAAAAAAGCAAGAAAATTATCATCATCATTAAAAAAAATCATATTTTTAAGTAAAATAGAAATTTGTCAAGAGTGGGACTTGAACCATCAACCTCTCGAACAGAATTGTTTTCTCGCGCCTCATAAACCCTCTCAACCACCTCAACATTCTTTCATCTTTTTCGAAAATATATATTAAATTTAATTTTAATGTGGATTCGCTAAAGAGAAATGTGTTGAGAGTGAGATTCAAACCTATACCCTCGGAGGGGACCTTAATCTGACGCTTTTTAGACCATCTCGGCTACCTCAACAACCGTTTGTTTACGAAAATATATATTAATAGCAGATGTTACTGTGGATTAGCACAGTAAAACTGTGACGTGTTTTATTGTATAATTAATATATATATATATATATATATATATATTAACATCTACTATTAATATATATACACATCATGGCGCAGGAAAAACACTGTAGATTGCTACAATGTTTTGTGACAACAGAAAATAACAAAAAAAAATTTAAAAATAAAATACAATGTAACCGACATAAATTAAAATTTCAGAACGATAAGTACAAAAAATAAATGAAAAAAATAAAAATAAAATCTAAAAACACAAATACATAAAATATGATTTATTTTTGTCCAAAAAACAAAAATACCAAAAGAATATATATATATATATATATATATATATATATATATATATATATATATTATGGCGCAGGAAAACACTATAGATTGTTACAGTGTTTTCTGAGACCGGAAAATAATAATAAAATTTTTAAGAATAAAATACAATGTAACCGACATAAATTAAAATTTCAAAATGATAAGTATAAAAAATAAAATAAAATAATAAAAATAAAATCTAAAAACACAAATACATAAAATATGGATCATTTTCCACTAAAAAAAATATATATAATAATATATTATAATATTAATATATCTATTGGCGTGGGGAACAGTGTTTCCCTGCCTTTTATATTATAAGTAATATATATATATATATATATATATATATATATATATATATATATATATATATATATATATATATATATATACAACACCTGCCAGAATCATAGAACAGTAAACTGTCCCAACTGGTGGTGAGAAGAGGAGGGATCCAAATCCAGGAATCTTCCGTGGATCATCACAAACAATCTTGAATATCTTATCCTGACGAGGGGAACACAAAGAACTTTACGAAGCCTTCACATACGAATATGGGGTTGTAGTTTGTCCTACTCTTATATTGTCCTTTTACGGCCTCCATTTTCTGTAGAGATTTATCAATCAACTGGAACTTAGAAGTGCTGGGAGCCGACTTTCATTTTATCATTTAGCAAGGCCTCAGTGTCCTTATCCTCACTCGCATCATGTTCTACAGTCATTCCTCTTCGAATCCATATCTTAGCGAACGGTATCTGAAACTGTGGGTAATTTTGTCCTAACCCCGATTCATTTCTGCGATGACTCTCTGTATAATTCTATCTGATCATATATTTTTCGAACCAAACTGTGATGTTTTGTGTGAAGGATTTGACACTAAAAATGCTCTGCCTTGGGCGATGTTTGCATCTAGAAGCAGAACGTTTTAACAAAGCAAACAAGGGCAGGCCTCACCAGAACAAATGGAAATCACGAAAACTGAAGCAGAAGGGCATGGTTAGAAAATTTCCCGTTCCAACTCCATGTTCTCCGGTACAATGTTCCTGATCGGAGTGCAACAGAGCAATCTTCCATCACTAGGTTAACTCTATTGATCGCCCAAGTAGTAGAAAAGAAAAGGTAGCATGCCTCTTGCATCCAGAAACACATACCAAACCAGTGGCAACGCTTCAATTTAAATTTCCAGATAAGATGGTTTCTAGACATAGTATTAGGGCACTGTTGACCCAACAGATCACGAGTTCGAATCTTACCATCCTCGTTATATTTAATAAAAATCAAGCACAAGGTAGTGTTAGAGAATAATATGAATCATATTCTAAAACCTCATCTAACAGCTTAAATTTTTAGATGAAATAGTTTCTTAACACAGTTCATACTTGGATCTTGATATCAATTCAGCAAGCTGTGATAGAGAACGCATTCGTCCTGCATGCAGTGAGTGGAGAAGTAGACAACGTAAGAAAAGCTTTCTATATTTCTCTCAGTAAACAAAAATATATAAGGAAAGATGAAGGCCGTTCATATAATAATGTATCAATTAAAAGCAGTTTCCTTGGTTCCTCATTTTTCATTTTGCATTTTGCATTCGATTATCCTTTCTTTCTGGAAACTAACATGGGCTGGGATTACTTTTAAAAAGGATTGGGATTGGGATTGGGATTGACATCAGATGAAACAATGCAAGTGCACCAGCGCGAAAAATGACAGTAATTATACAAACTACGTACCAGCAAACTTGACAGTAGATAAAATCTGAATTGCATTTGCTAACGAGAAGTGTTGAGTTCACTTAAAAATATCAATATTGCTTCTTAGTGATTATGATCGACAATTAACCGTACCACAGAGTAATGAAAGTAGCTCATAAAACAATCAAACAGGGAACAAAAAAGCTTTCTAATTTGGAACTACACAGGTAAAATGATCTTCAATTGACCAAACTCAAAACCACCAAGAAATTCACAGCTTGCTCGTAGTAATGCTTGGATTATGATTTTCATCTCAAGCTACTCTGGGCTTAACCATGCTATAGCTATAACTTGAAACCACTTGAAGTCTACTTCAGAATTCTCCCTCCATTCAAGCATTATTTTTTAAAAATTTATGATTCGATCAATACCCAATCGCATATTTGGTCTGTGAATCCCAATACTCCCTGGTTTGCTTTACGTCCTCGGCATGTTCAGCAGCCATCCTCTCTTTCCAGTACGCATTGCACCTGAAAGATTTTAATTATCAGAAATTGTCAATTTTAAACAAGGGAACGGAATTGTAATTTCGTTACCTTCTTTTCAGTAGCAGATCAAGTTCCAACATGTGCACTGCATTAGTGTATACTCCGGCCTGCACATGATAGTAAACAAACTTGAGATCAATTAAATGCCAAAATATCCGTTTCTTCAGAAATATATCCTTCGTAGACAGCAAACAGGCATGCTGCCTGAGACTATGTATCATCATATGTTTGATCAGGGGGAAAGGATGAACATTAATTGATAGTAGTATGGCATGAATTTCTGCAATCATGCATCCTGATGCTTGAGATATTAGAAGAAGTTATGCACATGAAGGCAACTCAGTAAGGGGATGGCATAAGAGCATTCATATCCAGTCAGATAAGAACAGCAGGAATAAGACACACCATAAGACTGATTAAAAGATATAAACGGAGTCATCTCTCTCAATCATCTAATCCTTAGGTGTGGTAGTACTCTTGAGAAAAAAAAAGAAGGAAGAACAGTAAATGGTATTGGTAAGTGGTCAAAGGAGGGAACTGGCAGTGACATCACTGCCAATCCAGAACACAACACAGCCTTGGGCAACAGCACGTATCAGAAGGGTACCAATTAAATAACAAATAAAGCATCATTTCATATTGAAATAGGAGAGACAATCATGCAAAACATCAGATGTCAAGAAGATCATGTGACAAGGAAAGTATTTTAAAAACTTACAGCATTGCAACAATCCATGTAATGGGGAAAAAAACATTGTTTTGGACTCAAAGATGAGGAAAGGAACAGCTCTTTCTAAGGCTCTGACGGGGCTGAGAGAGCAACAATCAATACTATTGTGTTTAAGTGTATTGAGCTTTCAAAATTTGGTTTTGAAAAGGTCAGAAACAAGCTTTATGATTCATGATATACATTCTGCAAAGTCAACCACAAAGCCAAACACATACTAAATGCAAAACACATGGTTTTCATATTAAATGTTCTTTTCCTCTAGGCATGTTGGACCAGACATGTATTCTGAATTGCTCACATTGCTGATGCTGTGGATAAGGTGTTATCTTTCAAAACCAGAATTAATTCAGTTATTTATGTTTTGGGAATATGAAACTAGGATTTTAAGAAAGGTAAACATATATGAAACTATTGATTTCAAGAGGAAATAGAAGTCTTTGATTACCAGAAAACTTATGTTCGGAGTCTAGTGGTGTGGATGTCATATCATGTCATATTTTATTTTGAATGAATTCTCTTTAATGGTCTTTAGGTTGAGCTAGGCTCCCTTTTGTCCATTTGTAGTCTCCTTTCCTTTGAAGCGGGTTTAAATATTTATATTTTTTTCCTCCTCCCTCTCCTAAACACATCAATTGTTTACCACCAGTTATACTTTTGGAATTCACGTGGATAAATAATTGATCCAGAATAAGGTGGTCTAGTGCAGAATATTATACACCTCAAATAGATTTAAAGACATACAAACCTCTCTGCAAATGGGGCACCTTGCATTTGAACTTGCAGTTTTAAGGCCTTCAAACATCAGCACAAAAGCAGCTGAGCAAGCACACAACTTGCAGAAAAGATGACCGCAACTCAAAGCATACGGATTGAAAACTGTATCCTGAGAGATGATGATGATGATATGACCACCAAAAAAAATGTTAATCTTTCTTTTTTTTCTTTTGCTTTGGAATGTACCAGAAATGATGTCTTACCAAGCAAATGGCACAAGTCAGACTGTATTCTAATTTTGTAGAGTTTGGAAGTGTCAGTGTCATAACAGGTTCAGTACCATTGAGATCACAGGAAAACTGACTGCAAAACTCACTAAACTCTCCTCCATCTATTCCATCAAAATTCAAATAAAAGGCTCCCAACTCTATCAGCCAAGGAGATTGCAAAAGCTCTATATGTTCAGCCTGCATCTTGGATTTGAAATTGTTCCCATTAGCAGAACAGTGTACCTAAAATTGAGTTTCAAAAACTCTCTATAAGTAAGTTTTGTCTTTGATGTAAGATAACATAAACCTAATAAAAAGATCAAAAGATAAAAATGGAATAAATTGGTGCAGACTTTATCATATTTCTTTAGAATTTTACGAATAGCAATTGCGTTCATGGTGACATATTCAATCAGCATGCGCCCTTCTTCGACCATGGTCTGCTGATCATTTATGAAACATTGACGCAGACGCAGTTTGTATCTTTGTATTCCCCTGGCAACATGAAGATGGAGGAGATGTTTAACTCTAGAACTAAAGCATCCAGCTATATGTGAAGCTTCCCTCATCAATTCTGAAAAGAACATCTGATCGCACACTACAAAATTTAAAACGATTTTTGTAATTATAACAAAGATATAAACCCCATTACTAACATTCAGCCCTCGAATCATCCCATTTTAATTGAGGCTGTAAAAGTAAGTTGATATAATAACCTATATTGAGAATTGTCACAAATAGTCAAGCTAAAATAACTTGCCAGAAGCCGATATGGATCATTACATTTATCATAAATCATAAGACATGAATGGCTAGCCAAAAGCACATCAAATCAAACTACATTTTCCGGAAAAGGCAATCAAGCTGCATATTATTATCCCTTGTCTGTTAGATACATTCAGGTTCTTGCATCAGTAATGGTAACGAAATCAAAGAGAGAATAATCAGTAAACTTATGAGAGTTTAGCAAATATGAAGTTATAGCAATTTTGAAAAATACAGCAATTCAAAACAGTATAAAAACACATGATGAAATCTCTTGAAATACTCCAAAACCATATTTTGACCCGGAAAAACCTTAAAAACCCCTAAATACCTTTGTAAAACATATATATAACCTCTAACAATCCAAAGTTTTTCTCCAAAACCCACAATCAACTTGAAACCAAAATTATTTGCAGGCATGTTTAAGAGGGAAGCAACACTATGTCTAAACTTACTCATCAAAAGGAACCCAATGAAACCAAAATCACCTGTTTCTATAAATGTAAAAGAAAAGGGATTAAAAAAAAACAAATTATTGTGGCAATCCACACTAATCTGTTTTTTGATAAACAATGACGTGGAGAACAATAGTTTCCTCGTGTTATTACTTAAAACTGTGACCCGTCGAACAGCCCTTCCCACCATACTACACGTCGCATAGTGATAGTGATGATCCCATTTTAGGAAAAGGTTATTAGCGCATCCTTCTACCATATTTTCCCTGCTCCACATCATCATATAATATGATGATACAATGAAATTAAATATTTTACTATTTTATTTCATCAATTTTAAACTATTTACATCTTTTATTACCGCAGCTGACTCTTCGATCTCCCACAAAACCAATTCAAAACATTATCACATCCATCTTAGAAACGAAAAAGCAATTTATAAACAATTAGTAATTTTTAAATAGCCGGTTGAGTTTGTTTTTTAAAATATTTTTTATTTAAAAATAATCAAAATAATTTTTTTAGTTTTTAAAAATTATTTTTTAAATTGTCATACAAAATAATCTACAAAATCAAAAATATCTAATTTAAAATAAAAATAGAAATAAACACGATTTTGGAAATTAGAGTGCGAAGATAATTAATTCTCTTTAATTCTCACAGTTAATTTCATAGCCATAATTTCTTTTTCACCTACCCTTCTCATAACTCCTATTCCCACGATGATCAAGAATATTTCAATCCAACTCTTCTCTTCTGGGACAAAATCAAATAACTTCACAAACTAAACTAGGCAACCAGCAATCACCCACTACCTCCGCTAATCTAATGTTTACTAGAACCATAATCAGCCTTAATCCCGGTGCACCAAAGCTGAGCGCAAAAAAAAATATAATCAGCCGGCAACTGCCATCCAAAAGTTTTCCAATTGGACAGAAATCTCATATCATGTTTACAGCTTTCTAAAAAAACATGTGAGGAGAAAGAAAACTTACAAGGGCAAGATTCATATTGGCAGAATTGAGACAACGCTGGACTCAATTCATAATTTCCTTCGTCTTTTTGTTGGTCGTTTTTGCAAGAAGCGGATGCGGGACCTTGGCTTCTGCAGTTTTTTAAGACTTTTTTGAGTCTTTTGTACTCAACATGAGCACATTTAACCAAAATCCCTGTTTCATCTCCTTGCAAATACTTCATGAACGTCTCTCCAAACTTCATCTTCTAAAGAGTTTTATGGAATTGGGGAAGGGAATTCCTTTTCTCTCCGTGGTTTTGACCTTTCCGAGAGGCAGAGAGAAGTCCCTTCCTTCCTTACCCCTGTTGCGTCGCAAGGGGCGGGGTGGCGTGTAATTCGATGGCTTTGAAGGACAACGAGACCCGCGCGTTAATTGCGTTGATTTTCAAAAGCAATCTACATTGACATTTAAAATTTTATGTATTTAATTAAATAAATTAAAATCATTCTATTTAATACAAATACTCTTAAGCAAGATCGTTACTGATCCAAAGTAAACCAAGTAAGTTTATAGCCTGCATGATGAGTTTAAATAGGTTTATTATTCTTAAGCAATACCTTTCTCTTAAAGTTGAGAAATAATTTAAGAAAAAATCGAGTATTTTATATCGATTTCATATCTTACAATATAAGTAGACAACTCGATATTGAGCAAAATTGCTAAAAAAGCACGCAAAAAATGAACATATATTTTAAAAATATCCTTAGATCTTTTTGGAATTATTTCTTGAAGTTTCGGAGAAAAATGAGTATTTTTAATACCAAATATGTATCTTACAATGTAAGTTTTTAACATGGTATTATGCTAAATTGTTGAAAAATATGCGAGAAAATAAAATACACTTTGCAACACCAATTTTAGTTTTTTTTAGAATTTGTCTTGTTTCAAAAAAATAATATTATATTATATTATATGGGTTGGGCCTAGCCCAACTATCTAGGCAATCCCTGCTGGGAAGGGTTGCGCCGAAGTCATAATAAACCTAGCCCCTCTCTTATATTTTAGGATGGGTCAGGTTCGACCCAGCCCACGCCCACATGATTCCCAGCCTGACTGAATAACCATGCTAATTATTGGTGGTCATTGCATGTAATGACCACCCTCATAACTGGTTTTGAGGAGCAAAAATAGAGGCTAACTTATCTTTTTGGAGGAGTGATGGTTGGAGGTCTTCTCGGTGATGGAGGGAAGGTATTGCGTGGTTTTCGAAGGTGGTGGTGTCATCAAGGTGGACGAAAAGATAAGAAAAGGTGGTGGTCAAAAGGGTGGAAGAAAAATTCCAAGCTGAAAGATATTTTTTCAATCAATTTTTTGGCTTCAAATTTCTTGATAACCTGAGCATGGAATCCATCCTTTTTGGGATAAGATTTCATTCATTGACTCAAGCCAGAAGCATCTTAATTGTCGGCTCAAAGTTATAATAATAAGTTGTCAAATTTGACAGCTAAATCCTGCCCGAATTAGTTATTTTAGGGTGGTACCACTACATGCGCGATATCAATATGTGATAAGGACCATATTGAGGTGTAGCAATATGTCCAACCATGAAGGGCGGTTGAGCCATGGGCTCTTGTTTTAGTTTAGCTTGACAAGTAGCGCAGCTTCCTACGAGACTTTCTCTGCTTTGTTCTCTTTGTCAATAAACGAAAGTTTGTTAAAAAAGATGTCCAACCATCATTTAAAACTTATGGTTTGTTGAATTTGATGAACAATAAATCTTTAAATACCTTTAAAAATAGCAATCAAACACATTTTTTTCATGCAAAAAATACGAGAGAGATGAATAATGTCATTTGATTTCACGTCATTTTGTTTCTTCTTTTCTTTTTCTTCAAAATAATGTCGTTTTGAGCTAGGATTTTGGATAAAGTTCAATTTAGTAATTGAAGATATATTTTTATATATATAATTTCACCCTTAAGGAACTTCAAAGTCAGCATTATATGTGCATACCTTTTTTTATTTTGATCTTTGTTTTTGGTTTTATGCAATCTAACCCTTAATTGATTAGTTTTTTTGAACTTAATATCATGAAATTTAAAGATAAAAAACACTTAATATGAACTCTCAGCATCAAATATAACTATTTGATAGAAACAACAACTATTTTAATGATTAAATCAATGTCAATATCTTTTTTTCTCTACTAATAACAAAATAAACCCTTGTATCAAAATCAAATTAGAAAAAAATCATATAATTTGTGTTATTTTTAAAGTTAAAGGACTAAAGTGTATTTTTTAAAATTTAGTACGCCAATCATAGTTGATTTTTTTTAATTTTAATTATTTTTATTTCAATTTCACCTTTCATTGTAAAATGTAAATCAATAAGCCTTCAATCATATCAAATCATTTAAAAAAAACTTTGAGAATCAAAATAAATTTTTACAAGATAAACACCATTCATATTATTTTATGCAAGGATGCACGCTTCAATAAATTTTACCACCAAGCATTATAGTTCTTAAGTTATATATATATATAATCAATCGAAGCTCAAGCCCCTCCCCCGATTAGGGCATTTCTTCCTTGGTTCTTCGCGGATACGAATTAATTGATCGATTAATCAAATTGCAGCAGCCCTTCTCTTTCCTGGGGTAACTTCATCTATCTCTCTGTCTTTCAATTTGATTATTATTGCTATTTTAGTTTTGATACCAAGTATGAAGAATCAAGGAACTTATTTTAGATTTATTGGCTCTTCCAGATAGATACGCAGATTGGCTAAAATTAAAACCGGTACATTGCACTCTTTCTATAAGAAATTTGATGTGATTTTGTTTAGGAAAGAATAATTCTTGTTTGTAGTTTCTATCATATCTAATATGGGTTACACTTCCAGGCTGAATTCATGGTAAAACTAAAGCAAAGACATGTAGCAGCGAAGCCTGCTAGCAAAAAGAATGATTCTGATGGAGAAGATGGCTGGGTTATAGTTAAAAAGCAGAGAGTCACCATTCTGGTGCCTCCCCTTCGTTCTGGGAGGATGCGAGACCCAGGACCAAGTAAACCAGAAGCAGCTGTGCCGGTGAAAGCAGTTAATAATAAATCTACTGTGCTGATTGAGACTTCTACTAATACCATGAGGATGCCTTCAGCTGATGAAGAGGAGAAACTCGCACCATTGGCTTCTAATAGAGGTGGCGATCCAATTACTGCTACAACCCCTCCTCTTGCACACCACTTTTCAGCTTTACACAGTCTACGTAGACTAAATGTAACCATGGAATCGAGAAAGCCAAGCCAAGCTGATACTTTTAGGTCTATTGATGCGTTTGGAGTGTCAAACATATCCAAAACATTCAAGCGGCCAAGACTTTTCCTTGATAGTGAGATGTTGCTAAATCAGAGGCTAAGGGCATCACTTCTTGAGAAGAAGCTTCAAAAGGCTGGTGGGTTGAGCAGGTGGTTAGTATCAATTGGGTTGCGACAGTTTGTGAGGATTTTTCAAGAAAGGAGTTTCAGCAAGTTTCAGCTGGTGAATCTAAGCATGAAGAAGCTGAAGGATATGGGTGCCGATGCGGTGGGCCCTCGGAGGAAGCTGATCCATGCTATTGACTGTATTTGTCAGCCACACTGTTTTGGAACTCACTAAAATGCTAATATGATGTAATAGCGGCCAGCCAAAGAGGAGGGGTGCTTTGAGCCATCCAGGTACATAGCAATTTGATATAACCACGCTAGATAATTTACTTGATATAACCGTGCTAGATAATTTACAGTGCTGTCTACTCGTTATGGAGTTGCATGTTGTGTAGAATTAGGGCGGGGATTTTGTAATATATATTGATTTAAATCAAGACAATCTATCAAGACCACATCCAGTTTTCTACTGAAAAAACATGGTCGATTTGTTCAGGGTGAAATGAGGTGCGTTTCCCAAGCTCCTGACAGCTATTCTTCTGTATGCTTGATGATGAATTCCCTTTTCTTTTAAATTACTAGAATGTTTTGGGCGGACTAAACAATATATAACTCACGAGCAGAGTCTTATTTATTGGCTGAGCTGCTAACTAGATCATTTGTTCTGCATCTCCCATGTCTTATCCTCCAGTGTTACTCGTAGACTAAACTCATGCCCTCTCCATTGGATTGAACACAGTTTGATATATCTCAGTGATGCATCCCCAGTATAGTTAACCTCTCGTTATATAGGATTAAGCAATAGTTGGCAAAGTCACTTTGCAAGGTCCCAAAAGCTGTAGGATAAATTTTCCACAAGATAAGGTGGTGGAATTGAGGACCATTTTCGCTGTATAAAGGATGATGGCGAGAAGTGAATTGAACTGAATTCTAACGTGCTACATAACAGTTCAAGATTGCATACATACAATTTAATAACCTTTTGCCCTGGGTCATGAGCATTTCTCCCCCTCTTTTGATTGACGGGGATGGGGATGTCAAACCCGAGACAAAGTTCATTTGTTCGTTTGATAAATGATAGCCTCATCCTTGTGTTATTGGATTTTATTTAGGTTTATTTATTGGGTTTAATTTAATTATATGGGTTATAAACACAATTGCTTGTTCTAATTAGGATTTTAGTATTACATGCTCCTTTTCTCATTGCTGACAATTTTGACAGACAAAAATTTCAAAGTCTTAATCCTCTTCAACCTACATTCTTCTCTTCTCTTTTTCTTCGGCTTCTTATTCTTAGCCTTTCTTTTCTTTAACTTATCAATCTCTTGTCCCGTATTGCATTTGTTATCAAAATACAGACTTTTAATTTATTTTTTCCAGTTAGTAAATATTTTAGAACTTGTGAAAATCTTTTAAAGTCAACACAGTTTTTGAAATCATCTTCCATTACAGCCCAGATCGAGAAAGAAAGAAAGAAACCTCGCTCAGCCAACCACTGTCAACAACCACACAGAAGACTAAGTGCATATTTGATAATGTAGTTGTGGATTGATAATGTAGTTGTGGATGTTTTTGAAAGTTTTTTTTTATAAATATATTAAAATGATGTTTTTTTTAAAAAAAATATATTTTTAACATATAAAAACATTAAAAATAATAATTTAAAATAAAAAAAATATTTGTTTTCAAAAATATTTTTAAAACATAGTGTTAAACAACAGTAATGAATCACAATCCAATCCAATCAAGATGGCAAAGAAGGAAACAGCTCCTGCCCCTGCTCCCAGTGCTGAAGTTGTTATTATCAATGCCTTTGTGGAGCAATATTATCATATTTTGCACTGATCACCAGGACTGGTTCATGAATTTCATCAAGACTCAAGCTTGCTAAGCCCACTAGATAAAATGGCCTTATGACTACAACATGGTAGTCGAAATCGCGAGTCAACTCGCGATTTCGTACGAGTTTGCGAGTTGGCTCAGCAAACCTGGTTGAACCGGAAATAAAAATTAAAACCGGTCAAACTCGGTCAAAATCGAGTTGACTTGTAAAATCGGACCGAATCGGTCCGATTTTACGAGTCAACCCGATTTCAACCCGAGTTCAAGGTTTTCAATTTTTCGTTCAACAAATCTACGATGAGTTTCGACTAACTCGCTGGTTTACCGTCTGATTTCGCTCAACGGATCATTGATCGATTTGCAATAAGCGATCGCGAGTTAGAATCATGAGAAGAAGAAGCAAGCATAAGCCTTGCTGATATCTGGAAGTTAGCATAAATAAAACCTCACCGTGAATAGAATGATCATAAGATGTGTTGCATGACTCCATAATTGACACATTCCAGTCATTAAGATAAGCCTTGAGTGATGAACTCGGTAGATTTAATACAGGGAAGTAAAGGAAGGTGACATTTAGAATGATGGCAAGTACAAAACAAGAGATCGAAAACCAGAAAAAAAAAGTGTAGACAATCAACTTTCAGGTGCGGCGGCGTGAAAAAAGATAAGGATTTAGGGTTAGTTAATGGGGGACCTTTCATACTAGAAGTTATAATAATAATAATAATAATAATAATAATATAAAAATGAAATTTCTACTTTCACGGGGGGTTATAAATTATTATTATTAATAATATATACGGGGAGGGGTTAATAATATATATGGTGGAGGGTTACCGGTTATGATAAATTGATAATAATAATAAAAAAATCTATTAATTTAAGATAATAAATAACATTAATTAATTTCAAATACAATAATCATAAAAAAAATATACAATTGCTTGAAAAACATAAAATAAGTAGTTCAAATTACAACAATCATAAAAAAAAAATGTCCATAATTATGTTATTTTGTATTCAAAAATATTTTACATACGATTTTTCGATTTTTCTTCTCATACGATTTTAACAGTGATTTTATGATTTTTGTATGGACAAATTCGGGTACGATCTTACGATTTTACGATCCGATTTTTCGGAGTCATTTTCAATTCGTGTCAAAATCTCGATTTTGACAACCTTGGACTACAATGACTACCATGCAAGGGATTTTTTTTTGAATTAGGTATTTGGGACAGTATACTTGCCAGATCTTTATTTGTTCAAGTATAGTTTCTGCTATCTCGCAAAAGTAAATAATAATAATAATAATAATAAATTGAAAAGTGAGATAAATAAAAAAAGGAAAAGCAGAAAAAGGAAGTTATTCAGAAAATTATGACAACTCCTCCACGACATCAATGATCGCCCACACGATCCAAGTAGTCTATCATTCACATTGAACAGTTTAGCTGGTAAATTAGTTGAATTTCACTTCTTTAGTAATATACTTATTCAAATTATTATTGCTATTATGTTTTGTCTTAAAAACAAAATTCTCCTTGCATTTCATACTTGTATCTTTACTCATATTGTCATTCAAATTATTTCATTTTTTATTAATTGTGCAACTTATCAAAACTAGTAATAAAATACATTTTTATTTGATTAATCATTTACACTTAAGTATCTAGTAGTGCATGCTTAAAATTTTTATGGTGTTTTCTATTCTTAATTAGTTCCATATTAAAAAATATATATATAGAATTAACTTTATTTTTGTATTGTGGTTTCATTTTTAAGAATCATAAGTGGTCTCAGTTCTATTTTTAAATTAGTGTGGCATGCATTTATGTCATAATCATCTAATGTTCAAGCTTAAGATTACACTTACCATAGACTTGATTCTTAGTGATACTCTTAGGTCCATTTGAGAAGAACTGCAAGCCTAGATGACCAATATGTCTTAAAAAATATAATCCCAAAAGAGTTTTCAAATAAAACATCCAAAAACCAATAAATATTACAAGAATAATCATTGTAAGCAAGTCCACCCTAAGAGTCATTAATATGATTACCATCTATATAACTCTAAACATGATGATCTTAATGAGTGAGTCATGAGCCCTAACAAAATAAAAATAAAAACCTTGTTTTTTATGATCATCATGACCATTGAATCTTTGATATATGAATTCATGCACGAATCAATTTTTAGAGTGACATAACTTGTGTGATAATAAAATAGGGATATTTGTTAAGATTATGTTTATTCATGAAGCCTACATTTATTATAGAGATGTAGAGGACTGTTTAGAGACAAGAGGTACACATTATATAACTGAATGGATCAAAATGAAACAAAAACTATAGAAGAAGTACTTACCCCCGACAAAATAAACTCTTAGACTAATGAAACAATCTAAGACAAGGGAAAAGTATATCAATAAGTATATAAAATAGTTTAATGATTATATGATGAGATATGTCATAAAGGAAAAATGAATTAATGACTTTGCATAAATTTTATAATGGTTCAGATGATGATTTTAGAAAAGAGGTTAGACTCATGTATTTTCACTCTTAACTAAACCAACATTGTAGTATAGGATTATGATTTGCTTATAAATAGTCAATGGACAAAACATTAAGATCCTTTTATGGTCTTAATTTAGAAATGATAATTATTTTTAGGTGCTTCATCATATAGACCTAATCCTTGTAGTGCAAACTAAAGGGAAAAGAGTCATTAATAAAATGTCTAGATGAGTTCAAAGGTTCAATGTGCTAAATGTAAGGGTTTTGGTTATATCTTCTTTAACTATATCTTTAAACCTTTAGTCATCAAAGAGCATAAAGATATAGGTAAAAAAAATATTGTGCTCAAGTATATGAATCAAATTTTAAAGATTTTAATTACCTAAATTAAGAAGACACGCAAGAAATGGACTTAAGACTACAAATCTAAATGAGTATCAAAATAAGAACAATAAAGAATATAATAACTCTATTTTAGTGGTAAAGGAATTTGTTCTTGGAAACTAGTTAGTGGAATTTACCAAAGAAGTAAATATGATCTTAGAAGATTCTTTTAATATTAGTCCTCTTAAACTACTTATATCCCCACCTATTAGCTTGACGTCCAACACATTAAAGATTTAAAGCAGTATGCTCCTCACTTTCTTATGGTTGACATCTTACACACCAAAGGTTTAAAGTAACATGTTTCTCACTCTCTCATGTTTGATGTCCAAAACTTCATAAGTCTAAAGCAACATGTTGAGTTCCCTAATCCCTTACCCCCCCTAGTACATGATAAAAATAAAAAAAATAAAGTTAACCCTAATTTACTAGTTTATGTCCAAACTATATCCACTAAGACTTTCAATAATATTTGTTCCACTCTCCACCTTCAATTAATAATGTTCATAGTTAAGAACCAAGAAAGTTTATAGATCTTTTTTCTGCCTTCTTACTCTAAAATATCTTATTCAATTGAGTCTTTTGCATATAGAGGCCAGCATGCGTGAATCAATTCATGCCAGCAATAGTGCCCATGCAATTAACTTTATAAATAACTCTTTTCCCGCTGTTGCCATGAGTTTTTCTTAATCATTTTAAGTCATGACACCAATTGTTGAAAACAAAAAAACACAAGTATTTGAACCTTCCAAGTATTTATTGATCGATCATACTTCATAAATTTTAAATGTATTGACCCTTATACTTATAGAAAGATTATAAATTAAATACAACCTATCATAATCTAGTAAGGATTTAATTAACTAAATAAGTAAGGATTCTAATTAAATAGTCTAACACAATTATTATTTTTATGAGAGGTTCTTACTTCCAATAGTATTTTAATTAATATCTAACAATGTTGTGTTGATGAATCTAAAGATATTATTATAACTCTCGATTTACCCATGATTGGTCCACAATTGCTGTTCTGGTGATATTCTCCAGCCTTTCTGCTAAACCTATACGTGCGTGTGTCTCACTGACATAGTAATTTCATGGTTATCTCCATCACCACACACCGCACTCTACTGCTTGATTAGAGATTCCCTTTCTTTTTCATAGCTGGTATTAAATTTAGAAAAAGCATAGCTCATTGTGCAGTTGTTTATTACGAGAAATCCAAGCGTATCCCAGTACAGCTTGGAATGATAAAGTAAAGGGTAGCTTTAGAATCTGGAAGCACTTCTCAATATACATTTTCCCTGCGGTGCATGAACAGACTCATTGCCGACCTGTCTACTTTGTCGTTGTCTAATATGCTTGCTATTCACGATCACCACCTCCAATTGGAAATGGCTGTCTTTTTGCTTACAATTTTTATTTAAAAGCAAATGCAGCAACCCATTGGGTGGCTTTTTGCAGACCTGTATCCACAGGCATGCATTTCTAAACTGTAAACTTTTGTTATCTTGCATGTGTGGGCCTGCAGGCTATGGATCATAAGACTTGCTGGTTGCAAAGGTGACAGCGAAGTCTTCATGATGATAATCTTGTCAATTGAATAGTGCGAGTCCTACTCTGCTATATCATGCAACTGGATGCCATGGCCGTGCCAATCCTTGCACTGATTGGGAAAAGGTTGGATTCTGCTTGGGACTAGCTTTCACATTTCCCATCAAGGTACACCCAATCCGCGAGGTTGTGGAGGGGAAGCTGGAAAGTAGTGGGTGGGTTTGAAAGGTCTGCCATAAAGATGGTCAGGATCCAACGTTGGGTGGGAAATTTGAAACATATCTGAGTCGTGCTGCTTTGGAATATTAGTTGTTTTGGCATCGTTTGTGCCCAGGTTTGGTGAATTCGCATCACAATTCGGAAGTACTGTATGCGCGCTAATCTCATTTGTTAATTTTTCCAGCCACATTTCACCTTAAATTATCTGATCCGTCGTTACGATTCTGGCTGAAGCCCTAAAGTATTATCTACAAGTAATTATTTTATTTAAAATCTAAAATTATTAGATGAAGCGTGTAGATATAATTTATATTATTTTTCAACACACTCTCTTAAATAAAAGTTTTTTAAGCTTAAAACTTGCACACAAATTCACACTAACTTCTATTTGATTTTTATCAAATAGAATGACGGTGATGAGATTCAAACTCGTAACTACCGGATCAACAAGGTTCTGATACAATATCAAATAATCATTCTATTTAAAAACTTAAGTTATTAAATAAATTATGATGATACCATATCAAAATATCATCCTATTTATACTGCTGTGTGATGATTATGGTACTTGCAATCCATTTGTTGGATTTTGGCTCGAGTTATGTTCCCCCCCTGTTTAGTAGCTTAGGTTGTCGCATCTTGCTTAGAGATAATGTAATGAGGGACCGAAGATAGCTAGCAACTTGCTTTGTACACTGCTGCTGCCCAAAGATGTTTATACATACAATCGTGGAAACTCGGATCTTTCGAAAATTTGCACTAAAAAGATTGTCTGGTTCAGTAAATTTTCTCTTGATTTTTTGAAGCAAGCAAAGTGTAAGTTGCATAATTGCGCTCTTGGAGCATTCCTAACATGTTGCTGATAATAGACAAGTTTTGAAACTAGATAGATAGTCTTACTTGGTATCCTTGTTGATCCAAATGAAAGCAAAACGAGAGAAACACAAAATTATACATCACATAGAAACCCTAGCTACATCACATAGGCGCCGACATGGGGTCATGATGCCGGAGAATGAGCAAACACGGTAACAGAGATTAGTGTTTTTCAAATTATGTTATATCATCTGGGAAAATATCAGATTAATTTCTTAAGATATTTCTGTATAGTTCTTGATATACATGTACTGAAAATGAAACATGTTAAGAAAACATCCACTCCACTTTACCGACACTTAATATATATCCTGTAAGGATATATATATATACGTCACTCAGAAGAAAGATATTCTTCATGTGGGGGAGGAGCAGTTCTTGCTGATAGAGATGAGGGTTGCTAGCTTCTCTTGCAAAGAATGACACCAAGTCTCGCATGGATGCCCAACTCCCATGCGGTCCCCTTCACATCCTTGTCTTCAAACTCTGTTTTCATTAGAAAGAATAGATAAGATCACTTGGGCAACGATTTCAAGCAAAACACCCCTAGCTAGTGTTCATACAAGTTGTCGGCAATTTTGTGATTCTTAGGTCAACGTTAACACCATTAGGTATGGCATCCACATTCTGGCTTTTAAACTTTTTCTTCTTTTATATATATATATATATATATTGTCAAACATCTTTCATTATTAACTCTTATGCATCGAACTTAAACCAGTAGAATGTTGTTAATTTGTTCGTGTTGGACTGCATGATCACCAACACCAAATAATTGGGATGGTGCATGCATAGTATGGTGTTTTATTAATAATTTGGATTAGAGATGTCACCTTTTCTGAAGTTTTTCCAAGCTTATATGTTTTTTTTTCTTTCTGTAATTTCTTGGATATATCTGCAATAAAATCATCTTTTAGGTTTTGAAGTTGGTGTTCAGGTTTGTATTTTGTGTACTTTTGGTGGGTTTAGAAATATTTCTATTATTTCATGAGCCCATCACTCCATACCGTTTTAGGAAGTGTTTAATATCATGGTAATAATTATTTCTTAAATATTATTTATTTATTTTTTAAAATTTATTTGTAATACTAACACAAAAATATATTTTTTTAAATGGTTAGATTGTGAAAACAAACAAATTTTTAATGAGATCATCAATCAATTCTAGCGGATCGATCTACACAAATGGAGTATGAAGTGGTGGGCACTCGTGAAGTATTGAAGATATTTCCTTTTTGTTTTGGATGATTGAGGTTTTTTGTCGTTTTTTATTGTAAGGAGTGTGAAGATGGTTTTTTTTTTTTCAATTGATGATTTAATGTCTGTATGTACAATGATATTTTATTTTTATATATATTTAGATTAGGTTCTTTGAATTTTATTAGGTTTATTATTAATTATTAGTTATTTTGGGTAAGAAAACACTAGCATGATTTTTTTGATCATCTATCTAGTGATCAAAAACCAGGTATGTAAGCAACGTGTTCTCTATTTATTTATTTTTTTAGAAAATATATAAAATAAAGTTTGAGTGGACGACATGAAAAAATAAAAAGGACTAGGCAAATGAGCTTGAGTTGGCAAATATTATTTTATTTATAGTCACTTGATCATGCTCGAGTGTTTTCTTACCCAAAATAACTAATTTTAACCTATTTTCACTAAGAACATAAAAACAAAACACACTTATAGCCTTAATAAACTAATTTAACAACTAAAAAAAACTCAAATTTATTCAAATATGCTAAATTAAACTTGAAAAAAAAACAAATATAGAAAAACTTTGACATATTTTATAAATAAATAGATAGTTAGATAGATATCATGTCTTTTTTATTTATTATTTTTATTGTTTCCCTAATTCTCAATGTCTTACAAACAACAAAGTTGATTTTATATATATATAAAATCAAGCACCAACCTACAACTAGGATTATATAAGAAAACCCTGATAATCCTAAAAAAAGTCAAAATAAATTACAAAGTCCAATTTTCAATAAACAAAATGTTAGAAGACTTAAGTAAAAAAAATAAATGATAAAACAACTAAAGTACAAAAAAAAAAAACCAAGTAACTTGCAATGTCTTACAAACAATAAAGTCGATTTCTTTTTTATGTATATAAAATTAAGCACCAGCCTGTAATTATGATTTGTAAAAAACTCTGATAACCCTGAAAAAATAAAAATAAATTAGAAAAATTAACTTTCAATAAATACAATGTTAAAATATTCTAATATAAACCTTCACTAAGAAAAATGATTTAAAAAAAACTTTTAATACTAAATTTCTATACAAATTGTGTCAGCATATAAGTGGTAAGATACAGGTCCCATAAATTCAAATTATTATTTTTTATAGCATTACTCTAAAACTACTCTGAAGAGAATATTGTTTTTTTTATCTTCTCAAAGAGAACTTCCACTTCTAAGTAATTTTTTCATTTTCTACCTTTTGAATATTATACTTAATGAAGTAGTTTTGAAGAAAAAACCTAATATATTCAAAAGATAAATAAAGTTGATATATTCTTTGAAAAATATTAAAGAAGAGCTTACTTACTTGTAATAGAAAAAATAGATACAATAAAAACATGAATGTATTTGGTAAAAAAGACAAAGACATAAAAATAAATCTATCTCTAAAAAATATTTTTAGAGTAAATTTATGTATTTCTAAAATAAAAGGTACAAAGAAAACATGTCTCTGAAGAATATTTATTATTTTTATTCTTAAAATATTACTATGAAACATTTTCATTTTATAATTATTCAACGAAAATATAATAAAAATAAAAATAATTATTATCATAATTTTAAAACTTAACTTACAGTTCAATTTGAGGTAAGACCCGAGTTACGGGTCACAAAGTAAGAGGATTGACTCGAGTCAATGTAAAAATAAATACAATTATTAACATAGTTTTAAAATTGAATTTTGGGATTGATCTAAGACAAAACTCAAATCATGGGTGAGAGGGTTGATCCAAGTTAACTTGGGTCAATACAAAAATAAAAAAATTTACTATCATAATTTTATAACATAAAGCCTAGGATATCGGTTAGGAGGGTCTATCTAGGTTAACTCAAATTAATATATAAATAAAATTATTATTATCATAACTTTAAAATATAGTTTGATAGCTGGGGCAAGACTTGGGTAATTGCTTGTTTGTAAGTATAGTTTCAGTAGTTTTTGAAAGTGTTTTTTGTGCTGAAGTGTATCAAAATGATGTTTTTATTTTTATTTTATAAAAATCATTTTTGATATTAGCACATCAAAATATTTAAAAACACAAGATAATTAATTTTTTTTTAAAAAAAAAAAACCCACCGGTTTGGACATAGTGTCGAACAGTCAGAGGTAGAAAGTTCAATTGGGGTTGATCCCAAGTTAATATATTGATAAAAAAATTATTATTTAAACCATTTTTTTAAAAAAAAAAAGAATTAAAGCAACATCAATTTGAACAAAAAAGTTAAAAAAAAACACCAAGCTTTTTACCCGTGTTTATCCTTGGTTGACTTGAGTCAATTCTTCGTATACTTTTTTTAAAACTCATAGGACACCCACCAACCCAATTTGTATTTTATAACTGAAATTATTATTAATTTAATATTTAATAAAAATAATGATAGAAAATTTAATATCTAAATATATATTAAAAATAAAACAATTTTTTTAATGTTATTAACAATAATAAACAAACAAATAGTTTATCTTATATTCCACAATTTTGTCTGCCATGTTCATATCTTATATCACCTTCCATGATCATCCGGATCATCCTTACACATAAAAACTGTAGCTTTCTATGCACAAACATTATCTCCCCTGCACTCTCTCTTCTCCTTGTGCATGTTCTGTGTGCGCAAATATAAGCAAAATCTGTGGACCCGCACACCACCCTCTCCCTCTCCTCTCCTCTCCCTCTCCCTCCCTCTCTCTCTGCCAAACACACAGAGAGAAGAGAGAAAATGACAGTGTCGAAGAACCCTTTTGAATTTCCCATGAGTTCCAGAGTTGAAGACTTGTTCATCATCAGCACCCCTACCAGTAACACCACGCACCCTCATGATTGTTATATGATGATCACACACCACCACACCATTCCTACATATATATATATATAAAAAAGACACTAACTATAACAATATCGCTGTTCCACCAATTACATATAAAACTCCAGAACAAAACTCGTCGCTCTTTTTGGTGCACAAACTCTGTAACAAGCCATTAAAGCACAGCCACCTGAAAACATCCATTGGCTTCTCTCTTTCTTTCTAACAATGTCTCCACCATTAACAACAACCACCACCACCTCTATCTTCTCCCCGTCAAAACCACCACCGTCACTCTACACCTTCCTTTTCTTTACAACCCTTTGCTTTCTTGCTTTCTTTTACATTCTCAACCCCTCTCAAAATCCCAAAACGACCCTCTTCCATACCACCACCCTCTTCCTCTCTTCCTCCTCTAACTCCACCATCTCTTCCTACCTTCACTCCCTCACGCTCCACTCTCACCTTGCTGGCACCAACCCCTCTCTCGACACCGTCAACTATGTCTTCTCCTTTTTCAAGAAACTAAAGTTAGAAACACACATCAGAGAGTACCAAGTTTTGCTTTCTTACCCTGTAAAATCTACCCTCTCCGCGCATTTCAGAAACGGGAGTTTTGTAAATTTTAATATGAATGAATTTGTTGATATTTCCGAATCAGAAAAAATTGTTGCACCGTACCATGCGTACTCGCCATCTGGTACGGTGCACGCTAAGGTTGTCTTTGTGAATTATGGTCTTGAAGTGGACTATAATGCGCTTGGGGTGTTAGGGGTGAATGTTAGTGGATGTGTTGTTTTGGCAAGGAAAGGTGGGGATTTAAATAGGGGTGGAGTGGTTAAAATAGCCGAGTCTAAAGGCGCGGTAGCTGTGCTATTGTACGCCGAGGAGGGTAGGGTAAGTGGGGGTGTGGAGAGAGGGACTGTTATGAGGGGTGCAGGGGACCCACTTACTCCAGGGTGGGCTGGGGTTGAAGGAGGGGAGAGACTGGGGTTAGAGGATAGTGAGGTACTTGAGAGGTTTCCTAAAATCCCATCTTTGCCCTTGTCTTTCGGGAATGCTGACGTCATATTGGGTTCACTTGGGGGCCGGGCCGGGCCGCCGGAGTGGAGGCATTCCGTTGATAGGATGTCTAGGGTCTTAAGGGTCGGTCCGGGGCCGACTATGGTCAACTTCACTTACCAGGTTGGTTGTTTTGTTTGTTTGTTTGATGAATGTTTTGAGTATCTTATTTTTTGAATGCACCACAAATAGAATGCTAAAATTGTGAGAAAGAAAACGAAAAAGAGATTTTTTCATGGCCCACAAATGTCGGTCCAAAATCATGGTATCTATCGCTAATTGTCGAGTTTCCTGTTTATTATAGCTTGTCAAACTGGGATTTGGATCGGTATGGGGATTGAAATGTAGTAAGTTTGGATGAGTATGAGTGTTAAAAGTGTTCTCCATTTTCAGGGATATGATTTTAGTTGAATCTGGAGTTCGATCGAAGTTTTCGAAGAGCTTGCTTTCGCTTGGCCTAGAATGCCAGTTACAGCAAGGTTTTAGCTTGCCTGAAACATGTGAATTTGATAATTATGCCATTGAGACCTGTAGTAGCAACATGATTATGTTAAGGCAAACACAAGTAACCAACCCCTTAAATTGGCATCTTTTTTATATCGCTTATTTCACAAAAGTAAGCTGTAGGAAAAATATTGATATTTAGCCACAAGGCGGTTGATCTAGGGTAACTTTTAAAGATGTCGAAATTGAGCTGAGCTTTGACAACTTAATCTACTGTATGAGATTCAGCAGATTATGGTTTTCCTTTTAATGCTATTTGACATGGAGAGTTGTGATTGGTTTTTGAAATCCGACCCCCCTTTTGTTTTTGGGCGGGGGTTGCTATTATAAGGGGATTCATTTCTCAAAGCATCATGCTAAAATTTGCATTATGCTGGAAGAGGGATATCTCTGTTTTGCTACCTGCTTTGGAAGAGTTTGTTTTCACGTAGCTCGATGTGATGCTATATTTTGATATGCATGTTTTTTGTTTCACTACCTTGTAATTATTGCGTGATGAATTGATTATCATTTGACTTGCTTCATTATATATAAGAATCAGTTCTCTACAATTTTGTAGCGCCATCATTTTGTTAGAAATGTTTTAGACTGCTTATCATAATGAGGAAATGCGGAGAAAGACAGGCAGAAAAGCAGGATATGCCTTCAAAAAGTTATTTATTTGACAAGCTCTTTCCGATTTGCACACAATTTTTCTTGATTATTGTTTTTTCTTCCATTTTTTAGGGGGAAAAAAAGGTGAAGATAATCCATAATGTTTTTGCTGTCATAAAGGGTTTAGAAGAGCCTGATCGCTATGTGATCCTTGGTAATCATAGAGATGCATGGACATATGGAGCTGTTGACCCCAATAGCGGCACTGCTGCCTTGCTAGACATTGCTCGAAGATATGCTCTTTTGATGCAGAAGGGGTGGAAGCCACGAAGAACTATAATCCTTGGTAGTTGGGATGCAGAAGAGTTCGGTATGGTAGGTAATACTCCATCATTGTTTTCACATTTATGTGCAATGGGTATGGAATGGATCAAGATGTTAACCTCCGAAATGTTGAAGTACAGTTTTTCACATTTAATATTCCGTCTCTGATTATACAAATTTCATCTTGCATTGAACAGTATGGAAGGGTACTGGATTAAGTTTGATTCTCATCATGAATGATATTTTTGACATGACTCATTATGTATTATTGATAAAGAATACATTTGACAAAATTATTTTGTCCATGGTGTAATTTCTCGGGGATGAGGGAGAAAGATACTTCCATCATCTCCTTATAAGTGGATGAGACCTTTCAGCAATTTCAAGTGTTTATTTCTGGTCCCAAAGTGTGGAAACTGTAATTGTTCTATAGAAACAGAAAACCATATTTGCTTGGAGAGGGGTGGGATGGGGGGATGTCAGGACTGCTATTCTCTACCGTATCTAATCGTGGATTTGGTAAATTTCTAGGTTCCTTGAGAAAGAAGAATCTTTTCTTATGCTCTAAGTGTTGTCAGCAAGCCAGATTTTCTTTTAACATTTTTTTTTTATCAGAGCATGTATTTTTGATGATCTTTGGATTGCTGAACCTAGCAAACATCCATTGTTGGAGTGTTTTTATGCATCATAATTCTCCAAATTAATGTGTTTGTATGATATCATAGGATCCACCGAGTGGGTTGAACAAAACCTTGTCAATTTGGGTGCCAAAGCAGTGGCGTACCTTAACGTCGATTGTGCAGTTCAAGGCCCAGGATTCTTTGCTGGCGCAACTCCTCAGCTAGATAATCTTGTCATTGATGTTACAAAAAAGGTAAATTAAAGGAAGAGTGTTGTTACTTTCAAGGTGTTATGATTAGTCTCTGTGGATGTTGTCTGGTTTCAAAACAATAACACTCTGATCAGTTGTTTCAACTAATACTAAAGTGATTTTAGGTCAAGGATCCTGAAGCAGAGGGTGCAACTGTATATGAGAAATGGGCAGCCAAAAACCAAGTAAACACAGTAAGACCAGGCTATATCTTTTATGAAATGTTCAAAGATACCGTTTCTTCAAATATTAAATGCTATTGAATGCTTAAACATGCCCAAATACATGCACAGACACAAAAATGTTTATGCACACGTGCATACGCACTGTTCCTGTAAACTGTTAAGCAAGCAGTATATGAGCATCTCAAATACCTGTCTTGTTTTGAAGCTGCAAAGAGTAATACTGCTGTCTTCTATTTATTTTTTTTGGACTTAAAAAGTTATAACCATCGAATTTGTGCTCATTTGGTCATTTTTCAACGAACTATATGGTTTTGCTTCTTATAGAAGAAACTTTTATCAGATGCTTTATCTGGACTGTTATGGTTGGATTGCAGATCCAAAGACTAAGTGGAGTGGATTCTGATTTTGCTCCATTTCTGCAACATGCAGGGATTCCTTCTATTGATATTTATTATGGAAGAGGTATATCTCTACTACCTTTGCAGCAATTATTTATTGGTGGTAATGTGTTGTTTAGGTTTGTGATCATGCATATACAAGAGTATGAAGATATCTATTTATCAGGAGATCGAATGGAATTGTTTGGGGAATTTAAATAGCTTTAGTTGTGTGCTCTTTTTGTTAGCCAGCCTCTGTGAATATTATTGCAGCTAAAGGATCAGGAATTAGGATAATTTTTAGGAATTTTGTTGTTAGCCATGGTATCATAGGAGCAACATCCCTGCTTGATCTCTTCTTCCCTACTTTCGGGTCGTGTTTTTGCCTGTGTTTTGGCATCGTGACACACAGTGGTGTCTCTATTCTTGAAGTTTGAGAGCAACCAAAAATTGGAACGATAAACTTCCCTAGGAACTTTTCAGACATGATTATAATATGACAGATTATCTAAGTTTTTTGTGTGATGGGGAAGTAATGTTTAAGATGTCTTTTTCATAATCCAAACCTTTTTGATAATTTGAGTTCTAATATGAATTTTTAATATCTGAAACAATTTTGTAATTTGATGAATTTTATTTCTATTCTGAGAAGCACCGGAGAACTTTCATTAGCTTGGATCGTGGGTACAAAGCCATGGTAAATAGAAAACTATCTAGAAAACTCGCCAGATAGAAGAAAAAAATCCAAACTAAGAAACACATGATGACACAAATCCCTGGATATTCATCTCCTTGACCTGCATTGACTCTGATAGTACAGTCACACACTGGGATCTCTTCTCCTGTGAACCTCTTGGATGGATGGAGCAGGGCTTTGGTACAACATAAACCAAGGAACAAAGCTTTCCTTATCACAGAAAAAAATTGAACGAACAGCCCAGACAATGGGCATCGTGAATAGATATAGCATCATGTTGACGTGGATACAAATTTATTTGCAAAGAAAACAAGACAGGTCTATAAAAAAAATATAGATCTGAAGAAAACACACTGGAAAGGAGAGAGGAAAAGAAAATAAAAAAAGGAAGAGAGAAGGTTATGTCTCTGGTGAAAGTCGAGCCATACTAGCTCAATTCTTAGGGCAGTAGAGAGGGCAGAGTGCTGGTCTTGCTGGGGTGAGAGATTGAGTAGGATTGGTGCTGGGTGGTTTTCTTCCAGGTTAGCAGCTACTGTCTGTGTTGTGATAAGCATTTTATTATGTGACTGATTGTGCAAGAACTTGAGAGGTTGGTGTCATGGTTGAAGCCAAAGAAGAAACTGGCAGAAACACTGCTTGATCTAAGTTAAACCCAGTAGAAAGAAGCATTACTAGTTGTGCAATAGCACATATGGCAGTAAATGTTTTGAAGCGCATTGCTTAGCTTCTCGCAAGTTTTCTTTGATAATGATACTAATTGAAAGATGGAATCTTATACTTGTTCAGATTTCCCTGTCTATCACACCGCTTTCGACTCCTATGAGTGGTTGACAAAACATGCTGACCCGTTATTTCATCGTCATGTGGCTGGTAAGTGTCTTTTTTTCTGTCAAAATGTATGCATGCTGTCAAATAAATTATAAGGCTACTCACAACAGCTTTCAATTAAAAATGGGTTCCTGTTTTTTATTGTTTCAGTTGCTGGAATTTGGGGGCTTTTAGCCCTTCACCTGGCTGATGAGTCTATTCTTCCATTTGATTACCTCACTTATGTGGAGCAGTTACAGGTGCGCATCTGATTTTGGATGTGTATGGATCAAAATTTCTCCAAAATATATTGTCAGTTAAATAAAATAGACTGGCTGTTCAGTTTTTGCTTTAGCCTCGTATCTATTGATAGAAAATGTTAAAACAATTATCTAAGAGACCAAGATGAATGGAAACATGCCAACAGTGATGATTATTGCATTTCTATTGGAAACCCGGGGGTGCTTCCTTCAGATTCATTATGTAACTCTTCATATGATGAGTATAAATTAAAACGTTAGAACATAGGATCAAACAAAAGGAAAAGACAGGAAACTAACTACTTGGAAAGATGCATCTTTCTAACAACCAAAATGGTTGGAAATCATGTGTTATGTTTGACTATGAAGTTGTCCCAGTGATGGATGTAAGGCAAGCAATTATAAGATTCACCCACCCACCTGCTCTCACGAAAAAAGTTAAAAAATTGGCAAAACAATTTTGAAGAAAGATGGTTACTGAAGTCATGTAGCATCATCGTTGTATATTTTCTCTAAATGTTAAATGAATTTTGTAATTTTCATACTCAGACTGGTATTTTTCCCTTTCCTCGGCAGGGGCATACAGGTTCCTTGAGCAAACTATTGGACCGGAGCATATCTCTTCATCCTCTAGTCAATTCAATTCAAGAACTTGCCTCTGCTGCCAGGGGAGTGGAGTATGAAATCAAGGTAAGCTATGGAAGTAATTATTGAACTATTTTGTATTTAAGTTGAAAACCAACTACATTTTATGGCGACTCAGCTCTCTCTCAACTAATTCTGGGGGCATGTATTGTTTTTGCTGAAGCAATTGAGAGAACAAGAAAGTAGGGGGGATCATGTAGATTTGAAGTTGCGAGCATTGAATGATAGGCTGATGCTTGCTGAAAGAGGCTTCCTGGATGTAGAAGGGCTTCAAGGAAGGCAGTGGTTTAAGCATCTTGTAAGCCTTCTCCTCATATTTAGCTCAAGAACATGAACTTGTGCTGTAGATGGTTTTGACTTCGGATTGCATTAAATAGTAGTATTTTGACGAGCATTTGAAGTGTTGTCATCATCTTTGTAGATTTATGGACCTCCAAGTGACTATGAAAGCAAACTGGAATTCTTCCCTGGAATAGCAGATGCTCTCTCTCAATCCACTCGCAAAAGCCAACAAAATAGGCAAGCAGCAATTCAGCATGAGATATGGAGAGTTGCCAGAGCCATCGAAAGGGCTGCCAGTGCTCTTAAAGGGAATCTCACCTGAAAATATAGCAGAAAGCATGCATCCTACCCCCATGAGGCGTCAACTTGCATGTGTATACATACATCTATCTATCTATATATATATATATATACGAACGGTCTTCTTGTCTGGATTTTAGCTCTTACTTAAGAAATACATACGAGGTTAGTTGTTGTCAATTTAAAATAAAAAAGAAAAATCAATGAAACACAGCAAGTTTTTGCCTCATCTACAGCAAAAAATAAATAGAAAAAAAAAACATGTGATTATTGATTTTATAGAAAGAGAGTAGAGATAAGCTCTGAAAGTGCAGACATCTATTGCATGATTTTGAGATGAAACATATTGATGATTAGTTGATGATGGATTCCCTTTTGAATCTTTACAATTCGGAGATTGACAGGGAATCAGCGTGGAAGTAGGTGCATTTATTATTGGATCTCGAAAATAGATTAGCAGAGGTGCTTGTTTATAAGAACAATCAGAATTGTATTCCTGAATTTCAAGATTGTCTCAGAAACTTTGGTTATGTTTCCGCCACCTTTAACTTCTTACCCCCTTTTTTTTCTGTAAAAAAAAAATGTTTACATGCCCAAACTAGTTTTTATTTTTTATTTTTTTGGCTTGGGTTATAATAGACTTAATTAGGTGGAATAAGTTGGGTTTTTTTTATTTAGATAAAATACATAGAAAATGGCATGGATGGATCAAGCTTAAAAAGAAAATGACTTGATTAATTTTTATTTTTTTGAAAGGAGACAAATGATGTATCTCAATTTACAGCTTATTAAATATAAATGAATAAAATTTGAAAAGAAAAGAGACATAAAAATTTTTTTTGATTAACTCGAGTTAACTTAACAAATTTATAATCTCGGTATCAAGGCTAGGCCAATTTGGGATTTCCAGTCGTAACCTAGATTATGAGATTGAAATAATTTGATAAAAAAAAGAATTATATAGCTTTCTTAAAAAAAAATATTAACTTTTCAAACTCATGACCTGTGTCATTAGATTTGAAGCACTTCATTTAGAAACACTATAAAGTCCAATACTCAATCAATTAAATATTGAAGGATAAAATTAAATAATAATAATTTCAATTATACTACAAGATTAAAAAATAGCAATTAAAAGAATGAGGGTCAAAATTAAAAATAAAAATAAATTTTAAATTTCATTTTAAGGGTAAAATTAAAAAGAATAATAACTTTTATAAAAGAAAAAAAGAAAAAATTTAAAAAATAGACCAAATTGGAAAACATAATATCATAAATCTGGATTAAAGGATGAAATAAAAATAATAATAAAATTTCTCAAAAGGGACAAGAAGAAATATATTAGTTGATAAATTATGATTGAATGATGAAATTAAAAACAAATAAAATTTATACAAAAAAGGCAAAACAAGAATTAAAAATAAAAAAATAAGGATCGAAGATGAAATACCAATAATAAAGGATGAGGCTATTTTGAGGGGATGAAAGAGAAAAACAAGAAGAAAAATTTCATCATCCATAAATTGGATAACCAACGTTGATTAGTGCCATTCTAAAGGGAAGAGAACACGACCAGGTACGACAATAGGTATCCATGAGTAGAATTTTTTAAATATTCATATTTTATTAATTATCCATTAGATAAAACATTTAAATATTTATAAATTATCAATCAGATTTCAGTTATCAATATTATTATATATTATCTACTATTATTAATTACTCAATAAAAATAATATGTGTGTATATTTATATTAAATGATAAAATGATAAAAAAAAAAATTGATCAAATGTAAGTATGTATTAACAGATCAAAGCATACAACTAGCTGTTAAAAACAGCAAAGGAAAACAGAAGGCATCGAAAAGGAAAATGTTCCTTCAGGCCAAAAGAACAAAGAAACCTAAGACCAAAACTGAGCTTAGGAAATAACATATTTGCTCACAATCCAGTTAAAACACTGGCAAGCAAGATAACAAACAAGAAGAGAATAAACTCAACAACCAAATCAACCAACGTCAATGGAAAGTATTACAAACAGGCATGTGTGTGTATTTTATGTTAATATTGCTATATATATATATATATATGTATGTATGTATCATAATCTATTAAAAAAGTATAAAGTATCTATTATTATATAAATATATTTAGGTCAGGATCAAGCAAGTTTTGGATTGAGTTTGACAATATTCATACTTTGCTTATATAAATTAACTACTTCAGCTTAATAGATGAGACGAGTTGTGACTTTTAATTCTTTTAAAAAAATAAAAAATAATTTCAGCTTAATAGATTGATGTTTCCTGGTGTGTGGACTTTTGAAAAAACTTTCGTTATATTCAAAGAAGGAGAATGTACACAGATTAGGAGGGCATACCCCCCTTAGCCTTAGCATAGAGGCCTGAGCCTAAAGCTTGGCCGAGAAAGAAAAAAAAAAGAAAAAAACCTTACAAGGAGATTTGCTTGATGAGAAGGAGCCTTCAAAGGTTCCATATGGTCTGTATCCTACCAGTTACAAGGTATTCAATATCAGTATTCATTAGGTGCGCCCGTATCAATTGGAGTATCACATTGCTAAGCTCCTGGGAAGAACGGTGCACCTTCTTGAAGGTTCTGTCATTTCTCTCATACCATAAGTAGTATATTGTAACTGCCAGTATAGTTTTTGCAATGTGATTGTTGGCGATGTCATTGCCTTTGAAGGCATTGCTTGCCCAAAGGAGAAGCTGTGTCCAATGCATTTGAGGCCATTGAATTTACTCTTGCATCAAAATTGTGTCCACAACTGTTTTTGCGTACTGGCATTAGAAGAAGAGGTGGGCGTGAGTTTCTTCTTCTCTGTTGCACAACTTGCAATTTTTGTTTTCCGTGATCCCCATTCTTGCCAGCCTGTCTAGGGTGTGGAGGTGATTTTGAGTGGCCAACCTTAGGATGAAGGATTGTTGAGGAAGGTGACCTGGATACCAAAGCAGCCCGTGCAGGTGGTTGGTGCCCTTCCTGTCCCGAACCTTCTCCCAAGCTGAGGCCACTGTGAATACCCCTGATGCCTGATGCTTCCACAAGTGTTGGTCTGCTTCTATTTTTGCTGAGTTGAGAGGAGGGGAGGGATATTGGCCCATATATGCCCCATCCTGCTATCATTGCGAGGGAACATCTATTGCCCATTGGTTATCGCCTCCGAGACTTTTGCATGTCAGCCAATACATGTGCTCATCAGTATACAGGGAGCTATGAAATCACTGATTCTTGTTGCACCCGACAGCCAATAATCATGCCAAATGAAGGTGTGGTTGTCATTTCTAATTTGAGTTTGGAAGTCCCCTCTGCACCAGTCCCTACTTTGCAAGATCTTACGCCATGCCCAAGTTGGCCTAGAAGGAATTTTAATTTGCCACAAAGATCTGTCCTTGAGCAGATGAGTACACTTTCAGGCTACCCAGATGGAGTCCCACCTAGTTAGCAGGTGCCAAATATGCCTGAGGGTTGCAGCACGGTTCCAAATTTTGAGCCTTTTAAGCCTTAACCCCCCTCCTCTTTCGGGTGGCAAAGGTCAGTCCATGCCACTTTGGCTCTAGAGTGTTGGGCTATCCCTTTCCACAAGAAAGCAATCTTCTTCATTGTTGCACCAAGGAGAATGAAGATGGTAGACCAGAAGACTTGGTAAGAAAAAAGGATTGATTTTATGAGTTGTAGCCGTCCTGCGTAGGTTAGGGTTGCACTAGTCCACAGATGAATTTTGGTTGTGATTTCCTCTACCAGAGAGGCACAATCTCCATTCTTCAGTTTCGTTGTTATTAGGGGGACTCCTAAATACTTCATTGGTAACCTGCTAAGCTTGATTCCACCATCCCTTTCTATGTCTTCTTTTTCGACCTTTATAATCCCAGTGAGATATAAAGTTGATTTGGCCAAGTTGATTTTAAGCCCTGAGTGATCTGAGAATTCCTCTAGCGCCTGCTTGATGACTCCAACCGTCTCCCTGTTGGCATGGCAAAACACCAAAAGATCATCTACAAAATAGACATGGGTGATTTTTTTATGGCTCACCGCCGGTGATATTTGAAATGAGGAAGTTGCACTGCCTTTTGCATAATCCCACAAAACCCTTCCATTGCTAGCACAAATAAATGGGGACTTAAAGGATCTCCTTGTCGCAATCCTCTTGAGGCCCTAAAGAAGCCGTGCAAGTCTCCATTTAGGCTGACAGAAAAGTGAGCTGTTGAGATGCATTTGTGAATCCAGCTTATAATGAGAGCAAGAATGCCAATTGTTGTTAATCCTGCTATGATGTATGTCCACCTAACTGTATCAAATGCCTTTTTTATATCAATCTTGATGGCACATCTAGCTTCCCCTCTGTTTCTATGATAATTATGGAGCAGTTCTTGGGAGAGCAAGATTGCATCCGAGATATGTCTGCCCGGGAGGAATGCAGTTTGCTCTTTGCTAATAATGAAGTCAAGAGTTGGCTTGATTCTAGAAACTTTTATGTTTGTAATGCATTTATAAATTACATTACCACAAAAGATAAGCCTAAAATCATTCATGCAGTTCGGGTTCTCAATTTTGGGGACTAGAGCAATTGTGGTGGAATTTATGCTTCCGAGGAGGCATAGGGAAGAGAAAAAGAACCTGATAGGATCATGTTTGTAGTCAATATAGAAAAATCCTCATTTTCTTCTTTCTTTTCCTCTATCATCTCGTCGTCATCTTCAATCTGTACATCATGAAATTTAAGCTCCTTTAAAATGCTCTCACAGATTCTGGTGATAGGTCAAATGTGGCGTCTATTTCTTGAATGAATGGATGGATAATAATAAATAATAATAATAATAATTATTATTATTATTATTATTATTTATTTTCTTACTTTCACCCTTCAAAAATAGATTTCATAAGAATTGAGCTTCACAAAAAAATATTTCAACTTGCTTTATATGAAGATTTAGATTTTTTATTAGTATTATTTAGATCTGGTCCATTGAAAATAAAGCACTGTAATTTTTTATGTCTCTTATTAAGTAATTTTAGTCTAATAACTTAGATTGCAAGTTTAACAAGTTAATCTAAATTAAATTGACTTGAGTTATATTTTCCTAGATAATTTTTTTAATTCAGTTTTTTTTATCATCTCCCTTGGTCAATATATTGTTTTCCACATTTAACCAAGAGTCACGCTCAACCAACCTCCATATAATAATTTCTGAATGACCTAGTTTGTGGAATCTAGAACCCATTGTTTTTCAAGATTGAAATTAAGAAATTGCTTTTAACTACTTTTTTTTAATTTTAATATTTATTTGATTAGAAATTACTTCTTTTAATTTACTTTGATTTATTTTCTATAAAACTCATAATATAACGATTCAAGTTGTAAATTTAATAGATTAACTCAAGTTGATTGAATTATCAGTGTTAATATTTTTTAATATATCATTGTTTCAATATTTTTCTAAAAAAATATCTAATATATATAATATTTACATTTTAAGATTATTTTTTATATTAAGAAAAAACATTAATACTACTGATCAGCGCAGGAAATGATTCCTCGCTATTAAAACACAACAACAAAACTCTCTCTCTCTCTCTCTCGCTCTCTAGTTTGGACTGAGGACATTATAATCCCATGTACGTAACGTGTGATTAGAAGCAGCACCATCTTGAAAATCTAATCACGAGGGTAGGATGAGGAAGACTAGTTCAATCCAATTTCATTTTTAAGAATTTCAACGATCAATTTAGATCTGGCATCCTGCCCTGATGGCAAAGAAAAAGATGCATCTTCATTGCAAGCCAAATACCTTTCCGGCATAAACGAACAGCAGCTCCTCCTTTTCCGAATTCAACCATATTTGGGAATTGTCTGCCGCCAAACTGCAGGCAAGGCTGGGGGCTCATCTATCTAAAGACCATTACGGTGGCCGGTGAGGACCCAAGGTAGGGCTCACCCGTGCCTTGGATGGAGATTTTTAAAGAGTCTTGAGAGCCATCAAGAGATTTTGCCAAAAACAAGCACAGCAGCAAAAGCCTTGTGGAAACAAATGTGAACCAACACTTACATTAATTAACAGAGGTGCTATGAAAACCAACCTGAAGTGCGTAGCAGACCGGTTCTTCTACACCAGCTAAGCTCGGAAATGTAAACCAACCATTTTACAAGCCCTTCCCCCCAGGACAAGGAAAAACAAAGAATCAAATGTCAAACTCAGCCAACTATACCCCCGGTATGCATCCATCCATCCCCTAGTCAAAATCTTCTTATGTACTCTGCTAATTTACCCTGGACCTGCTGTATATGGTAGGAGCAAGAAACCAGCCTTTATAGACAAGGACGTGTTCTTCATTAGGAGAAAGGCTAGAAAAAAACAGGAGCTCAAGCAGCTAGGGCATATCAAACATAACAGCAAACTACATAAGGGAGACCTTCCACCTTCCCCCGATCACATCAGAGAGACATGAAGCCTACAAAACCAATTATCAAATCCTACAGAAATTACTTTAATTCGAGCTTCATTGTATTCTTCCTTCAATGTAACTCTCTTCTCATCCTCTATATTGTCGGTAGCATGAGAGATGTCCTACTCGGCTTTATGTGCAGGAGGAGGGTTATCAGCTCTTCCCTAATTGTATATTTTAACTGGCTTCTCAAACGTGTGACGGTTCTGCAACATTTTGAGACCAATCAATGAGAACTAACTCCATTGTTTCACAAGATGAACAGAAAAAACTAGGGTAACACTAACACAACATATATTGATGACAAAGCTTAATGATTCTAACTTTCCATAAGAGTAAGAACTGATCTCGGAGTACTCGCTACAAATGAAGTCAACTAAGGAGGCAGTCTCAGCAAACACATAAATGTAATTAATTGTAGTTGTACGAGTAACACAAACCTGATTTACTGCATAAGACCTTTTAGGAGTATTATCAGGGTGCTCCAAGCCAAGGTACTGCTCCCAAGCGCCATAAACATCTCTTCTCTGAATGAAAAGGCAAAAATACTAAATGCATATACCATAAAAGAAAGAGCACCAATAATGATCAATTTTCTAGGAAATGCTATGAAAAAATGGAAGTTCACAAGGGAGGAGAAAAGGACTTGTAACAGCACCTGAAAGCGGGTGAACACCACATCAGAATCCTGCAAGTACTCTGGACGACCCAGTGACAGAAACGCAGATTTCCACTGAGAAACCATAAGAAAGTGGGTTAATGAGGAACTGATTCGTACTTGAAACATATATAAACATGGTAATGAAAAGCAAAAATTTACAGTACAAATGCATGATAATTGTTCAAGTGCTCAAGAGGGGAGGCTTGTATGATTGTTTCCTTGACCAAAAAGTGCAAATAAAATACCTTTGCAAACTCCTCATCAGGAACCTGCAGTTTCTTCTGTATACGCAATTTAACTTGAGCTAAAGTTTCACCTTCATGGATGACCAAGAAAAAGGGTTCACCAAAATTCTGTACTTGCTGTTGAGGACACAAATGTAGTAGTATGTAAGAACCTGTAAACTTCTCTATTCCATAATAGCCATTAGATAGAAAGCAAGTGGTTAAAGTATCTATAAATCATACCATTTGATTCTGTCCAGACTCTTTTGTGAAGTGATACACATGAATCAGGCGATCTTGGGGACCAAGATTTTTTTCTTCCTCAGGGATCTGTTGAATTGGAAAAGGAGAGGGGACTTCATTATTGACACAATCTTATGTCTGAACTCTGAAGGAGTGTCCAGGATTGTTAATCAGCTGAAAGTATACAGTATAGTTCCTGTCTGTTGGCCTAGGTTTATGACATTTGCTAGTTCAGAAGGGCACTCACAAATCATGCCCCAGGCTATTTGCCAAAATTAGCCAGTCAATAACTTTCAAATATTCTACTAAATAAGCATTTGATAGATTTATTAACAAAAAATACTAAGCCATAATAATATATTTCATAATAATCTGGAAGTTAAAGGTTCAACAGAAAATTAAAAAGATCATATTTTTCATTTTAATTAATAAATTTCAAGAGAGTTTCTAGAAACACATTACATAAACATGGGGCATTGATTACTAATTGCCATTTCACTCTTTCTTGGTGAGATTTTCGGCATGGGCACATGGTGTGTTCTTAATGGAAGCTAACAATTTTATTTGGCAGGTAAATGCAAGTTTTGCCACTATACTCGTGCTTTTTTATGGTTCTTACTCTTGTACTTTTTTTATGGACTCTACTCCTTTACTAGTTTTTCATTAAGGAATATGTGCCCTTCGATCAACTTTGTTAGTTTGTGCGTCACATGTCTATTCACTTAACCATAATAAATTTACAGGTGGAAATTAAGAAAAGAGACCGGAAATTTGTTTTAAAAAAAATCTAAACCTGAATATTTCAACAAATAGGTAAAAATTCAGGTTAGGGTTTTTTTCCAAGGCTTTTTCTTAACTTCCATGGGTCAAATTATTGTGGTTCAATTAATCAAAACTTGACACGGGGCACACAAACAAACAAAGTTGAATGGAAAGGGCACATTCCTTAACGGAAATATAAATAAAAGAGCATAATCCATAAAAAAAATTATAAAAGCGCAAAACCTAGGAAAAATTTAAGCACAATGGCAAAACATGCCATTCACCCTTTATTTGGTACACACCTGTGGTAGTTCAAATTAGCACCCTCTCAAAATTGTTAAACACTCCACACCAACAGGCAACACATGCTTACACATCCATGCCCTATGCCCTCACATTTTAGGGTCAGGTCCAGCATCATCCGTGGCTTAACCATGATGCTTTATTGACAAAATCATAGAAGATAGATAATAGAGACAAGAGAGGCAGACATGTTCAAGATATTTCCTAGAAAATAAAGAGAGAAAAGGAGAAAAAGGACTTGCCTCCTCTGCCCGTAACGTCCAATACTGATCATTTATATTCTCTATTTTTTCATTGGGTGGAAAGATCTGCAATGACAAGATGGAAAAATGATGTTGGAGGAAATTGCATACAAGTGCAGCCAACAAAATTTATAAAAATCAATGCATTAGATTAAAAAGACTGAAATTCATGGATCAGGTTTCACAGGTAGCCAACAAGCATGCACCATCACTGCACATTGTCCAGCACATTATCATCACTATTTAACCTAGTTGGATATTTATTATTTGGCAGCAAACAAAAATATCTTATTTGCTAGCAAAAACCAGTGAGTACCTTATAAATCTTGTGATAGAAAACTTCAAGCAGTCGAAGTTCAGCATTTGAGTGAGACAATTCTACCTGTTTCAGTATAAGCCAAGGATTAGCAGATTCATCATGTGCAATGACAAGTAAATATACTGTGAAAAGTTGAAATAACACAATAAAAACATGCTGTGATGTAAAAGTCATGCTTCAAAAAAAAAAGATTCAGAAGAAAACAGCTAAAAAACCAATATCTAAGACGAAAATCAGTTTTTCATCTAGGGTATTATAAATCACTGTCCAGATCAAGCAGGCACATATAAAATATGCTTGAGTACATACCTACAGCTAAGAGGTCATAATTTAAAATTTCTCACCTTTGTTTTAAGTTCATTAATCACATCTCCCACGGTGCTTTGTTTAGGCAATCTAATGTTATGAATTACCACCTAAAAACGGTTGCATGAGATTAGAAGAAAGACACTGGGGATGACTGATAAAATAAGCCACAAAAGTAAGATAATCATAGATTTCACACTTACTTCGTCTTTAGTGGCATGATGGAAAGCAACTTTCAAATTTTTTAGACCTTGCAATTCTGGAAGAGGAATATCCAGAACTTCATAATACAAGATATCAGAAGTCTATAGAAAGAAGGGGAAAAAAGAGAGTATTAGCCACATAATTTCATTAAAAGTATATAAACCAAAACTTCAACCTATGTAACAGATACCTGATTGTAGTGAACTAACATATCTGATAGATGCTCCACTCCTCGATATTTAATTGGTTGTGGCTTAGGCTGCTGAGAGTAGCAGTTGTGGGATGTCAACCTGATTTTGGATGGATCATCCAAGCCAATCTGGCGGGCCACTCTTTCGACAACATCATCATAAGCATGTATCTTTGACCTATAAAAACATCAATAGTAGAGTATGAGAGTTTATACGACAGGACCAGAGACTTCTCAACTGAGCATATAATGTTACATGGGATATGTGTACTCACAACTCAAGACAAAAATCATCCTCCTTTGGCTTTTCTAGAGATCGGAAATGAACTATCTACAAAGAATCAAACAGCACAAGAATTGAGTTTATAATTGACAAATCAGAGAGCTTTATTCTATATAACCTAAATACTGAACAAAAGGCTACGGAACATAAAAGGTGCCACTCTTGAGCCTAATATCTACCTCCATCTCTATATTTCAACCATAAAAAGAATGTGCGAAGCCTGGAAAATCTCATTTCAAGAAAAAAGTACCTGCCGATTGTGCACATATTCCAAATATGAAGGCACATCTGGATATCGACAGTCTTCTTCCTTTTCAAGAGGAGGAGATTTCTGAAAGCATATTATGTCCCCATCTTCGATCTGTGAATAAAGCAGCAAAATGTCAGTTGTCAATCTGATAATCCGATACATTCCAGCATGAGTAAGGAAACACATACCTGACTTATTCGAAATGAGGCCCTATTATCAAGATGTTCACACATGACACAAGGCTCGAACTTGATTTCCTGAACAGCACACGTTAAATAAATTCCATCTGCTAAGAAGACAATATCTGCTTATGACTATTGAATTAACTTGCCCTAGGTTTGGTGGTATGGTGAAGTTGTCATTCTTGACTGACTAGTTATTGTAGCCAACTACAGTAGAAGAAGTATATAATTGGGACACAATTAACCATACTCGATAGAGACAAACCTCATAAAGTTCAATCTCTTCATCAGGTGCAAAGCCAGCCATTTGATTAAGCTTTGCTAGAATTTCTATTGGCTTGCTAGAACTCTTAACAAAAAGCCTACCAACATATCTGGAATCATGGAATAAGTTGTCATGTCAGAGAGCATCAGAAAATAGGACAAAAATACAAGCGGAAAGTTTATTAAGTACCGCAATTCTTGTTTTTCGGGGTCATAAAGCTTGAAGAAAAGCAGAATATCTTCTTTAGTTTTTTCAGGTGGAGCAATGGGACATAAATCCTGAGAAGTTGCAACACAAAGTAGAAGCATAATATTTCTGGACAGAAATGCAAGTGCAGATATTAAATTTCATCATTGATTAGAAAAGGTACCAGCCCAAGTTCAATTTCCAAAAACAATTTTAATTCAGCATTATGCGTCTTATTTGACACCTCTCTCAGCTGTCCAACCTACAACCACAATATGGCTATCATCAAAATTAGATTAAACAATAATCTCAATAAAAAATTTAAAGCACCACAGTGCAAGTTAAATAAGCACTTCAATGTGATCAAAGCAATAGTATCATTCCATAATCATGGTCACAAAGTTTCAATGCTGGTAGTTACAAAATGAAGGCCAGTTACTGAATTCAACAACCCAAAAGAGTGTACTCTGAAAGCACATGACCATAGCTGGCAAAAGCTAAAGAAGGCATCCCAGATCAACATGTCTAAGCAATTCCCGAAACCTTATCCCATGATTTTCTTACATGGAGCATAAATAATCATCAAATGTCTGACAGAAATACAAGTCACTTAACCACCATGCCATCATAACTCATAAATATTAATTTTGAATGAGAAAATAAGTGGTAGTTACTGATTGTGCTTCTTCCTGGGGTGTCAATGGTCGATTTGGCCTATATGTGTGGTTTTGGCGCTTTGCCCATATCCAAAAACGCTGAAATTGTACTGGTATACCAAACTCTTTAGCAACCTCCTCCTGTAATCCAGCTCAACATAAGACAATGAAAACTGTGGACTATCTCATCATCTACAAAATCAAAATGCTTAACAAATTACACCATTTGGTACCTTAAAAAGACTAAACTGCATCTGTTTCTGAATCCGGAAGTTATGGACTTTGTCATGATCCACAAGGTCAAAATAAATATCCTTTCCAATTTGCTCTTTAAGGTCCTCATCTCGGGCAACCTAGATGCAGTAATAAATTGCTTTATTTATGACTTACAAGCACCCCTTGAGATAGATTCTAGTCATCACTTTAAATATACCACCATAAAAATTAAAGGTGTAAAATATAAACCTTTATAATTGTGTAAAGGTGAGCTTGTGCTTTATATCTTCTCTTATCTTCTTTTTCTTCTTGTTCTTTCTTCAGCCTTATCTGGAATGAAATGAATGAATCCATAACCAGTCTTCATTGCCATGTGGACACTCTCAGATAACATAACTAATAACATAACTAAATTTGCAGAACTTCTTGTGAAGATGGGTAAAGCGAAGTAGTTTACCCTCAAGTGTTCAGCAATATCTTTCTCATCAACATTACAAATTATCTTGTCCTTGTCACTTTCCCGTATATACACAAGCATGTATGCATTTGAGTATTTTGTGAATTTAAATGGAGTATTGTTAAAGCCAGGATTGGTCTGAGGTAGCTGTTAGACATAGCAAAACAAGATCACAAATTCAGTTCACCATCAATTATGTGTACCACTGACAGCATTTACAGAAAAATTTGAGAGCCATTACCTCTTCCTCACCACCATACTGTTCTTCTAATGCCCTCTTCGTATCTTCTTTTGTCACCCGTTCATCATCAAATTTGAACCTTAAACAAGAGCACCAAGTATACTATGATGTAAAAAACAGATGAGTTCTCAGAAAAAGTATAAACATTCAGTCACATGTACAATGTTAGGGCACGGGCGCAGACTGAGACTATTATACTCACATGTGAGCATAAGTTGTTATAGGTTTCTTTTTTCCTAACATTGATTTTATCAACCTCATTATGTGTGTGCATGAGCAGGCACAATGTATACGAACTTACCACTGATCGGAGAGAGTCGGCCTGATAAAAGCATAATAATGTCCACCATGCACCCCTCCACTATGAACCAAAACGCTGTAAGGGAAAACAAGAATATATTGGAGATGACAGCATTATAACAAACTTATTCCTAGCACCAAACATAATTACCAAGTTACACAGAAATATGTAAAATTTATATTAGGTGCTTGCAGTTCATGTTACTCCAACATGTCTATCTTTAATCCACACAAGCTCATCAAGTTGTCTTTCATTCCTAGAGGCTACTTAAGCAAGTCATGCACATGACATGCTGCTATTGCATTACAACAACAATTATTTATGCGGAGATAGGGTACAGGAGATCATGAATCTCATGAAAATGGTTCAAACAATGCAACAATTCGACATTTCTTTTTGTTCGAAACTTGTACTGGTTTCTGATAGTGATGCTTAATATTAGTTTAAATTACAATAAAAAGTCTTAAAAAAAATGTTTTGCTTTGCAAACTATGCAGCCTTGGGAAGCAAGAAAGATGGGTTCCAGTCAGCTAAATGCCAGTCATATCAAGCACAAGAAAAATCCATGAATCAAGATGGTGAAGGATCTTATCAAGGTTTATGATACAATTAATTGCAATACAATGTTCAGATCTAGGAAGCAAAAGCACCACACGACAATCACCTGTGAAGTGTGTATAGATTGCGAACACTCCTGTCTGCTTCAGGTGATAAATATTTCCCATTCTCTTTATCCAGATCAAGTTGAATAGGAAATTCATAGCGATCATTAATCTGCAAAAGCAAAAATCAATAAGTAAAAACAAACATATTTTGGCTTAAGTAGCAATTTGTCCATCAATCAATCCACAAGTTATTAACATATTCCAGCTCGTAACCACGCAACACGACAATCCCAGGATAGCATATCTAGCATTGAAACCATTTACAAATACTGACCTTAACCATGGTGTCACGCATAAAATCATATTCAAAACGCTTTAATTGGAGTTGAAGAACAGGGGGAAAGTCAATAAATAAGACACCCTTCTTTGCATCCTGAAACAAATACAAGTTCAAGCACATGCTATGAGAAGTAGTTGTAGGAGCTGATCTAAAATATAGGATTCTGGTAGAAAAGAATCATGGAGTTCAACAAAAAAGCATGTCCATAGCCCATATTCAAACACAATGGTCTCCTTGTAACTGGCATAGTTTAGAAAGAAGCTTGGATAAAGTTCACCACTTATATGGGGATCTCCTCAAACTACCTGAAATATATTATACAGGGGTCTGACCAGGATCCACACAATTTGACCAGGAATTCAGGAACCATCTCTCTTTTTATGACACCAATAGAGCATGCAGCTCATTTTCAGTTATGAAACCATATGTTTCAGCATATTTATGATAAGACAAAAAACAATTCTACCACATATGATGAATGCTCAGGACTTAGAGCACATAATTGGTCTTCAGACATTTCAGAACAGCGTTATAAATGAGCTGCAATTTTTTTAAAGGCACCCTGAGATGCTATGTAGCACTGGCTTCCATATCTTGATGTGTATGAGCATTAGGCAAGAGTTATGCGAGCTGGTGTATATATTTCATGCGGGCTTAAACCAATTTCATTATCTGGCTCAATTCACTAGCTTTAACTGACCTGCAAACCATGTTCTACAGCATGGTATTTGTTATCACCCTCAAGTCGTTCAACTTCCACATATTTGTCAAAAGAAGCATATATATCTCGACAACCTTTCACATCCAGCTGGAGATCTGCCATGTAATACCCACACATCAGTGGCTTAGGGGAACATCATTACACATAATATTAAATGCTGACCAAATAGTACCATAGAATGACTCCTTCCTTGTAGATTTGTAGTCCACATTGATGCATTCAATGTAGTTCATATGGTGACCCTCAAACAACTGCTGTATAGTCCCCTCCACAACAGTCCCCTGGACAAGCAGAAAAGAAGTTGGAAACTTAACTTAATGAAAGCATATCTCAAAACTGTTGGAAGTTCAATACCTTCATTTTATCCTCTAGCTTCTCACATAGGACTCTGTTGAGTTCTTGCACATCATGTTGCATGAAGGAGTCATATGTATCCCAGCCAAAAGACTTGGTCAGTTCCTTTGTTGCAACACTGGTGTCATTATATTGAAGCTTATAGAATAAACTCTGCAGGGCCAATGGAATGCTTCCTGTAGGTATGTCATTCTCAGTTGTTGGCATGTGGTACACAGCCTGGAAAAAAAATCAGAATGAGAAATTATCAATCACTGTGTTAACATAAGACAATATGATCTTACAAAAACTATTAATGTGCTAACCTTTCGGAAGTAGGGAATATGGTACTGAGTCTGTAGGAGAGAGTTCATGTAACACGTTGCTCCCTGGTTCTTCAGTCCTACATAACCTGTCTCCTTCTTTGAGTCATAGGACCAATAATCTAGAACCTTACGGACAGCAACTTCAGCTTCAATAACAACTGTATCATTCACTAGATATCCTCTACTAGGATCATAAAGTTCACTCAGAGGCATGAAAGGTGTAAAACCCCAGTCACTCTCTCTTGCGTTGAATTGATGTTGTGTGTCTGCAAATGTTTATTTTTAAAAGAGAACAGGGTATTAATATAATATCAAAGTCCATAATAAACTTCAATATCTGAACACCATGTAGAGAAGAAGCTGAATGCTATCATCTCCCTTGCTCAATATATTGTTTTCCAAACATTTAACCAAGCTAAACAAGAGCCACGCTCAACCAACCTCCATATGATAATTTCTGAATGACCTAGTTTGAGGAATCTGAACCCATTATTTTCCAGGATTGAACTAAAGGAATTACTTTGACTACTTTTAAGGATCACAAAATATGGAGTTACCATGCTAGCATGTTAAAAACAAAAACGAGATACTTCTACATTCAGCAAAGAAAGACAATAAAGTTACCAAACTCTGTTGATTGTTTATTGTGGCGTTCATACTAAAGCTTGCGTACACTGAATTCTAACATTTTGCATGTAAGGCCCACATTGGCGCACTCACTTTTCTTTCAATACACTTGTGAAATAAACAATCATTGGCAATATTTGAGAAGAGTCATAAGATTAAATAGGAAAATATTGATAATATATCTATAAAGGTCGTAAAGGATAATAAATTGTCAATCAATTATTGATAAGAATAAACATGTGCTCAACAGGACATATGATAATGAGCTCAAGCAAGCAATCCACATGAAAATTAAATAACAAATCGATCCAACAAAACTTATTGATAAATTAACAGCAGCAAAATTTAAAATAACAAAAGGTGCCATTGAATTGTAAAATCAAAGAAGATACCCTTTCTAATTGAGTACTTGCTATGAATTTGATTGACCACTGCCAAACTGAATTGCGCATATCTACTCCATCCATATGGCAATGTTGTGGAATCAGCAACATCCAAATACATCGACAAGTGGTCCACATTGTTTCCTTTAGGGAAGATCAGTACTCGCCTGTTAAAAACACACCAAATGAGATTTAACCACAAACCGATCCACGCACTACAATTGCAACTCATAAAATACTCCAACTGATCAAACAGATAGACTTCACAGTTTATCCACCTACCATTTGTAACTGCCAACAATAAATACATCAGAATAATGCTTCTTTGTGTTCAACCTAGTAAAATTCTCAATAGTCCACGTAAATTTCATGGACGGAGGATCATCCACTGGCTGATTTTCCACCGTACTAGTTTGCTCAACTTGTGCCACTACTACCACATCAAGTAAAAAACAATCACCACACAAATTAACAAACCCTAACAAATCAATCGATACAATACACTCTAGCAGAAGATCCGTTCGGTCACACCAAACGAATTAGGAAGGGAAAAAGAAAAACAGATTGAACTCTCTAACCTTCCATTGGTTGTGGACCTTCAACTAAATCTGAATGCGGCACGAGCATCTCATCATCTTCTTGCTTTAAATTCGAAAGAAAAAATTCACAATTAATAAACCCTAGCCTTGATTAACTAAATCAAAACATAAAAATCAAACTCGGTTTCAATTCCAATTCAGAGAACTCTCAATTTCATATTAATCAGAAACAGTAAACGATCCAAGAACTAAACGTTAAAATAAATGCAAAATATAGAATTTGAATGGCATACGAGAGAGAATGAGATGGGAATAGATTACATCCAAAGGTGAAGGAGTCATCATAGTCATGGGTGGATATAGACCGTACGATCGAGCGAGTGAGAGAGGCGATGATGAAATCGAGAGCAGGCAGTGCGAAGAAGAAGCGAAAGCGGGATTTTTCAGTGTATAGCCAGAAGAGACACTCGCAAAGGCAGTGGCTAGAGAGAGAAGGACCAGAAGGGGGCTTCTTGGTGCTTGAAGGCTATTTATGTGATTATGGGAAACAAGCCGGGGCAGTGTTGGAAAGAGAGAAGTGTTTATTGTGGCTGGCTTGGAGACATGGAGAAGAGAGGCTAATGGAGATATGACACGTAGAGAGATTAGCTAAGCTATGTACGGAATGTCGACGTGGCGGTTTTGATCCAGGGGTCACGTGCGTTTCGAGTGTTGGTGACATTGATCTTTCTTTTTCAATCCATACCGCTTGCTTTTTCTATTAGGAAAGTGTTTTTTGTGTTAAGATATATTAAAATGATATATTTTTTTATTTTTTATAAAATAATTTTGAATATCAGCACATCAAAATAATTTAAAAACAACAAAATATATTTATTTTAAATATAAAAAAATATATATATTCAAATTTCTGCGGAGTGAAACCCATGCCAAAGAGCTTCTTAATGTTTTCCTTTTTATAGTTGTGGCTGCTTGTTTAATTATTTAATCAATCAATACTTTTTTTTTATTTTTTAAAAATTATTTTTGATATTAACACATAGAAATGATCTAAAAATCAATCTATTTAATTTAAAATAGAAAAAATTAAAATGTCAAAAGTCTGAAATACTCTTTCTTTTATTATTTTTTTTATCACAATTTCTATCATAAAACCAAATTATTTTTGATATTAACACATAGAAATGATCTAAAAATCAATCTATTTAATTTAAAATAGAAAAAATTAAAATGTCAAAAGTCTGAAATACTCTTTCTTTTATTATTTTTTTTATCACAATTTCTATCATAAAACCAAATAATTTTATAATGTAAAAGCAGATGATAGATCAAAATCCGATCACAAATTGTAATTCTATGTCATGATTCGTTTTATTTGAGTTTATTATGATAGGGTGATTAATGTGGGCTGCTATGGTCACCATCAATTGTGAGGAACAATGAATTAAAAATGTTTTTGTTTACTATGGTGAGAGATATTTAGGTAATCAATTATATACTATAATTAAATTTAATTATAATATTTCATTTAAATTTAACTAATTAATAAACTATTATTTTTTTATTTTATTTCTTTAAAAATATTTTAAAAACGGATAAATAAGTATTTTAAAAATAGTCTTAACAGTAAATTATTTTTTAAAATTGTAAATCCGGAGTTTGACTTCTAATTTACTTTTACATAATTTTTAAAAATTAGATTCTATTTAATATTCATTTTTTAGTGCTCTAAACAATTATAAACTTAAAATTTCATTAAAAATTCTGAATTTAATAACATATATTACTTTTGGGGGTTAATGATGCTGATAGTTAAGTCATGATTGTTTGGGTGATTGAACCACAAGTCCGTTTTGGTATTATATTTTAAAAATATTTTTTAAAAAATATTATTATTTTATTTTAAATTAAAAAAATAATATTTTAAGATTAGTTTCATTGATATCAAAATGATTTTAAAAAAATAAATAATAATAATTTAATACATTTCTTAACAAAAATCACTTTAAAACATAACTTCAATCACACTCATAAACAGTTTATTCCGAGTTTAATAACTTATGAGTTGCACAACAAGAATAATTATTTTCATTTCGATAATTCATTTTAAACTTGAAAATACGTTGGCATAAATTTAAATAGAAATTCAGAGTTGCGATCCTTATTTAAAATAAAAAATTGTTAATAAAGAATAGAGTTTATTACAAGGAGTGGTGTGAAAGCATACAAGTTTAAGAGTTGAATTTTCAGCCACCGTGCCAGCAAGACAAGAATACCGTATACAACAAGCAATGTGGAAAACAAATTAGCATTTGCATCTGACTTTCACTTGTCAATGCCAGTTGTAGGAAAGATGCGAAGGTAATTATTTTTTAAAAAAAATATAACTACAGACATACGTATGACATTCAAATTTGAAATCGAAAAAATAAAAAAGGTAATTATTTTATGTTTGTTCGAGATTATTGTTTAGTTTTTTTATAATAATATTTTTTGCTCCAGAATATATTAAAAAATATATATTATTTTTTAAAAAATAATAATTTTTTGATTCTATCAAATAATTTAAAAATATCAAAAAATAATAATTTAATATTTTAAAAAAACTTTTTAAAATACAGTGTAAATAAGAATAATAATTTGGGATGGCAATACCAAACAGTCACGTATCCGGGTTCGTGGCAGTCAACTGAAAACAGAAACTCTTGACGAGAAGACATTTGAATGTGTATGCTAACTCTCTGTCCTCTTACATTTTCATGTTCAGGTTTTTTCTTTTTTAAACCCATCATTTTTTATTATTTCACATTTTGGTCACTTAACTTATTATCTCTTTAATTTAGTCCTTTGAAATTCTGTTATGGCCCGGTATCTCCTTCGACTTGATTTCTCTGGCTTGCCTTGTGAGATGCTTTATCAATGCTATAAAACTAATTGAGAGATGCTTTGTCAAAAATAATATTAAGGAAGAAAAAAGCTTTTTTGTATAAAAAGAGTAAAAAACTTTCATTTGTTCTACAAGTTTTCATTCTTTCATCAATTAATCCTTGTGTTTTTAGATTATAGCTAGATACATAATGTGTTGAATATTTACATTCACTTTAGAGCTTGTGTTTTGATTTAAATCTATTTTTTGTCTAAAATCGACGTTTTAAAACTATTTTAAGCATTACTTATGATAGCTAATTATTGCAACCAAATAAAGATCCATTAAAATGATTTAAGACCATACTATTATTATTCTTGTAAGACTCAATTGTCTTGAATAAACTTGTGTTTTGTATAATATATTATTTTTCTTTTTATTGGGACAAAAATAAATTTAACTAAATAATATATAATTAAACTTAAAGCATCTTTTTTACAAGTCTCGTTAACAAATTGGTGTTTTGGTTTAGGTAATCTCTATATTACACTCCTATCAAACCTGATTCTTTGGCTTTCCAGAATTCGCATTTGCTGTTCTTGCATGAAGATTTTATGTTCATATCAATTTCCTACATACACTGCTGGGGACAGCTAGAACAGCCAACACAACAGTGTTTTCAGAGTAACAGGTTGTTACATGTGGAAAACCTAGAATGTCAGGGACAACGACAGTAGTAAGTGAACTGTTTTCCAATTGAATTTCAAGGTTTTGGCAACAACATTTTTACATCCCATTCTTATACTTTCTTCAACAGAAGCTAGTAAACTGCTTTCTGTTCTTCTTTCTTCTTTTTCCTGCTGAATAATCCTCCCCTTCCTACCCTATTCTCTCCGAAAGCTACCACAGTAGACTGTTGCCTCGTGACAGCACAATTGTTGAAGGAGTAGTGTATTAGGCCAGCTAGGGGGGATCTTTCTTCGAAAAATCAATGGATGAGGTTGCTTCACAAATCATCCCTGCACATCAATCATGACATTTCTTAGGGTGAGTACAAGACGAATCAATCGTGTGAGCCATAAGCAATGCAACTCATATATACCTGCTGGCTCATAAGAATTTCAACTGCTACGTTAAGATCTCCATCAGCAGCTGAAATTGCTACTTCTACCTGTGTCTGCACCAATTACAAGGCATTTGTATCACCACACTATCTGGATTCTTTTGGTTCTCAAATTTTCAATTTTTTCAAGTTAACCTTGACATCTCAATTTCATATCCACACAAACTGCAAGAGCACTATATGAAAAGCAAAGAACAATTGCAGATAATTTTACCTTGTCAAAACCCATAGATACTAATTTTTGGATTTGATCCTCAGAAGGAGCTGGATGCTGCAATCAAGAGAAACCATAGAACAACAAATGATTTATGACCCAGAAATTCCCAATACAAAAAAATGAGATGATATCACATTGCCAAATAAATGAAATAAACCTGAAGGAGTGCAGGGCGTCCAAGAGTTGCACCAACAGCATTACCCGCCACTGAACTCCTGAATACCATGGACAAAAGAAATGAGTTGCAGAAAGAATGCATATGATTTATCACTAAAATACAGAGGATATGGTACTCCGCATAGAAAGTGTAGGTTGTGGATCATTTTCGTGAAATACAATATTTTTGTACCCGAATACAAGGCTTTATATGAGTGTTCTATTGTAATAGTAGAGAATAGGAAGCTGCAATTTTGGTGTTTGTTGCATGCTAGACTCTTTACTACTTGAATCACTGGTAGCCAAATAAATCAAGACCACAGCCAGGATCTAGAGTGTTACATAAGTTTTGAAATATGATGCTGGAAAAAGATTTGCTGGCAATGCCTGTATATATGTCTTGTTTTTCCAGCGAAGAAAGGGAAGCACAAGAATCTTCACGAAGGGATGCGTCTTTTTATAGGTCCTAGCAACCATCACAGCTTAAATGTGGACCTGCTGTTTTGATGTTAACATGTGCTGCGTTGGTGACTTGGTTAAGATGATGAGCCTTTGACCAGTCATTTATTGTTTTTTTTCCCCTGAAAATTCAATAACCTCTCCAATAATATGACAAACCGGGTGATGACTATGGTTTTGAATTTATGACTACGCTATCAGACATTTTATTTTTATTTAGACAGGTACAATAACAAAAGATTTTGACATGGTCATATTCAATATAATTATTTGGTTTCCTTTGGGAACACCTAACTCTATTTACTCGATGGAAAACAATCAACAATTTAAACAAAATTAAAAATCATAAGGACAGAGCTAGGTAGGCTTCTGTTCTCTCTAAATTGAGGTGCATCATGCATGCAAGAATAGTTTCCACTACCTTCCATCTAATAGTGGCTCTCTTGTAGCAGTTACCCCCAAGTGCGATGAAAGGTCCGGGTTGCTGTTATCCAAGAGTCTAGCTTGAAGGTTTGAATCTGAATTCACAGCAGGCACTGTTTCACTTTGGCCAGAACCCAGAGACCTTCCCCTTCCAGGAAACCTATAGTCTTGCTCAGCCTGTGTGAACAAGAAATCTAATCGAGTTGTTACAATAGAAAAACTATCTACAAGCCCCAGGAACTCCAGGATCAAAGAAAAATGATATAGGATGTAGCATATGTTTCTTCAGTCCATTGTATACAGGGACACCCATTAATATTTAACAAGAATCATAACCATTTTGACAATCAGAAACTTGCATCTTCACCTTGAACATTAAGATAAAAACATATCTGGTAGGACTGAAGATCATAGAGATAAAAAAAGATAAAAAAAGAATTAAGATAAATACTTTCAAAAGAATATAACTTGCTACCTGAGCAGATGTTTCCCTCTGTGGCATCCATGAAGATAAATTTCTCCAAATATTCCCAGTTAATAGTCCACTGTTAAATAAAATTTGTCAAGTTACATGTCCTCATGGATTAAAATTTCCTTGGACCATGGAGCAAGCAGAATTTACCTAGAGGTAGTGTTTTGGCCTGAATATGTCGGGATGTAGCTTGTAGGACTCCCTCCAGTGCACAAAATAAATTTAGGTCTCCTCACACAGGAGGACTGAAGATCATAAATGAATAGATCAGTTAGAACAATGTGTAAATAGAATCATGTGTAAATACACAGGTGAAGGATAAAATATGACAGGTGAAAACACAGCAACTACATATAGTTACTCACTTATTTGCAACTAGATATTGCAAAAGAAGTAGAGGTACAATAAAAGTGGGAATTATGGGCTATTTCTATTTTTCAGGATTTCATATGAAAGCCTTGACAAAAGCATCGATAAGTTGGGATAAATGTGTGCCAGAGTGAGAATTGTCAGATTCTCAGTAATTTAACAGCCAAACACACCATAACAGTCTAATTTAAGAACATCAGAAGCCAGTCCAGTGGTGTACTTACAAGCAAAGAGGAGGCCTCAATAGCAGAAAAGGAGGATGCTCCTGGCATTAGAAAGTTGAATAACCCATAGATATCTGACAAGTAAAAGGATAGAAATCCAATCACATTGTCTATTTATGTGGAGTACAACACAATATAAGAAGAAATATGTATAACCTTCAGATTCAGACAAGAATTACATACATGCAAATCCAGACAAAATGCCGCATAGGTGTCCAAGTAAAGACACATTTGTCATAAGAAGCTGGAATACTACCAGTAAGATAAATGCATACCTGTAGCATGTGTTTAATTATGCCACATCATTAACTAAACATAAAAAAAATTGAAGAGAAGAAACTCAAATACAATAAATAACACAAAACTGAACCAGTTACAGCGTTTACCACTTAGCGGGAACATTGAAGAGACCAAACACACTGCAAAACAAAATAATGAAGTTGTATATCACTAGAATGCACCAAGCAATTACATAAATCAATTACAATATTTAATAGAGTAAACTGTCATCAAAACACAAAAAAGTCCTTGTGTCAGTCAAAATACTGACCACTCATATAAAAATAAACTACAATTCTGAGAATAATCAACAATACTGATAACTATATACAAAAAGGATATCCTCATTCCCAAGCATCCAGACCACACATGTAAAAATAAACTACAATTCTTTGAGAATAATCAACAATAATACTTACTCAGTGATAACTATATACTAAAAGAAGGATATCCTCATGGCCACACGTGAAAAAATAAACTACAATTCTTTGAGAATAATTAACAATTATACTTGCTCAGTGATAATTATATACTAAAATAAGGATATCCTCAGGGGCACAAACATATCTAATTATGTGCTAGTGTCTGTTGCAAACTAATAACAAGTGAAGAGTATTAAGACCATGGTGAAATTCAAATCACAGAAAGAATAGGTAAATAAGAACATACCTCCTAGACTGGACTCCACTCAAGCTTGTCTCAATAACGATCATAGAAAATAATATTCCAGAGAAGCCTATTGCACACTCATTCATGAGATACGGGTATGGGTGAAATGGATTGTGGGCCACCAATAATGCAATAAAAAGATGAAATATTGCATTGGTAGCAGCCAGCAAAATTATTAGGTATGCCAAGCGGATAGATCCCATGATTCTCTCCAGTTCAGAACCCAGAGGTACAAGAGCCAACATGTTAAACAGAACATGAAGGAGTGAACCATGAAATAAAATTGAGGTATAAATCCTGTAGACTGCACCAGGAAAAAAAAAAGAACAAAAAAAAGGTAAAGTTAATGACCACAAGTATGGGATGATTTCTTTTTTTTTAAGAGAAGGATGAAGTTACAACATAAATCTAGGAATCAAATGAAAAAAAAAAATGAAAATCTTGATCCTTCCTTCCTAAAACCTACAAGGAACCTGAGATTATAGGCAGATTGAATGAAACAATTGTTGGTTAGGCATCACAGTATAGGTGCCTAATGCACCAGTGCAGATTTCAGGGCTATAAGAGGTTCTCCTTAGACCAAGGCCTGGTAAAAAGTTAATATCTCAAGGTATCATGACCTTGAACACAGTTTCAAAAATATCTTCCAATGTTAACCATAATTCATTAATCCATTATCACGAATTAAATGCATCACCTAATAAACATACCCTGAAAATGGGATACAACAGCAGTTGGCAAGAAACATATTTCGTAAAATGAGTCATATCCACTCAGGAGGCAGACCAAGTATATAACACCACAGACAACCACAACCGCAGAAGTAAGGAATGGAATGCTTTCCCACCATTGCCCCACTCTAGTTTGCAGTCCCGCCTGAAAACTCACAACACCAACCTTGTTACTAAATAAATAATATAAACAAAAACATGATCTGGAATGCTATACTGACTAGTTCTGTATCGAACTGCACATACAGCTTACTTCGACAAAGGAAATCATTTGAAAGAATTGCATCACAACACCAACATGTTCTACCCTCATTTATTTATAAGTGATAATTGAGCATCAGGCGTTTAAGCTATCAAATCTACTAAAGTTCATTTTTAACAAAAGAATAAAACAAAATGAACTTCATTTGCATAAATTCCTCACAAATCAAAATGGAAAAGGTAGTGATTTCTCAATCAAGCCCAGCAGCACTCATTACAGAGTTAACTGTACTCAATTACCACATTATCATCAACACAAAGCTCAGCGGAATCCCCAGATTTTCATAATTTCAATTGATACAAGAAAACCCTAAACTCAAAAAAGAGAATAAAAATTTAGAGTCGAAAAGGAGAAGACGGGGATGGAGGAGAGATTACCTCAGTGACAATGTTAGGTCTCATTTTCTTGACTTGGAGATCAATTTTTCGCTGCTCCCTCACTCTTCAAAATACAACCGACAGATCAATCGTCCCTATCTATGCACCGCCATCTGTTACCTGTTAGTTGTATTCGGGTTTAGATCTGGGTCGGGTTCTTTTGGATAAATTATATTTTGACCCTTGCAGCTTGGGTCTTATTGTTTAAGATTTCTTTAATCAAACTCTTGCGTTTTCTTTAAGAAAGACTCCGAAGCCACTTTATAAACAATTGAATTTTTTTATTTTTTTTGCTCTAAATTAAAAAAATAGTAGTTTTAAATTATTTTAATATACTAATATCAAAAATATTTTTTTAAGAAATCAAAAAATATTATTTTTAAATATTTTTAAGTAAAAAACACTTTAAAAAATAATCACAATATTCTTATATTAAAAGGCATGGGAGATTGCTTCTAGTGCCTAAACTATGCACACAAATAATATGATATTGTATATTTTAAAACTTTTATTATAATTTTCAAAATTTTATTTTATATTATTTGATTTTAATCGAAAGACAATTACTTTTGATTTTTTAGTTAATAGTGAAAACAAGAACTAAAATGAAAAGGCGTCAAACATGGATGGCGGGTCATAAATTATATGAAAAATATACTTAGATCCTCAATCTTTAAAAATAACTCAATAAGATATAAAATTTATATCCTTTTGAGTTTTTATTTATTAATACACATGATGCTCGGTTTATTTGATTACATAAATGCAAAAAAAAATTGATTTTTCCTTTTTATTTTATTCAATCATAATTCTATTATCTTTTGATTGATAAGAAAATATTTTAATAAATAATTATAGCAAACACAACAAGATAAATATTTTGTTATACAATATTAAATATCTTGAACTATACTTGTTTTTGATTATTTTTTTTTGTTATCATTATCATTTATTTTTTTATTTATTAAGACATATAGTGCTCAATTTATTTGCTTACATGTTTACATAAACTTTTTAATTTTCACTTAGAATTTTTTTAACTATGAAATCATGTCAAAAAAACTAGTATATATAATTTGTTCTTAGAAAAATATATTTAACCTGCGGCAATTTACTAGACAAGTATCTAAGTGATTCTTCAAAATGTGCTATGCGGCAGCTTGATCTTCTTTAGGGCTATGATAAAGATTTTTTTTTGCAGGAAATAATATGGAATTAATCCAGCATAATTGCATATCGAATTTCAAGCAGAATAACTTTATTTTTGTGTTTGCTTGCTAAGAAAATGAACGAAACTAGAAAGATTCATCAGCTCTAAGCTGCATCTCAGTTGCAAGAAGATACTCCATGTCAAGATATTTGGTGCTATAAATCAAAGCATACCCAACGAGTCCAACATAACCGCATCAAACCAAAAATGAGGCGTCCACAGCAAGCACATCCTATCACATTCTGGAACGCATAAAGAATAGTGTTTACACGAGAAAGGAAGGTATAAAATTTTAAAACCATTCAACTTGGTCCCTGGAGACCCCCTGAGAACATCAACGTTAGCATTTGGCATTATAATCGGGGCACGAAATGCCCAGGCAAGCAAAGGGAGAAATGAATAATATTTTCCATTCGCCAAAAACTTCCATCAAAATGGGTGGGTGCGTCCTCTATGTCAGCTGCCAGAATCTTTCAGAAGATTACTCCCGATTAAGAATTGGTGGCTCCAAGACCATAACATGACCAAGGTGGCAGGATGGATTAACCCCCAATAACCAGCTAGCACAGGTCCATTTATACAGACAAGGGTCAAGATCCTAAAACAAAGCTTAGAATGGTTTTCCATAAGAAAACAGTAACACAGATAGAGGCTTCGGGGTTGGAATATCAAATATTCAATTCCAGGATGTAAAGCACCCGTTCGGTAGCTGAAGGCAAGTCTATACACTTGAGGCCTCCTAGAAGAAAAACAGAATTCCTACCATGACCTCCCAGAGGGAACGACAGATGCCAATACTGTAAAGCTAACCCACACTCCTGCTCTAAGCCAAACTATAACTAAAACAAAATAAAATACGAGATGATAGGATAATCAAACAACCCAACCATAATGAATAACCAAAAACATTGCAAGAATTAAAGTTGCCACTACATTCTTAACATTATAATGGAACTCCAAACAATAAACAAGAAACTCTCTGCCCCGGACAGAAAACAAAACATAATTATCATGTCCAGATATTTAAGACAAAAGGTTGAGAAAAAAAATGTCTAGGGAACAACAAAACCCCACCCACCATTCTAAATAGATTCTTCAACGGTTGGCCTTGGCAACTCTTTCAATCTCATCCTTCTTTTTAATGGCATAGCTGAAGAAAATGAAAACAATCAGCAAAAGCACAGTATACAATTATGAAAAGAGCATAGAGAAACAAGTTTGAAAGAAATGGCCGAGGAAAAAAACCTGTTTGAGGAACCCTTGGCTGCATTGATTAGTTCATCAGCCAAGCATTCAGCTATGGTCTTGATGTTCCTGAAAGCAGCCTCACGAGCACCAGTGGTAAGGAGATACAAGGCTTGGTTTACACGTCTAAGAGGTGAAATATCAACTGCCTGACGCCTGACAACTCCAGCTGAGCCAATACGGGTCGCATCTTCACGAGGCCCACTATTATTTTACAACATAAAAATTGTCAAACAGGTAGACAATAGCAACAGCAAAGGATCATGACAAAGCAAAAACTGAAAAAATTCTAATAACCTGCTGATAATTCCAGCAGCAAGCAATTCAAGGGAAAAAAGAATGTAATTAATGCAGACCTGTTGACAACAGCATCCACAATAACTTGGACTGGGTTCTGGTCAGTCAAAAGGTGAATGATCTCCATCGCATGTTTGGTAATGGTCACAGCCTTCAGTTTCTTTCCATTGTTTCTGCCATGCATCTGCAGTGAGTTTGTAAGCCTCTCGACAATAGGGCATTGTGCCTTCCTGAAACGCTTGACAGAGTATCTCCCAGCTGTGTGCGGGACATAAGTGGCATGCTTAGCTTGGACTCCAATATAGTCAGCAAGAGAAATGTCATTTACCTGATCCCCAACAAACAAATCAATTCCAAAGGTCAGTAACGTTTTACAGTTCATCAAATTTTTATGGCAATTGTTACAATGTGCTATCTATCAGTTTCAGAAATCCCCAAATCACCCCTTACTGTCCCAGTTATCATGGACGAGTAAACAATCAACTCCAGCTAATAATGAAATACAGCTACTTGTAAGAAACGACAAGAACCAAATCCATGAAATAGCTTGCTAAGCTTTCAACACTAAGCAATTCAGTAAAATTAAAATCCAATTACCTACAAAAACAAATAACAAACATGAACCATAATCACTCATAAGAAGTCAGCCAACTAAATCTACTTGCCAGTTGACAGCACATTAGACGATTTTCCAACCACGAAGTTTTTAGTACAATTGTTGACCTCATTTTACTATCCAGAATATCAACTACCCAGTCAATGTATGAGAGAGAATCCCATGTGAAAAAACAACAATCAAAATCAACGGTCATCCAATATATTTATTAAACCTACCCATGAACCAAAATATGTAACAACTGAATTGCAGACCCGTTTCAAAACAAGTCATGTAAGCTAAAATCCTAACTGATGCTTCTATAAATTATTCGATACCAAAAAAGGGAAAAAGCAAACACCAACAAATCTCATAGAAATTAAATACATATTGTATCGCACTTACGATAAAGTAAGAGATATACCAAAAAACATACAAATCCTAGAAAAAGCAGATCACTTATAACTACATAATAAACCAACCACCATTTCATAATACGGATCGATTAATGCAGAGCCACTGAGAGATGAAGAAAAAAATAGCATACAGTGATATCCTCAAAAGTCCAGCGATTGAAGAGCTTGACATCGTGGTGCGGCTGAATAGCTTCCGGGTTTGGTGGAGCCAACACATCTGCTGCAGCCATCTTTACCGCTTACCTACACACACCTCAAACAAATACGTTCAGAGATGAAAGACATTTTGTTTCATTTCGATAGAGACGGCGACGGAGACAGAATGTGAGTTGCAGACCTGGAGATCGGAGCTAGATAGTTAGAGAGGCCGGCTGCACAGAGCTCTCGGTGCTAGGGGTTGCAGAAGTGTAAAAATGTCCCACGCCTTTAGCGATATATAGCGGCAGCAAAGTGAAATTAGGGTTTCAGGGTTTTAGTCCGTCGTGAAAACGGAACTGGGTTAAGGCATATTGGGCTTCGTCTTGTTGGGCCTACTCGTTTCTCCTTATTTAAAGCTTTGTTTGTTTGAGAAAACACTTTCTTGAAATTACTTTCCTATGTTTAGTTAAAAAGGAAAGTCAATAAAAAAAGATTTTCGGTAAAGAGAAAGTTTCCTTAATATATATATATATAAAGGTTTTAAAAATAAAAAATGATATTAAAAGATTTTACTTAAAAAAATATTTAACTTATTATATAAGGTTCGAGTAAAAGATTCTTAAATACAATACAAAACCCAAGAATGCTAACGGAGAGATAATATTGTTTACCAGTCAATGTCCCGCACCTCGTCCCGAACGGTATCATATTTTTTTTAACATAAAAAATATTAATTATTTTTTTTATAATATATTTTTTATTAAAATGATAAATTTGTAAATCAAAGAAACGAAAGTTCTTGCATATAATATATGAATTTTAAATTGATATCAAATTTATTTATGTTAATAGGTTTGAATAAAATAATCAACATAAAATTATCAGGTCATTAAATACGCAAGATTACATTATTAATCATCATTGAAAAAATAATCATATTTTTCCAAGTAAAATAGTAATTTATCAATAAATGACTTAATACGTCGATTTTCCTCAATAAAATTATTTCATTCCATATTATAAACATAGTTCACACATCAATATCTGTTGATCGTTCTCAAAATATATGTTATAATCTACATTTTAATGGCATTCATGATAAGAAATGTTGAGTAGTGAGTTTCCAACTCATGCTCTGATGGATCTCTATCTGTCATCTTAGATCATCTACAACATAAATCAAATAACACTTGTCTTTGATCAAAATATATAAACCTAGTAGAAATATATATGGATTAGCACAGTAAAACCGTGACGTGTTTAAATAAAATAAAAGTAGAAAAATTAACGAACATGTTTAAATAAAATAAGAATTCAAAAAATTTGGATATAACATATAGATGATAGATTCGAGATATCATAGTTTTAAACTCGAAATTAATTGGGTTAGTTTTAACTTAAAGAAAATAAATTAAAAGAGAAAGAAAATAGGTTGAGATGGTGAAATAAATTAAATGTAATGAGTATGATTTAATTATAAGAAAAAAAGATGCGAGTATAAAAACATTTAAGGATGGGTGCCTAAGTGCAAATAAGAGAAATTAGAGGTATAAATACCCCTTTTCTTTTTTCTTATGCCCAGCGGGGAAGAAATGGAGGGAGATTTTGACATTTTTCTTACCCAATTTAAGAAGAATTTCAAAGTAAAAAAGAGATTATATGTTACCAAAATATTCAAACATAAAAAACACAAGGATTTAAAGTATTATAGGAAGAAGAAGTTGGAGAGAGAAAAGGAGCATTGGTGCTAGTAGGACAAGAAAAAAAGGAAGGAGATTATGATTTCACAAGCAATTAAGATTTTAAATCTTCATTGGTATGATGTTTTTTATATGCATATAAAAATTGTTGATTTTATTGTTTAATTGTATGATTTTTGTTATGAGGTTTATGTTAGGGTTCTTGAAAAACATTTTTAAGGAAATGTAGAATTATGTGCAATTGATGAATGTGGCATGAATGAAATGAAATGAGAGTAATTGGTGAGACAGATAAAAAAAAGAGAAGGAGCATCCTAGAAAAGGCAATGGTTGGCCATTGAAGACAATAATCTAAAGGGAAAGATTATATATTTTGCAAAATAATTATTTTATATATTGTATTGGATGTGAATGCATGTATAATGAATGGATTGAGATCATAAAAATGGGTAAACGAAAGGAGAAAATAAAATTAAGCATCAGTTAACAAATTATGCAAGTTAGTATATTGACTTGCTAGGAGAATTTGAGTGGAAAAATAAGGGAATGAGGATCGATTTCCTCTTAGAAATGTTGTTTACCATATAAATAAACTAATTTAATTTTATTTTTAATTTTAAAACTCCAGTTTTGGGTCATTAAACATGGCTAAACAAGTCAGACTCCATAGCATAAAAGGTTTACCATGTTCATGATGAATTGTGTGAATCACAATTGAGTTTACTTCCATTTCAAGAGAGTTATAGCCCTGTATTATAGCTTTCCAACGAGATCAACTGTGTATAAAACAAAGTTCTATAACTCTAGTTATATTGAACATTCTATCCAGAGGTTAGAATGAGACATTTGTTGGCAAATTTGAGAGAAAAAAAGAAGTGAGAGGTTGCAAAGTGAAGAAGTTAGATACGTTAAAGAAAAAAAATAAGTTATGTTAAAAAAATGAGTATTTACAATGATATTTTGATTGACAAATGTTATTATAAAAAAAAGAATAATGAATTTAAAAGCTTATTGGATTGTTTTGGTGTGGTTATTATAAAGTGTATCGTTGGTTGAAAATGATTTATGAGAATTTTTTGCAATGCAGGAGGGATCAAAAACAGAGGACCACGAGCAGAGCAACTACGACAAGTAAGTGAATTAAACAAGTTATGTTAAAAAAAAGTGTTTATAATGATATTTTGATTGACAAATGTTATTATAAAAATAAAAAGAAAGAATAATGAATTTAAAAGCTTATTGGATTGTTTTGGTGTGGTTATTATAAAGTGTATCGTTGGTTGAAAATGATTTATGAGAATTTTTTGCAATGCAGGAGGGATCAAAAACAGATGACCACGAGCAGAGCATCTACGACAAATAAGTGATTCATGTCTATGTTTTCTGATTTAATTTTCATAATGAAAATATGTGAATTATATATAAGGCTTTGGTGGGAGTTTTAAAAGATGTGATTTGCCAGTAAAAATGTTTAAGGCATATATGTCAGGTAAGTTAGATTTCTGTATAAAATTATCGGGTTATGACAATATCGCCATTGTAAACCGTACCAAATGAAAGGAACATGGTGGTGACTAGCATACATTTCATGTATGTGAGGATCCAGGATAAAGAGATCGCCAAAAACAGGTAACATACATTTTAATGTATGTTATAATCCTGGATAAGAAGATCATTATAAATAATTGTTATACATTCAGTGTATGTCAAGATACTCAGGATGGGGATCATTATGCATATGCTAATATACATCAAGTGTATGTTAAAATTCTAGATAAAAGAATTGTGGTGCATTGTTTAATATATATTTATGCATGTTGAAAATCTAGAAAAAATAGAATCGACATACATCCTCAAATAAAATGAGGAGGTATGTCAAGGACCTAGGAATGGGTCTTCTTTGATTGCTAATGGTGGTAAGGTGACGAGGGTATTAACAATACTTAGTATCGGCAATACGTAAGTGAGAAAGTTAGTTTGTGTTTCAAATAACTATGATGATTATAATAATTATGTATGATATTATACCGCGAGTTTAATAACTTTAATACTATTTTTCCAAATATTTTTTTTATGGAATTATCTTGTATTTCATTTTCAAGTTCATCATCTACACATCAGGAGTAAATATGTTACTTCATAACTTTTTACATCTAGTAGTATTTTATATAAATTAAATGTTGATAAACTGATATGTACAATCATTATTTTTGGAAAGACTAGCATGTATAAATTGATTCTTTTTGTCGTATTCTAATAAATGTGTTTGAATTTATCTTGATTATGATGCAACTTATCGATTGTTTTTAAATGTATGGTTTATTTATTGTGGTTATGATGAAAATTATGCTTGTTGTTTTGCAGACCTAGGATGATTTTGTTAAGGTTGAATTAAAGATTATGTTTTATGTCGATAACTTGGGATTTATCTTTGCAAGAGAGGGTTTGCCAAAATTTTAATAAATTTTTTGATGAAACCTTATATATATGAATAAAAAAAATTACATCTTCTTTTCTTGATGAATATGTATTAATATGATTACTTTTTTGTCTCCCAGTTAAAGGAATGTTCCACAATACACATCAAATATAAAAACAATATAATTATTTACCTAGTTCAAATTAATCGTGTCCAGCTTTGATCTAGTCTAGTCTAATTAAAATATAATCTTACTAGAAAAAATAAGATATTTTTTGTCAAATATTATAACGACAACATATTGGATTGATATTAGTTTACTTGTTAAATCCACAATTGTAATCTTGAGACCATGACAACTCTTACATAAATTAATCAAAATAAATTTTGAAGTCTAATTCTTAATCAATTAATTATTGAAGAATTGATTTAAAAAAAAAGAAAAAATAACTCGAGTCAACTCGAGATAACCTATCAAACTCATAAAACAAGCTACTAAATTAGATAATCTCATAGAAAGTAAATTAAAATCAATTTTATGACAATATAATTCTTAATCAATTCAATATTCATGGATGACATTGAGAGAGAAAATCAATGAATAAAAAACTACTCAAGTTAACTTTGATTAATATTAATTAAACTCGTGACCTTGATTATGAAATCGAGATAACTTCATAGAAAATAAACTAAAATATATAATAAAGTATAATTCTCAATCAATTCAATATTGAATGTTGAATTTTTTTAAAAACTAAAATATTACTTAGGTTATTAACCTGTCAAAACCATAAATTCACAACTAATAAAATATATTGAATGATAATATTTTTTTTAAAATATATAAAAAATCTCAAGTCAACTAGATTATTCTGCTAACCCACAATCCAAGCCTTGATAATAAGATAATTAAAATATTTTTTTTTAGTGATTCATGATGTATAATAAAAACATCGTATTTTCTAATGTTTAGTTAAATAAATTGATAATTAATTAATTACCCGATTAAATAATATGCTGATAAGATTGTACTTGTTTGCAAGGAAGAGAAATATAGGAGCAAAAGTGCAACACTCGAGAGATATGAAAACAAAAATATCAAATTACTCTCTACTGCTATTGTCTGATATTTACCACTCACCACTCTCCCTCTTCCTGTTCCTCAATGGAGCTATCCTGTTCTCTTAGAATTTCTGCGTTAAACACTCACCGCAACACCACCTCTCATCAACCAAGGATACCCATTAAGCCCGCAAGCAAGTCATTTGATTTGTTCTTCAAAAGCTCTAAATTTTTGCCTTCAAGCACTGGAATTTACAGTTACAAAAGAAGCTCAAAATTAGAACCAAACAGACATTACAGGAGGAATACCATCTGGGTATGCTTTACTTCTCCATAGTTTTCACTCATGTAAATAATGAGAATGTTTTTATGATTTGCGGTTTGAATAAATTGGAAAAAAAGTCAGTATCTCTACTGATTTTATCTTGCTTACTGTTATTAGTTATAGCTACGTGTCTCGTTCAAGTAGAGTCCTCTTATATTTGACCAACACAAGTGACACGGTTACATGTTTCGACCTTTCTTGTTCACGGAACAACCAGGAAGCTGGAGTTATAGCACTCTGAAATAGAGGATGCCTAAATTTCTTCGATGAAAAAGATAATCAGAAATAAAAAACTATATGAAGTTCTCTCTACTAGCTACTGGGTTTTTAGTCCTGTTAAATTTGTATCATAAGCTAAGCAGGTGTTAGTGATGTGGTCATGGCTGCGATGGATCGGTTTCCATATATTGTAGTTGTAGATGTAGTTGAAATTTTGATATAGACATCTATATTGGAAAGGCTTACTTAACCGCCAGTTCGTTTTGGGATGGCTAATGTAAACATATATACAAATGAACGTGCAAATTGAACTCAATCAGTTTAATTGGAAAGGCCAAAAACGAATCCAAAACTTTTAGAAGAAATGAAAGGTTTAGGTTGGGAAAGATTCACCCAAGACATCAATTTGCTCATCAAAATGCTATATAGCGGATAGTGGTCTTATTTTTTTTCCATGGGTGTCCACCGTCCTGTTTGTTACTTTCTTCAAGTCGCTGGTTGGTGCTTACTACTTTCTTATCACATGTTCTGGGAGTTAAGTTGGTTATATCAACATGGTCGTACACAAGATTTGTTAACTTCATCAAAGAGACCCATGACTCTACCTAAAAAGCATTAATATTAAACTGGCTTCTGCCAGGCCTGCAGTCAAGCCGGAGCAGCTGAATCTGATCCGATATTAAACAAAATCTCAGATTTCAAAGATGCATGTTGGAGATTTTTAAGGCCTCACACAATTCGCGGCACAGCTCTAGGTTCGACGTAAGTTTATTTTGTGTACATGCTTTTCCACCTTAATAAATTTATATTTGTTCAAACTCATGTCATTACCGTAGCTGATCCATTGTCATCATTCTTTTTGTTGATAGCGCTCTGGTGGCAAGAGCATTGATTGAGAACAAAAATCTGATTCAATGGTCTCTGGTGTTGAAGGCATTTTCTGGTCTTTTCGCTCTAATATGCGGGAATGGTTATATAGTCGGCATCAATCAAATCTATGATATTGGAATAGACAAGTATGCACCACTTTTGACTACTTATTTTCTTTTAGAGCTATTATATCTTGCTCGTGGAAATAATCTGAAACCCTTATCTTGATCACCATCTCTAGAATGGATTTCAATACACATCTGTGGCTTGAGACCTAGAACAAGTAGGGCCCTGTTAGAGTTTTCCAAGCAAAGAAATATTAGTTTTATCCATTTAATTTAATGATTAATCAATATCTTGAAAGGCATTTCATTGTCCAAGAAAACAAAGAGAATAGTGCTAGATGGACTTGACTAAAAAAATTGTCCATGTTATTTTTTTTAGGCCATTTCAACAGTCTTATATGGTAGATGCAAGGATTTTTCCTTCAGTTTTAAACAATTTTCTTATAAAATTCTGCGTACTTGGATCCAAAATTCCTCGTATGGAATCTCTAACAACTTCTAGAAATATGTTAAAGTATTTTATTTAATTGACATCTCTCTTTATTTTGCAGGGTTAACAAACCTTATTTACCTATAGCTGCAGGAGATCTTTCAGTTCAATCTGCATGGTTGTTGGTGATATTTTTTGCTGTAGCTGGGGTCTTGATTGTAGGACTAAACTTTGGTCCATTCATCACTTCTCTTTATTGTCTTGGCCTTTTCCTAGGCACCATCTATTCAGTTCCTCCACTTCGATTCAAGAGATTTCCAGTCGTTGCATTTCTTATAATTGCCACGGTATGATTTCCTATAATTCTTCCTTTTCTTTTTCAAAATTAAACTTGTGCTGTGTTTGTCATCTTCTCCATGGGTATTTCAAGCTTGTTGAGAACAGAAGATTGAATGACGTCTGGAAAACAAAACAACCATCTAAATCTGATCATGACTCGTGCCACAAAATTGATAACAAAGGAAAAGTTGGTGATTTTTGCTCTATGCTCTTGTATGAACACAAAAGTGGGTAAATCCTGAGTAAATGAAATTATTCCTCCAGTTGATAAAAAAGAAGTAACTCATTAAATAAGTTAGGGAAGCAAATGATTATTGTATTGGTTCACTTATAGTCGACATTGGCATGGTGTGAGAAATGTTTTCAAGATAGAAAGGATGTGTTCAGATGCTACTCCAACACCACCCTCTTAAATACTGTACACCTATTAAAATAGAAAGGATGTGTTCAGATGCTACTCCAACACCACACTTTTAAATACTGTACAAATATTAACATATCGATGCCTGTTGTTTAATTGCAAATTACAACACTGTAATGACATGAGTGCCTCTCAGAAATTGTAGCAGTTGGATGAAACCTTGATAGAATACAATAATATTACAGGTACGAGGTTTTCTTCTCAATTTTGGTGTGTATCATGCAACCAGAGCCGCCCTCGGACTTCCTTTTGAATGGAGGTACTTTACCTTAATCATATATTGTTTCATATTTTGATTGAGATAAAATGCTACAAAATTATGCATTCCTACCAAAGATGAATTCTTCAATGGTATATGTATGTCATTTAGATTCCAACAATAAAACAACTGCAGTTATGATGGTGATTCAGGCTCCCTGAGAACATGTAGTCAATACACATTTGGATAGAACTTTGACAGAATAAATAAATAAAATAGGTTATATAGTTGGTTTTAGTGTTCTTAACATGTCTATGTAGGTTATTTCTTTAATGCATTGATCAATTGACATGGGCACCATTACTCAGTGCAGTAGTAAAGGTCTTGGGCTTGCAACCACAAGGATGTGGGTTCAAGCCCTTAGACCAGCCCTTCATGCAAACATGTTAAAAGGGTGAAACCATTTCAAAGTTCTCCATTACTAGTTAATGGATTAATAATTGATCAATTGGCATACCTGAAGTCAGCAAGATGGTTCTTCTGTTATAAACCCTTGAGCTGCAACTTCTCCCTGGCTGGAGGTGCAATATAACATCTGAGTCTGTAGAAGTTGCAACTTTTAAGCTCTCCTGAAAGTCAGATATTGGCTATACTGCTGAAAAAGAGCAATTATAATTAGACTGTGTTTAAAGCAACCATCTGCTTTAACACTTCAGAAATTTGATCAAATTTGATAATTCACATGTGCCCATTCTCTAATCTTTGATGAGTTTTCTCATGTTCCTACTTCTGTTTCTACCCGCAGTTCACCCGTGGCATTCATTACAACCTTTGTCACATTGTTTGCACTGGTGATTGCCATAACAAAAGATCTTCCAGATGTGGAGGGGGATCGCAAGTAAGTTATAGAAATTTGCTCACTCAAGGTGATTAATAGTGCATTTGCCTCGTGTTTGTGTGGTATGCCTACTTCCTGTCCAGTAAAACTTTTTATGACCTTAATAAGCAACATTCCAGTTAATAGCTATCTCAAATTTCCTCCCAAACCTTGTTTTATTTCATGTTCCTTCCTCAACGTTTTTTTTACTTCATTTAGTTTATTTATTTATTATTTATTTATCTGTATTAAATCCATTTTTTAGATTTTAGAATGAAAAGTAACCCCCTATTTTTCCTTATAATATCTTTTAATTTTTATTTTATTTTTACTTTTACTTTGATTTTTTTTTTTTAATTTTAACTTGTAACTTATTAGATTTCTTAGTTGATTTATTCACATAATTTTCTTCATAACCCTGCTATTTTGTTAGAGGCCATAGACTTGTATGTTTTAATTTAAACATGTATTTTGTTAGAGGCCATAACATGTACATGTTTAAATTAAAACATACAAGTCTATGGCATGTACATGTTTATATTAAAACATGCAAGTCTATGGCCTCTATCAAAATAGCAGGGTTATGAAGAAAATTATGTGAATAAATCAACTTAGAAATCTAATAAGTTACAATTACATGTGATCTCATTCTCATTGAATAATGTCATTGCAGATATAACATATCAACTTTAGCAACTAAACTTGGAGTTAGAAACATTGCATTTCTTGGTTCTGGGCTTTTACTGGTGAATTATGTTGGAGCTGTACTATCAGCTGTTTACATGCCTCAGGTATAAGTTTCCCTTGAAGCTGTTCCTGTGCTTATACGGAACTCATAGTATTAGTTGAAGGTCCACCTAACTCCTTGATTTTTTTTCCATGAAGGCAAACCTAACCCCTCTACCTGCATCTTTTACAGGATTTTAGGCGTAGCCTAATGATACCTACACATACAATCCTTGCACTGTGCTTGGTTTTCCAGGTGTGTTTCATGGGATTAGTAACTATGTTGATTAGCACTGTGATAGGATGTGACTTCTAGTACGTGTTCTTAGGTGGTGGTATGGTTCATTTGATTTATTCTTCCAGTTTATTTATTATCCAGCAAGATAATATCAATTCCTTCTTGCAGCTCTCTTTAATTTGCTTATTCGTATGAGAACATTGATTTGTGCTTATGCTCTTTCCATGGGATTTCATTGTTAAATTTTGGTATCTTTTATATTTTTTTTACTATGGTATGATCGTGTGCCTTTCCACAGAAAGGTTACTGGTTCCATCTAGGAGGGCCTTCTCATCCAGCTTTTTATCCTCTTGAAGTAGTGATTAGACAGGCCTGTGAGATGGATGGAATTGGAATAAACCAAACTTGCCTTCAAAACCCTTCTGCTATTAGCTTGTTGATCTTGGAGTATTAGCAAGTTCCTCATAGTTAATGGTAGTCCTTGATGATATTACTGACCTTCAGACTGTTGTCAATGACCATGATCCCTACTGATTTACCATGTGTACAATAGATCAGGGAATCAAAACACAGAAATTATCATTCAAGTGTACTTGCTTTTGCTAAAGTCACTATTTGCAAAACTGGCGTATTGATTTTTCCCCCAGTGTGGGATGGAGATCAGCTTGATCCTTATCTTGGACCACATTGATCTGGATGGAAGCCCCTTAATAAAACTAGAACTACAACAAACATATGATTTCTTAAACATCAAGAACAATGTTTAAATGTGATAAGCAATGAGGAATTCTGATTGTTGATCCAAACATTTTCTGTACAAGTGATGAATTTCAATCATAATTGTGAATATTACCTGTATATATTTTGAATCAATATTGTCAATATACCATCATACAGACCTGAAGAGTTGCATGGATATCACAGTTCATTTAATTTCAAGCGCTGTGTTCTTTACGATAGATCTTTTCTATGTTTTTTTGCTGGTTTTTTGGGATCGTGTAGAATGTTTACTAATGTTTATTCCTCTTACATGCATACTTTTTGTACCTCTCTCAGACGTGGGTGTTGGAACAAGCAAATTACACAAAGGTAATGCCTAGTTTCATTTCATATATAACAAGGTCTTAAAATTTCTTCTATAGTCGTAATTTGGATGGAGGATTTCATGTATTTGGACTCAAAATCAAAGAGGGGTTAGGTTTTTTCTTTAGGCAATGAATTTAATCAACTTAAAACTACAATTTCACTGATATAAATACGTGCCTTTTCTATTTCTGAATTTGAGGGGCACTGAAAAATGTACATTGAAAATGAAAATATTTTTCTAGGTACGTGAATCATATTTCCAGAAAAAGTAAAGGAGTTCTCTTGTTGCTTTGAGGCTACTTCATATGATTCATTTTTAAAACAGAAAGTCTTCCTCTGTTTTTTAATCTAATATACCGGTTTAAACTTTCACGATTAATGGGAAATGTATACAAGGCACATAGATTTTTTTAATCATCGCATAGAGTGATATCAATTTTTTTACTTCTATTCACTGTTCTGCTGGCCCCTGTTGTCTTGCTTTAATTACTTATTATTTGCAGAACATTGTGAATCGATCATGTCTGCATACAATGTCCAGATACTGCTGCATTAACTGACATTTTGAGAAAATAAGTCGAGCTTGATTGAGGAAATTTTGCAATTTTAGCCTTTTGCCACTTGTTTTCAGTTAAGATAAGCCAGCCCAATCATGCTTATAGAGTGAATTCAGTATAGAAAGTTTGCAACTGGTTTGAAATTCGACATGATTCTTAATTAGGCTACAACAGTGAAACACACTCCACCAGTTGGATATGATTTCACCAAATACAAATACTGAGATTTTTTTTTTCAGAAATCCTGATTATCTTCACATTTCCATTTGCAGGAGGCAATCTCAGGTTTCTATCGGTTTATATGGAATCTCTTCTATGCTGAATATATCATATTTCCTTTTATCTAGCTGAATTTCTGATTATTTTCCCCGGGTTTCAAAGTTCACAGAGATTGTACTTCACATATATGTTATTTTGCAACGTAAGAGTTGTTGTTGTAATCTGTAACATGCAATTAACATTAATTTGTAACATTGTATCAGTCTCTTCCTCTATAGAAAGAAGTAGCGAGATATTAAGTCTCTTCCTCTATAGAAAGAAGTAGCGAGATATTATTTATCTTCTGAATCGTGTGAAAATTCTTTGCTCTCACGGGCTTTGACTTGGATCATCTGTGCATGAGAAATCCAACTTAAAAATGTAAAATGAGATGGAAGAAAAAGAAGAAAAGAAAGGCGGAGAATGCTGCAAGTTATGCGATCTACTTGGTGCCTGTTTGGAATCATGCAAATTGCCATAAACATTCTGCCATCCAAATTCCTGGCATGTTCAAAGTTCATAAAGCACACAAACTGATTGCAAGAAATCGAAGGAACTTTAAGGATGAAATAAACCCATTATCAAAAATATAAGGACAGCAGAGAACCTTGCACATCCCTTTTCTTTTCCATTCCATTTTTGTATCTCCACAGAAGAGAGGTACAGGGAATGGTCGTATATGAAAAAACAAAAACAAAGAATACCCTGTATCATTTCTATCCCAGTAATAATAAATCAGCAAAAGAAAAGTTCTTGATCTGATAGGGTTTATGGGTTTGCTGTTTGTGAAAATAACATTTGGTCCGGGGCAAGGGAACTTCTGGATGATGTTTCTTTACACAATGAGGCTGGCGTCAAAACCATTGGCGATGAAACCTTGGGGCTAAACCGAGATGAGGTCCTTGGTGATGGATTGTCACTTCTTGATCTTGGTGACAGGTTTGCATGCTCTAATACCCGGAATTGAAGCTCTGATGGATAATCCCTCATGCATCCTATTCGTGGCCCTGCGCCGGTGGTCCATTTAGAGGACAAGTGCTCCGCCAATTGATACGATTTCATTCCTTTGTGAGAATCTATCCTTTTAAGGATTTTTTCTTTAGGGACAGGCTCCTCGTCGTCTTCTTCTTCTTCATCTTCGGCAAACAAATTAAGTTTAGTAACCATGAAGTCTTCCTCTGTCAAAAATGAATCTTCTGCCGTTTCATAGCCATCTTCTCCAGGAGAATCAGGATCTTCTGCCTGGCAGCGTGGTCCAAGTTCTTCTGTCTTGAAAGTGTCAAGCACATCTCTTCTTGTTGGTATTTCAAGTTTAGGAATTTTTAATAGTGTTCCACGTGACAATTTTGATGCGTGCAGATTAGCATTTTCTGCCACACTAGAATCTCGTTTCCTTGAATCTGTATCCCCTGGAGCCAAGATCTCAACATTTGTTGCTTCGGTGACTCGGTGTAAATCTGCATCTGGTTGTTCTCGGAGACTACCAAGATTGTCCTTTTTGATAATGGATTCGTCTTCTTCATCAGCTGGGCTTTCCTGAGTATATAAGATAAGTGCATCAATGATTCACGTCTATATTTCTAGAAATGCATAAATGACAACATGAAAACAAATAACTGATCTGCTATGAACCCTGGTGCACAAAGTTCCCACATAAAAGAAAGGCATGAGTCTTTTGGCTTCCTATAAAATGTTCACGACGACCCTAATTCATGGAAAATGTTACAAAATTGGATGCTGTCAGCTGATAATGTGCTATCGAGGAACCTTTTTTTCTTAGGTTTCAAGCAGATGCTAACTGCGCTGAAGTTATAGAAAGCAAACTCAACAGTTTCGTACCTTTACATCAGTTAGATCTACGTTGTGTTCCCTGAGGAAAGACATGAATGCCTGGAAGTTTTCTTCGGTTGGGAGATAATGGCCACTGTGAGGCCAAACTGCCTGTCAAAATGAAAGAACCTTGTGAATATATAACAAAGTAACATTGACAGAGAAAAAAAGAAGTTCGTGAAGCTATCATAAAAACACCAAACAATTTATTCTACCTTTAGAACACCGTCTTCCACAACAATTCTTCCAGCAGATAGAGTGGCTCCACCGGCCAAGAAACTTGAGTGTTGAAATGTGCCCTTGATCTTCAGACCAACATACAAGGTCTTCAATGTGCTCAGAACAAAAATCCATTTGGCATCCTTGGGTCCTTCTGTTTTACAGAGAAGTTTTCCACTTTGTTTGTATAAAAATTTCCCATTCTCCACAGTTACTTCAAAAGCCTCTCTTTCTTTCTGAAAGATGGATGAACAATACTTGTAAGTAGATTTTAACAGCCGGGTAAGCGAAAGAAGATGAAAAAGTAGGAGGAAAAAAGATGAAAGACTTTAGCAGAATTTATAAAACATGGACGATCCATTTCAAGTTCCAGGCTTTGGACTGTATTTCAAATTGAAGCGGAAAAGTGCAGAAACTATACTAGCCACCAGATTTTGCAAGTCTTCTCAAGACTATTGGAATAAAAAAGCGATAATGAAACTATAAAAGTTAATACTTACAGGACCAAGATATTTTATGCATTGTTGTTGAAGCTTTGATCTAGGACATCTATCGATGTTCACTTCTTTCCCATCTCCAATATCGAGCCTGCAGGTTTAAGAGGATTGGCATCAACCGTGAATAATTTCTTTCCTGAAGCAAAGATGACTTTGTCATATGCAAGACTTCAATTTCATAAAAACTTACCAATAGAAGAAGGGCTGTTTACTCTGACAGTGAAGCCAGTTGACATAATAAAATTGAAGATTATGTCCATAACGATGCCGTGGATCAATCTATTAGAAAGAAAGAGAGCATAAGATCAATATGAGGTAAAGAAACTAATAACTTGGTTTCCAGTTTATATTCCAGGGCTTGATCTTACTGCCTCAAGCCAATGCTGTAAAGCAAGTTTCCGAGCCTTTGCATCCTTTGACAATCCTTTTCCTACCTGCAAAGGATGAGAAAATCAGGCTCTTAGAAATGCAGTAGAATAAATGTTATCTGTATATATACATCAATTTCTTTAGAGCTTACCTTGGCAGCTCTCATTCTTGCTCTTGACCAACGTGAAATTGCACTCTCAGGTTTCTCAATATCAAAAAAAGATATGGAGCTTCTCTTGAGCTCTGCAAAATCCAACAACTTCCACCTACAAAACACATTGCTAGAACATTAGGTTCAGTGAAAAAGGAGATATACCACCACAAAAAATACAAAGAGAAACCTTTTGAGAAAAAAATGTAAACAGAGGAAAGTGAGACAGATTTCACTCCATGAAATATATACAGAAGAATTGTAAAGTAGACTGATACCTACCATCTCTGCTCGACAACAACAGCACAATCAGCCAACTGCCTCCTGGTTCTGAAGCTTTTATAGACTTTCTGCAACTTCACTGCAGCCTGGTGTCTTTGGTTCCCTGACCCAGGCAATGATAAGTGGAGTGTTTTGTCAGGCGAGCTATCTGATCTTGTCAACCGATTACCCCTTTCTCCAACTTTAGGACTTAAGATTGATCTGGCAAGCACGTCCATGTCTGAGGAAGTACTGTTGAAGGACAATGTGGCGCGCAATTCCCTCTCCTTAAAGCCAAGGTATTCTTCAAATATCACCTTTCCTGAACCATATGATTTCATCGAATCAGGGTCTGAATCACAGTCATTAAAACCGACAGATTGTAATGCATTCCCCGTGTCTTGACTCCCAAAACTAACTGATCTCACAAGAACAGTGTCAAAAGGACCATCCAATTCATCAGATTCAGCAAGGGAACGTGAAAAGGATATTCCCATTTTAGGAAAGGAACAGAGATATCTTTCTTAGACTCCAAATAAACAAGAGCTATAGGTCTCAATAACTGTTAAAAATAAGTAGAACAAAGAGAATTAATTCAAACTAAAAGTGCAAGTAGATTTATATCTATACGAAAGGTATAATATGGCAGATACATCAAGACCACTTTTTTATACTCTCAAATGTTCATAAACACCTTCAGCAACAACTATTTCTTCTTCTTCTTCTTATCTGCTAGGAAACCATTGACTAAAGGCAACAATGAGCAGTCCGTAACACATTATTCAAAGGTGTTCAAAGGTTGGAGTAGAAAAAAGTGGAGGCCTTCAGATTAAACAGACAAAGAACGTAGCTTTACCCAAAACATCAAATTGGTATCCAAACATTTGAATATAATCACATCAAGAATCGGTCAAGTGCACCAAATAATAAAAGTAAATGTCATGAGGCCCCTGTATATAATGAATTCAAAACCCTTCAAACCCATGTTCCCAAATACATTTTCAAACCAAGAAAACAAGTATAATAAAAACTGGAGGAAAAAAAACATCGAGGTACATTCAATGGCTCCCCATTATTATTAAAACATCGTGAACACGAAAAAAAACAAGGGAATTTTTATTTGACCTCTATATTTTTCTATCTCAATCTTTTCATAACACAAACAAAACGATGATATCATTGTCCAGAATGCGCCGTTACCTGTTTCTAAATGCCTAACCTTAAAAAAACAGAAAAAACAATCTTAAAGAAAACAAAGAATGAAAGTATAAAAAACAACGACTTGGGAATGGAATTGAGGTATACAAACCAACGACATGGGAATGAAATGAAGGGAATATAGCAGGCTTACCTCAATCTGAGACAGGAGAAACACAAAATCTTTGAAGGACAAAATGCAAGACAGAGAGAACCAAAGAATTAACGCTAAAGAGAAAGGTGGGATGATAAAAGAAAGAAAGAAAGAAAGAAATATGGCCAAATGCTTAGGATTGGAGTCGGTGAGAATTGTGCGAGGGAGCGAGCAATGTGGGTTTGGTTGATGATTTAGCAGGTTCCAAGGATTGTTTACAGATTGGCTTCGATCGTTTTAATGCTCTGTTTCTCTTCCCCTCTCTCTCTCACACGCCACAAATGAATGTGCTGTGTTGCCTTTAATGTTAACAGATTAGTAGGTTGGCTTCGTTTGCTATTCTTGCAAATTTGTGAGAATATATATAGAGATAAGCACCATGCGAACATGGAAAAGGTTGGGTTTAACAGGTAGACAGGTTCCAACCACGAGGGCTGACTTCAAACAAAGTAAATTAAATTAAAAGCTATTTTATTCCTATAAAAACATTTTCATTTTGTTTCAAAAATATTTTTAAAAAATTAATTTTCCATAAAATATTCTAAATTAAAAATTTTGGTGTTTTTAGATCATTTTCATATACTAATATCAAAAATATTTTTAAAAAAATAAAAAAACATCATTTTAATATATTTTTGAATGAATTTTTATATAAAATTATAGGAGAGAAAATCTGAAAAATACTTTTTTATGGTTACATGTCTCAAAACTGTGTTTTACGAACTGGTCAGCCTTGGTTAATCAATTCAGCCACGTACGTTAATATTATAATTGCCAAGTCAATTATCTACTTTTATTTATCAGGTTGTAAGGGCAGCAATGGAATTACACTGGAAAGTCTAAATCAAGTCATTGTTTGAAGTAAATTGCAAACACCGAGTCATTGCTAGCAGTAGACTGCGTTTTGGAGATTGATTAGGACATGGCTGTCGTGGCTCGATGTGGAGCTATGAGGGCCCGTACTGAACCTGGTCATCACTTCCTTCTGTGTCTTTTCCTGTGAATCACAGAGTATTTTAGGGTTTGGGTTGGTCCATGAAAAAGGGTGTATTTTATAAGAGGCACATGATGAACACGTTCAATTTAGGGCAAATTAAGATCAATTCATGGTGGTTAAGGAATCGAGATCCACGAGGGTTGTGCTTGGTTTTAATATTTATCTACTTAATTCATTACTTCATTTATTTATGAAAGTACCTAAGTTAATTGGCCTTAAAATGCTCAACAAAGTAGTAAAATCATCTTTAATTATTAAAAGTATTGAGGTGGTTATTCCTGGGATTTATTTTAAAAAATAAGATAAATTCAAATAGTATATAGAAATTATAGATAAAGTATTGTTATCACTTTTGATGAGATATTAATTTTTTTCTAACTATATAGTAATGATGTTATATATTGATAAGGGAACGAGACACAATTCAAATAAATAGATATTTATGTGATATATTAATTTAGATATTTCTATTTAGCTTCTTATTATAAAATTATTGGAAACATATATTTAGTGAATACTCAAATTACCTTAGCAAATTAAGAACACAAACTCAATAAAAACTAGTCAAATAAATAAGACTAATAAGAAAACATATTGTATAAGGATCGCATATGAAACATTCTTTGTGAAGATTATTACAAAGATTTTTTTACAATTACAATGTTCACTATGTGATCTCTTGAGTGGTGGTGTTACTACATTAAAAAGTCCAAATTCATCACTTAAATAATGAGTTATTACATTAGAGAGGCCAAGTTAGTCCATTCATATAGAAAAATTAGACATGTTTAAGATAATAATGTTATTGCACTAGAGAGGCTCCAAATTAATCCCTTTCAAGGTGTATGTGCAATCACATTAAAAATACCATGTCAACTTATCCTCTAAGGGTGACAAGGTTATTTTCCTAGGAGAATAAGTTAATCTCTTCATAAAAGAGTTTCATATTCTTAAGATAATTGTGTTATTGCGCCAATGAAGCTTTAAATCCTTCCTTTCCAATGTGTATTGAGTAATTGCATTAGGAAGATCATGCCAATCTTATCCTTGAAGAGTGGTGAGGTTATTTATATATAAATACCAAATCAATCCCTTCATAGGAGAATTTCATATTTTTAAGATAATTGTGTTATTTCAATATGAATGTTTTGAATTCATCTCTTACAAGATATCCTATAAAAAGCCCTTAAACATCACCTAGAAAAAAAATGAAAATAATTATTTTGAATAACTCATTTATATATAAGAAACTTACATTTTTATTCTCACTATTTGTTGTAAAAATTCATTTAAGTACAGAGTAAAGTGTGTGGGAGACTTTTTCATTTTTGTTAAATAGTTACCAAAGATACTTCACATGTTTTAGAATTTGAACCAACATTTCACTATATTTTTTCAAATCTTTATAAAACCTCGAGGCTCCAATTGTATTTGTGAAATTAGCAAAACATAACCCAAAATTGCCTGTCTCACCTTGAGTGGCTAACATCGCCTCAATGATGAATTAAACCTGGCTAAAGAGTCATTTGAGCTCTAGTTAGGCATAGTATCCATGAAAATGAGCAAACTTATTCATATCCTAACTCAAATAGGTATTGGTTATGTGTTATAAAATGATTTCTAAATGTCAAAAGTAAGCTTTAGGAATAAACCAATGTTTTTTTTGGTTGGTTTCTCATAGACAACACCACTATTGATATTCTAAGAAATAAAAATGGCTTATGATCAAGACTTATTTATTGGGTAATTGGTTAATCTTTTGGTTTTTATAAATTTGACTCATTCTCCCTAACTAATATGGCTAATAATTGGTAAGTCAAGATGGTTGATGATTGATACTTAGATAAAGTCTTTTTTTATAGATTTGTAAACTATTAAACGCTTAAGTAAATATCTTTTTAGAAAGATAAAATAAATGATGTTTTAGAGAGATATACTATAAAAATGTTTATGTTAAAAATATAAAGAATAAAAATATTATGAATTTAGAGCTTGAAGAATCCATGAGATATTAATAGCCTATAAGTCATGTCATTTTATAAAGAGAATGGGATAAAAGGTTATTTTGCCCTAATAACATTTAATGAAGAATAAATATGATGGACTATTGGAAGATTTTTATACATCTAAAGGTGCGAGGAGAGTAAGATATAAAAAGCAGTTGATTCTATATATGTTAAGATTTTCCCTTAGGCTGAACCAATAGGTCATTCCCTTGGTTGAGCTTAAAAGAGATAGGTTATTCCATTATCAAAGCTTAAGGAAAGTGAGTCTTTTTATGGGATGAGCCTAAGAAAGTTGGTTACTTTTCTAAGTTGTGCATAAGAAAGCCAAGTTTATCCCTTGGTTATGCCTAAGAGAGTTGAACTTGGTTTTTTTTTGTTAAATCCAATTATATTAGATCTGACAACCTATCATTATCATGTTGTTTTGGCCTCAACACATGATTGGACTTGAGTGTATTGAGTTCTTCCATTGGCTAAGCTTAACAGAGGTGTGTCAATCCCTTTGCCATGCCTAAGAAAGCCGGGACATTACATTGGTCATGCCTAAGGAAGAGGGGTGTCATTCCCTAACAAAGAACGAGGTTTATTCCCTATACTGAGCCTAGGGAGAGGGTCATTCCTTTGGTCATGCTGAAGAGAAATGGGTGATTCTCTTGATCGTGCCCAAGAAAAAAAGGTCTTTGTCTGGCTATACCCAAGAAAAAAAGGGTTGTTGCATGATTTTCTAATTATATGTGCTTTGAAATATTTTATGAAAACTTTGCATTACATTGATATATGATAAAGTTGTGGAAAAACTTAAGATAAAAAATGATTTTTTTTAATTATGTCTTAGGTTGTTGGTGTGACTGAGCTTGACCGCAAGCTCATAAGCTTTCTCGTAAAACAAATCTCATGTTTGAAGGGGTGTGCGTGCGTGTGTGTAAAGAAACATATAAAGACAAATGTACAAGGAGAAAGAGTCTATGACCTAGACTTGACATAAAATGACTTCACCTTATTTGACTAGTTGTTGTTTTGGCTTAAAATGACATGGTTAAGTCAAGCTTTGTCTTTTTATAGGTAGAACTTGTGTGGCAAGGTATAATACTTACACATGACTAACTTATGACTTGGCTTTCCATAACTATCTTTGTATGGCATCTTTGTATGGCCAAGAATTGGATGAAAGATCCAATTCTAGTTTGTCCATACAAAACTAAACTTCTATGAATGTTAATGTGTTATACTACCTGATTAGGATTGTTTATGAGATTGATTTTTAAAATGTTTTTTAGTCAGAAATACATCAAAATGATATTTTTTATTTATAAAAAAATTATTTGTTGATATCATCGTATAAAATGATCTAAAAACACCATTTTTTGAAATTTAAAGTAAAAACAAAATTCAATGTTCTTTTAAAAACACTTTTAAAACGCAATGCCAAATAGAAAAATAGTCGTTTAGGCTGGAATTCAATTTGATTTATTGCTCAAATGGTTAGAAATTCTTTTAAAAAACATACGGGTTTTATCAATATTATTTTTAATGAGTTTATCCAAACACTAGTGTAAAGAAACTTTAAATTAGAAGTTAAGAGTCTCTCATAAGCATTGTTGTTAAAATTATATTTCGACTTGTAAAATTATACTATTTTACGAGTCAAACTCATAAACCTGGTAAAATCGAGTAGAAAAATCAAACCCCACTGAAATCGAAATAAACTCGAAAAAATCGATAAGAATCATAAAATTGAAATGGATCAGTTTGATTTTATGATTCTGGTCTTTCCACCTACTTTTCTCTTTTCCCTGCTCTTTGCACCTACTTTTCCAAGTAACTATTGTGATGAGCTTTCTGCGTATACAAATTTTCCACTTCAGCAACAATTGATTTTAAAGAGCAGCAGGAAAAAATATATAATAAAGGAAAGAGCTGCTCATACATGTGAGGTAAAGAAAGCAAATTATTTTAAATGATTTCCACCAACACACACAAATAACAAATAATAAAAATAGCGAAAAAGAAAGAAAGGTGTCGGAAAGTTTAGGAGCCAGCCTCCACCGTCACAGTTCGTAGATCAACTGGTACCCTAAAGTACATTTTCGTTAATTAATTAAAATCTCCATTGCCACGAGAAGCGCTAACTATTGCCCCGTCGCAGTGTGCTGAAGTAATTTCCACGCTCAGCAAGATTGCAAGTGAATCCCTCTGAAAGTGAATACACTCGCCATTGGGTCACGTGGGAATCCTCTTCTAGAAAGTCAACAGCATAGAGATGACAGTCATAGCCAGCCAGCTATGTCTTCTCGGGATCATGCATACAGCTGTGGTCCTTTGTAATGTACGGACATGTCCCTTTAGAATTACCACGTAGCATAATTTCTCAACGGGTTTTCAATTTTTGCTTGTTTTCTGGACATGAAATTAGAAATTCCCATTGATGGGAATAAAATAATAGAAAAAAAATCATGCAACAGCCAATTGATTGTAGAAATAAATCAAAAATAAATAATTTTTCAGCTCCGAAGGCTAAGATGCTACCTAGACATTTTTGAGGTAGGATATATGAATTTAGTGTGGTGTTTTTTTAAAATATTTAATAATTAAATAATAGATTTTTTTTGAAAAATATATAAAAATATATATATTAAGATATTAATTTGATATTTTTCTAAGAAAAAATAATTTTAAAAAACTAAAATTGTCACAATTTTAAACTAACATTAAATATCAATGCATGTAGATCGTTTAAAACCAATTTACATATATGGTTTGTTAACATTAATAATCCATTTTGCTGTAAAATATAAGAACATAAATACTAAACTGAAAAGAGTCAAAAGAAAAATATATTTCTTATTAATAACTCTTATATTTAAAGTTCAAAGAATATAAAATAAATGAATTTATTTGTAGAACAAGAAAATGACCTAAAAGGTCATGAAAACCTAAGAGACGTTCCAAAAGTCACGGAGAACCAAGAGATTAAACTCAAGAGTCATGGACATTCAATACATATGATTATGAATTTTATAACACTTCCCCTTGAATGACAATATGTTAAAACAATTCCTCAATAAAACCTTGCAAATAAAAATTCAATGGGTAAAAACTAGGTGAAAGAAAAAAAGTACAATATTCTTGTGTGATTTTTGAATACTTCATAAATCAATATAGGATCTCAAATAGACACTTCAAGATCTATATTTTAATACTTTAGGATTCTTAAAAAGAATATATATCAAATTGTCTCATTAAAACCTTGCAAATGAAAACCTAATGAGAAGAAAACTAAACAAAGGATAAAGAGTACAATTTGCATTTACTTCACTTCAAAAGTATGTGTCTTATGATAAATCTTTAAATTGACACGTTCCAGTACTATAGACAAGTTTCTCAAAAGTTAAGGTTGGTAAAAACTTTGTAATAAGTTTGTTAAATTACCACTTAACTTGATTTGTGTGATATCAATTTTTTCCTTTCTATTAAAGCTCATAAGTAAAGAATTTTAGTGAGATATGCTTTGCTATGACTACTTTAATGAAGTCTTCTCTAAGTTGAGTGATGTAAACAATATTATCTTCAAATAATATTATAGAATTATTTTCAATATTAGACAATCCATAGCTTTTTTTATGTGTTAAGTAATTGACATTAGTCATATACATTCTCAACTTGCTTCATGAATCACTATAATTCTTGAATGATTTGATGAAGTAGCCATTAATGTTTATTTGATAGATTTCCAAGAAATTGCAATATCATCATAGATATATAGATAACTTGTTTGTGATCTCCATTTATAGGAATCAAAGAGATAACATACATCTGTATATTCAATCAATTATGATTTTTTATCAATTATAGAATAACCATATTTTGGTTGTTTCACTAAGATAACAAAATATATGTTTGACTTTTTTCTAGTATTTTCTATGGTAATGGAATTATATCTTTCCAATAAATTAATTGCAAAAGCTATATTTGGTCTTGCACAATTTGCGAGATATATAAGTGTTCCAATAACATTAAAATATGATACTTTAGGACCAAGAATTTATGAATCCTCTTATAGCTGTCGAAAAAGGTTTTTTCATATCAAGTGTCGAACAAACATAGGTGTACTCAAAGGATGAGTATTGTCCCATGTAAAAACACTTTAAGACCTTTTCTATATACATCAATTGATGGACAAATATTCTATTTGAAAGATGTTTGATATGAACAAAGAGATCTTTCATCTCAAATTCATCTTTCAAATAAGTTACAGTTTTTGTAAACTCTTCAGTCGTACTAACAATATTTAAATCGTTAATATATATTACAACAATAACAAATCTAGATGTAATGCACAGGTAATAGGCATATATACTCGCACAACAAAAAATTCGTATATCAAATATATTTGATAGTATACCATAAACAAGTTGTAAGGAAGAATAATTATGGTCTAATTCTAACCAATGATGCTATGTAATATAGCATGTTCTAAACATGTTTAGACAATTTTGATTTCATAAGTAATGGTCTAGTAACTAATTAAAGTCACTTTTATAAATGATTCTGCTAGACAATTTTAACTATGTATATGAGCAACAAGATGTTCAACATCAATTCCAAATGAGGTGCAATAATTATCAAATGTTTGAGAAGTAAACTCACCGGCATTGTCCAATTGATTTTCTTGAAATTGCACTTGTAGTCTAATAATTTGTGTTACTAATATAACGAATACAATATTCAACTAGAAAGTAAACAAACATATGACTATTTACTTGATACTTCAATCAATACCATAAAATATCTAAAAGGTCTGCATAGTAGATGAATAGGCCCACATATATCTTCTTGAATTATTTTAAGAAAATATGGTGATTATATAAGAACCTTTGATGGAAATGGTTTGGTACACAATGCATAGATTTTTACTTGATAAAAGAATCTTTAGGTTCTTTAAAGGATGCCCATGTAAATTCCCAATAGTTTATCGCATCATTTTTGATCCTGAAAGTCCAAGTTGATCATGCTAAAACATATTTTTTTTGGGTTCAGAGCACTTATAGTGTATCATAACATTTGTTAAATAGATTTAATGATCATATAACAAATTTTAAAAGAGAAAACATGCAATTTTTCAAGTACAAGATTTTGACCCGAAATACTAATAGTAATATAGATATATTAGTTTTTGTCTTCATCTATTGTTTCAATATGATAGCCAATAACATTCATATCTTTAAATTAAGTAAGTTTCTTCTAGACTCAGGTGAATATAATGTATCTTTTATGCCTAGTTTTATGTTATTTGGCAATATAATATTAGTTTTTCTATAGCTACTAATCATGCTTGCCAAACCTCATATTGTAGTGGCATTGGTTTTGATTAATGTCAAATATTTAAAGTTTATTATTCAACTTACACAAAAATGATACTACTTATTGAAAATAAAATAACTTAAATATTCTAATACAAATAAAAACTATTAACCATCACAAGGATTCCAACACTAAGTATGTTTTCTGGTTTATTTGGTTATTCAAATAAATAACAAACATCAAAATAAATATTGGCATCATGATAAACATTATAATTTTCAGAATTAACTTTATGAATAAAATTAGTGCCAACTGTATTTTGTTTTAATGATGCATGATATAAATTAGTAAGATATTTTTTTATGGGACAGTTACACAATCATTGACCATGCAGACCACACCTATGATACTTATCTTCAAGTTTATGAAAATTCTTGTCTTTTTTTTATTTGGGCTCATTGTGTCTCCACTTTTGGTGATTTGATGAGTTGTATTTTGAAGGATTCTTTCCTTGTTCTCTATTTTTATTATACTTATATCCTTGGTTCTTTCTTATCTTATAGACAAAGTTTTCATTCACTTTTGGAGATGATTTGGAACTTGTGGGATAAGAATGATAATTTTTCATCAAAAGTTTATTATTTTTTTCAGTCACAAGAAGACATGAAATTAGTTTTGAGAATTATTCTCTCTATATTGTTGTTGCAAGATAATGTTTGAGGCATGAAAAATAGAGAATGTTTTCTCTAACATCTGATCTTTTATGATATATTTACCATATAGATTCTGTTATGAGGTAATTTTAAAAAGAGAATAATTATATTCATTAATCGATTAAAAATCTTGCAACCTTAGGTGTAACTAATTATAACGAGTTTAAGGAAGTATAGTAAACTTTTAAAGGAAGTATAGTAAACTTTTAGTTGTCATATCTTCTCTTTAGATTTCATCACAAAACAAGAGGATCTTTTATTGTGAGATATTTATTTTATCAACCCTTCATGGAGATGATGGTGAATGAAAATCATTACTTTCATGTGATCCTTTAAGAATGCATTATTTCCTTCTTTGATGATGTCTCCAAGATTCATAGCTTTATCTATATTATCTTTATATATAAGTACAAGAGATAGGTTATTAAATAAATCATGAATATAAAAGAAAAGAAATTAGTCCTTTAAGTTTATTATTTATTTAATTTTAGAAATACTAATTCTTCAATAATTGTATTTAATTCTTCAGGAACTTACAATACTAGTTCTTCAGGAACTATAAATCTTTCATGAATAAAAGTGAAAGAAATTCTGCTAAAAATAAATTACAATGATGAAAAAAGAAAATATTGAAATTGATACAAGCCAAATAACAATCATGCTCATAACATATTTAAAATATGCTAAAAATAAATTACAATGATGAAAAAAGAAAATATTGAAATTGATACAAGCCAAATAACAATCATGCTCATAACATATTTTAAAAAAAACAAATAACATACAAGAACATAGATATTCATAATGATTCTTAAAAAAGACATGAAAAAAATACTTCTCTTATTATGAATTCATCTATTTTTAAATTTTAAAGAATACAAAACAAATGAATGTATTCATAAGAGAAGAAAATGAATTTGAGGGTAATGAAAATTGAAGAGACTAGACTCGAGAGTTATAAAAAACCAAGAGACTAAACTCAGGAGTAATGCACAATAAATACACATAATTTTGGATTTTACCACACACTTTTTAAAAATAATAGATATTTGATGTCAATTTATGTATTAATCAAGGTTAAATATTCATTGAATAAGATTTTAAAATTATATTTTCATATAATTTGATGAGGTTAGAGAAGTCTAATGATTTTTCTCTGTTGTTTGACTCCAAAACTTAACAAAAACATTTTAAGAAAATTAACTTAAATCTCTTAACTTCATACTAACATAATATAATAATTTTAAAAAATAAATATAATAAAAGGGGTAGTAGATGCTAAAGAATTGATTGGCCAGAGGGAAATAAAAAGACGTGTTTTTCTTGGTTGATATCAAGGTAGTCTCTGCACAAACCTTAATGCAAAGTGCAGCTGGAAAGCATGATGTCGAAGAAATATAAAAGCTGTCTGTATTAATTATAAATCTAAAATCCTTGCATGCAATCAAGACAGGATCCTCATGTCGTTTTGTCGTTTTCTGCGTCCATTCATTTTGACAGAACCTAGGCAATGAGATTCTATCAGACGTGACATTCTTTAAAAAGTCGAACGCGCTTCCCTGAAAGCAATCACCGACACCACTGTCAGCTCTTACGTTAGTTGTTGATTTATCAATAATGTTTTCTTTTCTATTATTAAACTATTTTTTTTAAATTCAAAATTAAAATATTTCAATTTTGACTCGATGCTAAAGCTTGAAAGACTAGCGTAAGCCGTAGGCTATCCATGACTTCAATTTTTTTTATTGAAGCAGTCCTCGGAGTTTTCAATGCCCATCAAATCTCAAGAGCCAAGTCTTTTAACTTGTTAAAAATTAACCAAATAATAATTTTTTTTATTAAAAATGAATGAATTAGAGTAATTCATTCTTGCTATATAGAGATTGGATAAAGTTAATTAGCCAGAGAATAATTTTTTTTATTAAAAAATATAACAAGAAATACTTTTAATGAAAGAGTGATTTTTTTTTAAAAAAAGTATAAAATAAAATTAATATTATTATTGAAAATTAATATAACTATTAAAATATGCATAATATAGAAAAATGAAAATTAATCGTGTTATCATAAAAAATATGTATTTATGATAAACTTGATATCTTGCGTTTTCAGCTATGTTGGGGTTTTATCCTTATATTGATGCAAATGTTTTATTGACATATAATTAGTTTATATTTTTTTATTACATATATTTTGATAAATAATTTAATTACTGTGCAGAAATTTTATTTTTTTAACAACTCTTAATTGATTAATATTTTTGACGATGGTTACTATTGTTTAACATGATTTGAATAGATGGAGAAATTGGTTTTTTAAGTTAGTTATAAAACAATTAGTACTTACTATAAATTAAAGTGAAAATAATGATATATATTTATTGTTCCAAGACGAATTTCTTTTACAATTTGTTTTGTCTTGTTCCTTCTTGTCCTTCGTCAACTAGATAAAAAAGATGTTTACGTGTCAAATGAATTTTTAATTTTTTCATTATTTACTTTGTATTTTTAGATAATTTTGATGTTGAAATTTTTTTTTAAAAAAATAAAAAAATATCATTTTGATATATTTCTGAATGAAAAAACACTTTAAAAAACAACTTCAATTACACTCAAAATCACATATAGAATAAAATATATGAGCATTTAATCAAAAAAAAATTATTTACCATTATGTACTAAACACATCTTCGTTTTTGTTTTCTCTTCTCTTTTTCCAACTAGAATATAATATATAAGATTTACATTGAAAACAATAAAGGCAAAAAAATCAATTTTAAATAATTAATTTTACATATGGCAATAAACATGGAAGTTTACATCAATCAATCTGAGGCTAAACCTTATTGCTTATACTATATAAACCACCACGTTTATATGTCAAACAATAAATTATAAAGATTTTACATTAAGCAAATAATTATTAGTGCTAAAAAACCGTTAAATCAATCATCTAATAGGTAATCAAATGATAATAAGCTTGAGATTAAAGAGTTTATCTCCCAGTGATCTCAGGTTCAAGGCGTGTGGTTACTAATATAATAATCATTGAAAATTTACGTCTGTGGGATTAATCAAGACAGACGTAAGTTGATCCGGATATCTAAATTAATAAAAAAAAACATGTTAAATCACATGAGAAATAAATCAATCTAATAAACTAAAATCTTGTGAAGAAAGCATCATTTTACAAATCAGACAAGAAAACAAATAATTTAAATGTATAATTTACTTCATGAAAACACCAACTCGAGAGTAATTAATTCACTTTTTTTAAATTTTAACAATTAAAATCATAAAAAAATAAATAAACAACAAACATCCTTGAAATCATGTCTATTTTTTTTGACGTGAAACCCAAAACCCACAAGTCCACTACTCGTCATAATCACTCGTGAATAGGAAATTAAGACGTGGAAATATCATAGCTCTTGTTCGGATTAGCACCATCAATCGTTGGTCCACAGCTTCTTTTCCATGAAATTACTCTCCACAGAGGTCAAACCTAGCAACCAGCCTTCTCCAATCACAGTCAAAGACGTTCATTTCCTCACTGGAACTTCTGGGGCTGGAAAACTTTTGAAAGATTTGGATTTTCTCAGCTGGTCCATGCAGATCTATTTTTCCACAAGGACTCGGTCCCAAGATACTTCTGCTTCAAGCAGACGATGATTCCAAGGGATGACCTTGATTTCTGTTGCCTGTTCGTCACTCAAAAACATTTTTGATTTTTTTTTAAATATTTTTATATATTGATACTAGAAATAGTTTATAAAAAATAATGATAAAAAAATATTATTTTAATATATTTCTAAATCAAAAAACACCTTTAAAAACAACCTCAACCATGCATTTCCTTGGATAAATATTCATTATTATAGTGATCCCATGACTGTACATTATAGCATTTCCTTGGAAAATCCTATCCAGCTCATGACGTACAAGGCAAAGCAACGGTATGAAACTAGACTTTCTGCCTTCCCATCAATGTCCTTTAGGCCCATTTGAACAACTTGCCTCCGTTCCATCAATGTCAAACTAGATATATTTGAGTCCTATTATGCTATGAACCAATATTTTTTATAATAATAAATCCATCGTGTAGGCATTTGCAATATATTTTTTACATAAAAAATATTAAATAAAAAATTATACAAGTATCTAAGTAAATAAATTGATAATTATCTATGTTAAAAAAACATCATTAATGATAATTAAATACATATATGAAAAAAGTTAAGAGGTGGATGTAGATCAAAATATTTTATCTCATCACCTGACTATGTTCCATAGCTTTGTTTATTAAAATTACTACAATTTTATTTAAACAAATGATAGTAGACATAAATAGGCACATAAAACTGATTGAATAAATCAAAGGAAAAATAAAATATCACAAAATTGTACTTATTAGAAATACTTTCCAAAATTAAATATTTTTCATCTTTAAAAATAAATCTCAATTATATAAAACATAAACGGGTAAAGATAAATTAAAATAATCTCTTCTAAATTAAATATTTACAAAAAAAATAAAAAAAATCAAAGAGAAATGGAATTAATTTCAATATAAATTAAAAAATACAAAATATATTATTGTTTTTAAAAGAAAGAGGCCATGCTCTAAAAGGGCCTGTATGCAAACTTTGAAAACATTTCTGTGTTTTTTTACTAAGATGACATGTTATCTAATATTCTTTAGATCCCATCTATTATGGTGATTGGTAAAATAAAATATTTGTTTTTTGGTACCAAAAAACATATTATTACCCTATATTTGTAAAATATAATTTTTTTAAAAAAATTATTTTGATATATTTTTTTAAATTAAAAATATTTTAAACAATAAATACTATTAAACAAGCTGCTTGAAAGTATGATAATGATTATTTTTCAGAGCATTTTGTGTTAGAAAATACATCAAAATAGTGTACATATATTTTCTAAAATGTATATTTGACCTATACATTAATAATACTAAAAAAATAATTTCTTTTTGAATAGAATTTTAAGCAAAAAGTGTTTTAGTTGTATGCGAGAATCCGAGAAGTGATAAATTACTAATCAAAGTTTTTCAAAAAAAAATATTAAAAAAATATTTTTTATTTTTTTAAAATAATATTTTATGGATATTAAGATAATTTATAAATATTTAAAAAAATAGCCTGCCGGGTTTCATAAAAATCAGCCCATTGGGTCATGTACAGATTTGGATTTGAAGGTGAACGGTCCAGATTTAATTTAAGGAAATTAAATCAGCCCATAGTATTTTTCTCGGCAACCAAACAGGAAGCCGGTGTTTTCAAATATAAATTTTTTGGGTGCTGTATTGGGTGAGAAGAGAAGAGTTTTGCAATGGCAACAGCCACATACCCACCACCGCCACCGTTTTACAGGCTGTACAAAGATTATATTGAAAACACTAAATCAGCTCCAGAACCACCTCCTCCAATCGAAGGCACTTATGTCTGTTATGGTGCAAATTACACTGTAATCTCTCTTTACTTCTCTCAATATATTTTTTTGAATTATTTTCTCTAGTTTTAGAATTGCTTGAACGGAATGAGAAGAAGAAGCTAATTTTAGTGTTTATGAGATGTTAGGGTTCCAGTTGTGCACATTGTGTGCGTGTCCAGAGGATTTCTTTGTTTTGGTATTTTTTGGAATTAGGGTTTCTCATTGGTGGTCTTTTTGTTTTTTTATTTTAGACTGATGATGTGTTTCCAAGCCTAGAAGAGCAGGGAGTGCGACAATTGTACCCGAAAGGACCAAATGTTGGTATGTTTAACCTCTACTTCAATGCTTCTTGATTGTATATTTCTATGAAATTATAGATTAATGTTATAATTGAGGAATTTTCAACTGTTTTTTTAAGGCTTAAAGTCGATTGTAGCTGCTGCATTAGATGACTTTTTTTGTTCATCTACATAATATTAAGTCGTTAGTTTGATTGTCCAGTGATAAAAAAATTTCATGGCTGCTTGTGTAATATCTTTGGAGTTTTGATGATAAAACTCACCCAAGATAGCAACTGCATAGTGCAGCTGCTCCATATTTTGTACTATGCTTTCTGGATTATACAGGTCAGTAATCCAAATGAAAATCCTACAGGCATCAGGCTGAAAACCAACTGAATCCTATATTGTATGAGGAAGTATTGTGCCTGCCTTTATCTTTATCTCTATCTTTCTCGTATTGAGCCCGTTGTAGGGTTCAGGATTTGCATGGTGCTCTGCAAAGGGACAAAAAAAGACATTCTCTGTAATAAATGGATGAAAATTCACTCCTTATCTAGCTGTTTTTCCGAACATGATAAAAAGACAGTTTATTGGTTGTTTTTCTGTTTCCTTATAATGATTTTTGGTCTCTTTATATGCAAAGCTGTTGGCTGATTGATAATAACTTTTGATGTAGATTTCAAGAAAGAACTGAGGTCACTTAATAGAGAATTGCAGCTTCACATTTTGGAGCTTGCTGACGTTCTTGTTGAGAGACCTTCACAATATGCTAGGAGAGTGGAAGACATATCCCTTATATTCAAGAATTTGCATCACCTTCTCAATTCATTGCGTCCCCATCAGGTAAAGTGTTTTTGAGGTATCTTTCATACTTTGTTCTGGTTCTGTCTGAGAGTTACATGCAATGTGCAAATGGCTTTTCCCCACAGGCTAGGGCCACTTTAATTCACATTCTAGAGCTCCAGATACAACGTCGTAAACAAGCAGTGGAGGATATCAAGAGGTATCTTCTTGAATATCTTGTGTAATATTTAGAGCTGATTGCAAAAAATGTCCCTTTTATGCATATGGAATGAGTTTCTTTCATTGTTCAAACCTTTTTAATTCATGGTTAAATTGAAAAACATATGTACCTCACGTCCTTTAGAGATGTTGGCATGGGACTGAGGAACCAACGCTCTTCATAGTTTCTTGATTAGTTATCTGAATCTGGCTTACTGTTAAGGAAAAATTTGAGCAATTTTATAGCAGCTGGAAGGGTTTCTATCTCATAAATGGGGTATAAGGAAACATGTATTGATGTGGAAACTGTTTCTACATTGTATTGGTCATATTGGTTTCCTTCTTTGGTGACCTGCTTCATGGTTCCACCAAGAGCAGTGCTACCCGCTACAATGTGCTCTTCCAGAAGCAAGATCACTTGAATCACTAGATCAAATTGATTGTGTTGTCAAATTTGTTGGATTATATTTAACTAGGCTGGTATCATCGGCGACTGGTTATTTTCCTATTTAGACGCCTAATAAATTTAGGAGAAAGTTCAGCTTAGTGTTTGTGTGCCATGTCAAAGTTTGGCTACTGGCTATATTCCAAGTTTACATTATTTCCAAGCTAATAATGAGTAATTTTAGTCATTGAGATCGGAGAGCTATTTGTCATTGACATACAAGGGCTTTTTTCTTTATTCACATTAGTGATATTTGATTTTCAATTATGCTGAAACATCTGTCATTTATCCTTTTGCTGCTGCTGCTTCTAGGAGGAGAGAAGAGGCACGGAAACTTCTCAAGGAGGCTCTTGGAACCTTAGATGGACAGTAGAGCAGGGATCGCAGGGCTGATGCAGTGCCCGCGCTGTTAGCTGTTAATGCTCGTGTTTGCCACGCGGTTGTGGATTTATTTCAAGACTTGTAGATTGCAGATTCGCCTGGCATCTCAAGAGGGCCGTGTCATACACTGGAAGTTTAGTCTGTAAAATCTGAAAATCAACAACTTCAATCAATACCTTTTCTTTTTCCCTTTTCCATTTCACAAACAAATTAGTATTTCTGTACAAACTTTGCCTGTTAATTTTCTGTCTGGCTCGCAGAATAACAACAAAGAGATTGCCTGACTGACTCAAGAAGCGTATTTTTTCTTTTCTGCAGTAAGTTTTAAACAATTGACGTCAAGAATCAAACTTTTCATCAAAACTCAGATGCTCTTAATCCTTTCATAAAGAGTCAATAGTTGTTGTAAGCTAATGATGTCAAACAGGCCCCTTTTAGTTGGTCTCAATTGGGATTCGATTGAAGCTTAGAAAGATATGATGATGGACATGTATGAGTAGATGATTAAACAGAGTTTAAAGCTCTGGCTATAAACTTTCTTTGTTAATCAGCGGAATATAAACGCTTTGTTACTCTCTCGCTGCCGCCAGGTCTCCCAATTTTTATTTCTAATCTTTTGACTTGTAAAGATGCATGCTGGGATGAGAGATAGTTTAGAAGACAATTTTGTGTTAAAAAAATAAAATAGAAAAGACTATTGACAGGGAAACGTTATAAACGGATTAAATATATAATATTCTGAAACTTTTAAGGTGTGATTATTATTAGCAGCTAGTTTCAGGGACGAAATTACAATAAACTCTTAAAAAAAGGCCCAAGTGAAAGAAAATCCCCTCATCTGGCCTGTCCCTCTCTTCGTTATATTTTGTACACCTGTGATGCTCCCTCTGAAACACACCGCTCCAAATCCAACCAACAACATGACTGCATCTCTCTAGAAACCAGGAGGATCAGGAGATACTCAATTCACTTTCTCGCGAACCAAACAAACTCAAGAAAGAAGATTCTAAAACAAAAGCCCTAGCTTTAAAGTAAAGAAAACGAAAGAGACCACAAAAATAAATGGCAGTATCAGAGGAAGAGTGCTCTAATGCAAAGGTCAGATCATCATCATCACCATCATCTTCTTCAAACTCTGCTCCATCTAACGGCGGTCACTACTTAGCTAAGTCCGTTCTGAGAGGCAGCGCCGTTTTACATGCTATTTACGGTCACTTCCGTTCTTTGTTCTCTTACGACATCGTTTTTGGCAAGGTCGGAAACATGCTTCTCTCTTTTTACATAATTAACTGCGTTACTCCTTCCTCTGAACTGCTAATTAGACTCTAATTTATTCCCTTTTCTTCTAGGCTGCTTGAATTTTGAATATTTTTTTTAACTTATCAGTGCAAAGAAAACGAAATAAATTTCTAATGACTACTACTGCTATTATTATTAATACTCAATCGTGAAGAAAATTAAATCAACGCATCCCCAGAATCGGATTGTTTATTTTGTTGTTGTGATTTTTTTTATGTTGCAGGAGACGTCAATAGAGTTGGCGATAATAGGGAAAGATGGAATTGTACAGACAATATGTGAACAGCCATTATTTGGCACGATTAAAGACATTGCTGCCGTGCCTTGGAATGAAAAGTTCCATGCGCAGACCCCACGGGTCTGTTAGTCAATGAATTCTTAACTCCTTACAAGACGTTTCTTTATATGTTGTGTTACTTGAAGAGATGTTTGTTTGATAAGGGAGTGGTCTTTTTTTTAGGTGCAAGGAAAAGACCGTCTGGTTGTTATTTCTGATTCCGGGAAGCTTACATTTCTCACATTTTGCAATGAAATGCACAGGTTGTTTTTCTTTTTCGTTTTTCTAAGTGCATTCCTTCATTCATACAAATGGAAATGTTATTGAAGTAACATGATGTTGCTGTTTTCTTGTGAATAGGTTTTTTCCGTTGACACACATTCAACTTTCGAATCCTGGAAACTCAAGACATCAACTTGCAAGAATGCTAGCCGTAGATTCCAGGCAAGCAGCTTTTATCAACAGAATGTTTCTTGTTTCTTTTGTATTGCTGGTCTCTAAGTTATGAATTGTGCCTCTTAACTCAGATAATCTTTTTTGCGTCTCAACCAGGGGAGGCTATGTAATTGAGTATCGATTCTTACTTACATTGCCTTTGGCTCGGTCAAATTGTTAGGGATGTGGAAAGAGTTACATTTAATTTTATGCTATTTTAACTTTTTACGAGCTTCATCCGCTTATTAACATTCGTAATAAAGGACACAAACAATCTTTATTACATATAGACAAGATCTTATGTTAGCGATATTAAAAGTAGGTGACAGGGAAGGTTTAGATAACTGCAGTTCCAACTTATTGAGCTAACCATTGCATGATGATGCAACATTCTTCTCTGTGCTACTAGAGAAGGTCTTTCCACTTTTATCTTTCTTCCTTCTTGCCCTAAGATTCTTAGCTTTTCTCCCAGATAGTTTGTTCTCTTGTAATCTTTTATACCTTTTTATTTCAAACATTTATTCTTACATCCTCAGCTACAAATTTGTACTTTGGCTGGTGCTTTTAACAACACCTCTAGCTGTCTGACAATTGAACAATGTGCTAATTGTGCAGCTTGGTGATAGATGTTTATTTGATGATCCCCTACCTTGAATGAAAGGCCAAGAAAACAGTTAGCTTTCTATCTCAGAGTTCCTGGCCAATCAGGCACCTAGCAAGGATCCCTTTTGAAATCAAAACAAAAATCTCTTGATTATCATTTATGTGAATTATTTAGATGTAGGTGCCTTATTTACTTTATGATTAAGAGCGTATTTGGTACTTCAAATAGGTGATGTGACTTGAGAGTATTGTCCTGTCTTCATTAATAGGAGTTTAGGTTAGTGTCAAGATGACTTAATGGTTCACAAGCCAGCAATTAGTTCTGAAAAGTCTTGCTTGTCCGAGAGAACATGTAGACAGGGCTACAATGATGATACTTTTTTGACAACCCATCAGCTGATTTCCTACTGGCACTAACATTATTTGTTTGCAATTTTCCTTCTTTACCTAGTTAAGTTCACATGTATAAGAGCATAATTCAGTTTATATAGAAAGAAATGCTTGAAAGAAGAAAAAATCACTTGAATTCCCATCGAGTTCCTAATTGTTGTGTTTTTCATTTCTCAGTGGCTGTTTTATCGCTACAAGTGCATATGAAGACCGATTGGCTTTGTTTTCCCTTTCAGCATCTGGTGGGAGTGAGATCATTGATGAGGTTGATGCCTATATATTTACTCTACTTCTATTATGTTAGAAGATCAGAAGAAGGAGTTATCCCATATAGTTTATTTTATGATAATATGAATGTAAGCACAATTATTGAAATGCTTCAATTTGCCACACTTTTAGAGAATACTTTATCCTCCTGAAAATGAAGAGAATGCAAATGTTGCCAGAAGTATCCAAAGACCATTCACATCCGGTACCATATGGAGTATGTGCTTCATTTCAAGGGATTCTAGCCATCCAAGTAAGGAGCATAATCCTGTGCTAGCCATTATTCTAAATAGGTATGATGATTTGATATGCTTATACTACATTTTTGGGAGACCTGAAAAATGTTTTTTTTTTGTTATGTAGCAACTTTAGAATGAAACTTTTTTTTCTTTATCTGTGTTTAGGCATTTTGCCAATATTAATTTAAGAGAGACTGATATTTTTTTGTTGTGCAGGAGAGGAGCCCTCCTAAATGAACTGCTATTATTGAGATGGGACGTTAGAGACCACGCTATAAGCTATATTTCACGGTTTGTTGAATCTGGACCACTAGCGCATGCCATCATTGAGGTTCCTCGTTCCAATGGATTTGCCCTTATGTTCAGGGTTGGTGATGTTTTCCTAATGGACCTTAGAGATCCTCTCCACCCACGTTGTGTGTGTAGAACAAGCTTGGATTATTTTCCCAATGCAGTGGAGGAGCAAAATTTTGTTGAAGACAGTAGAGTTACTGATTTTGATGATGATGGTTCATTCAGTGTTGCTGCCCGTGCTTTACTGGAGCTTCAAGATTATGATCCCATGTGTATTGATGGTGAAGGGAGCAATGTAAAATCAACTTTGAAACATGCATGCTCTTGGAGTTGGGAGCCAGATAATGATAAAAACCCTAGGATGGTTTTTTGTGCGGACACGGGAGAATTTTTCATGATTGAGATTACTTACGGCAAGGAAGATCTTAAAGTTAATCTTTCAGATTGTCTTTACAAAGACCTATCATGTAAGGTACTTTTATGGGTTAAAGATGGATTCCTGGCAGCTTTTGTGGAGATGGGAGATGGGATTGTTCTGAAAATGGAAAATGAAAGCCTGCAATATATAAGTCCTATTCAAAATGTTGCACCCATCTTGGATATAGCCATTGTGGATTATCATGATGAGGAACGTGATCAAATGTTTGCCTGCTGTGGAGTTGCACCTGAGGGATCATTAAGGATTATTAGTAGTGGTATCATTGTTGAAAAGCTTTTGAAGACTGCCCCTATATATCAAGGCATTACAGGGACGTGGACTGTTGGAATGAAAGTAGCTGATTTGCACCATTCTTTTCTTGTTCTATCATTTGTTGAAGAGACTAGGGTACTCTCAGTTGGATTAAGTTTTACTGATGTGACGGATTTGGTTGGTTTTCAGCCTGATGTCTGTACTCTGGCATGTGGTTTGGTAGGTGATGGGTTGCTGGTCCAGATTCATCAAACTGCAGTTAGACTTTGTTTGCCTACCAAGGCTGCCCATCCAGAAGGTATTTCTCTGTCCTCCCCATTATGCTCACACTGGTTTCCAGCTAACATGGGTATCAATTTGGGGGCTGTTGGACATGACTTGATTGTCGTTGCTACTTCTAATCCTTGTTTCCTGTATATTCTTGGGGTGAGATGTCTCTCACCATTTAATTACGAAATATTTGAAATGCAACATTTGAGATTGCTGAATGAGTTATCCTGCATCTCCATTCCTCAAAAAAATTTCGAGCGAAGACGATCAAGTTTTATGGATCTTGAGGTCGATAGTTGTGCAGCTTCCCTTCCAGTTGGGGTTCACACTGGCAATACCTTTGTTATTGGGACACATAAACCTTCTGTGGAAGTTTTGTCTTTTGTGCCTGGTGATGGCCTAAGAATTATTGCTTCTGGAACAATAGCATTAACAAGTTCTTTGGGAACCGCTGTTAGAGGTTGCATCCCTCAAGATGTAAGGCTTGTACTGGCTGATCGATTTTATGTTCTTTCTGGTTTAAGAAATGGAATGCTGCTCCGATTTGAATGGCCTTCTGCCTCTTCAATGTTTTCAGGAGAAATTCCTAGTCATGGATGTTCTATTGGTTCCTGTATGTTAAGTTCTGATACTGCGATATCAAATACAACTGCAATTTCTTTTGAGCCAAAAATGCTTGTTGTTGATTCAATTGACAAGACAATGGATGACCTTCCTATTGATCTGCAATTGATTGCCACCCGTCGCATTGGCATTACTCCTGTTTTCCTGGTTCCTTTGAGTGATTCTCTTGACTCAGATATGATTGCTCTAAGTGATCGGCCATGGTTATTGCACACTGCAAGGCACAGCCTCTCTTACACTTCAATCTCCTTTCAGCCTTCAACACATGCAACACCTGTATGCTCTGTTGAATGCCCGAAGGGAATTTTATTTGTTGCAGAGAACAGTCTTCATTTGGTGAGCGTTCTTGCTTGTAATTATAAGAGTTCTGATAGTTGAGCATTATCTTTCTAGGTTATTGTTTTTGTTTCAGCATGTTAAAAACTATATTTCATCTATAGAGGATACAAAAGAAATATGGTGCAAAAAGTAGCACTCACAGTGAACCACCCTAATGTTATGAAGTTTCCATCCATTTTATAATTTTTTTATTATTTTATTGAATTTTTTTGTTTCCACACAGAGATATGAAGAATTAGATCCAAAAGTTGAGATTTTCCTATTCCTCTTCCATATAGTAATTAGGTTTAAGACCTGATTATCTGTGACATATAAGGTTTGGCATGAAAAATTGAGCATTTCTCGGGACAAAGTGTTGGGAATTTAATGTTAAGGAACCTCTCATTTAAAAGTTTAAGCTTGTAAGTGAGGCCTCAGAATATAATTTATATTATTCTCTAACACCTCCTCAAGTGAAAGCTTTTTGGGCTTGAAACTTGCATAAACCCACATCACCTTGTGCTTGGTTTTTATCAAACAAAATGGGAGTGGTGAGATTCGAACTCGTGACCGCTGGGTTAACAAGGCTCTGATACCATGTTAAGAAACCATCTCACTTAAAAGTTCAAGCTTATAGGTGAGACCCCATAATATGATTTATATTATTCTCTAACATCTGATGCCTGGAAATGCCATATTCCTAACCAAAAAGGCGTGGACTGCATTTCCTGAAATTGTTTGTGGGAGTATTAGGTCATGCTAGACTTCCTACAAGTGATTTCTTTATCAAACCAATAACAGGAACCCTTGGAATCTTAGATTTCATTTGAATTATACATTCCCATACCAAATGCTCCTATATGTAGCTTATCATCTCCATGGTTGGATATCTCATGGGACTAACCCTTTAACCAAGTTGGAATTTTAGATTTTGTTGTCTTGTGCTCTATGCAAATTCACCAAGTAAAAAAGAGTACTTGATGAAACTATACCTGCTGGAGCATAATAATGTAAATTTTTGTGAGCCTTGCTGTTTATTACATTATTTTGATGTCATTAGAGTTTCTAGGAGGGACTAATTTCTGAATTACCATTACAAGTGTGAAAAATTGAAATAGTGGTCCTTGAATTTTATTTTAGCAAAGTTTTTGTTCTTTTTTGTAGTTCTTGAATGTTTTGTCTCGAAGTTGGATGTATGGGCCCCAAACATAGCCTCCCAGGGTCAAACTAATGCAAATGATCTTTGATTTATGACGCTTCAGGTTGAAATGGTGCATAGCAAGAGGCTTAATGTGCAAAAGTTTCATCTTGGAGGCACTCCACGGAAGGTTCTGTACCATAGTGAAAGCAAGTTGTTACTTTTAATGAGGACTGAACTAAGCAATGACAATGATTCATGTTCGTCAGATATATGCTGTGTTGACCCCCTGAGTGGTTCAACATTGTCATCATTTAAATTTGAACATGGAGAAACAGGAAAATCCATGGAGCTGGTGAAGATTGGAAATGAACAGGTTCTAGTAATTGGAACCAGTCTATCTTCTGGCCCAGCTATAATGCCTAGTGGTGAAGCTGAAAGGTATATCATAACATTTGTCTTGTGCCTATTAGTTTACTTTATTGTTGCCTTTTAAAATTGAAGTATTAAGCTGTTCTAATATATATTTGCTAGAACACGAGGCCTTGTCACCCAATGATGTGATCTCTACAAGTTTCTTTTGGATCAAAATACAAGTTTTAATGATCTCAAAAATAAATTTGATTGGTTTTGAAAGACCTAATAAATTTACTAGGAAGTCATCCCATTCAAAGTCATTTCATACCTGGGTGTTTTTTCTGCAGTACGAAGGGCCGAGTAATAGTCCTCTGCCTAGAAAATTTGCAAAATTCAGATAGTGGCTCAATGACATTCTCAAAGGCAGGGCCATCTTCTCAACGAACATCACCATTTCGTGAAATTGTTGGTTATGCTGCCGAGCAGCTATCAAGCAGTAGTCTTTGCAGTAGCCCAGATGATACTAGCTGTGATGGAGTCAAACTTGAAGAAACTGAAACGTGGCAGTTGCGATTTGTTTCTGCTACCACACTGCCTGGAATGGTGCTTGCAATTTGTTCATATCTTGACCGTTATTTCTTGGCATCTGCTGGTAATTCTGTAAGTAGTAAAGTCCCATGATTTTAAAGAGGTTGGTGTGGTATGGTTTATTTTATGCTGTTGCTGATAAAGGTGGTCTTCCTTTTTTCTCAGTTTTACGTATGTGGTTTTGCAAATGATAATAAAAGAGTGAAAAAGCTTGCTGTTGGAAGGACACGTTTTATGATAATGTCCTTGACTGCATGTCACACCAGAATTGCTGTTGGTGATTGCCGCGATGGTATCCTTTTCTATGCTTATCATGCGGTATGTGATAACATTCTAGACAGAGCCTATTTTTTCATCATATTTGCTTTTAATTTCCCTTTTATTTATTGGAAGCCTTTTCTTTTTGCAACTACCCTCTGGAATAACAGGATTATGAGCTCTTGCTTTTATGCTTGATCTGAACTTGTGTTACTGCTCTTTCTATCATACAAGGAATCCAAAAAACTGGATCAACTTTATTGTGACCCATCTCAGAGATTAGTTGCTGGTTGTGTCCTTATGGATGCTGATACAGCAGTGGTTTCAGACCGGAAAGGAAGCATTGCTGTCTTGTCATGTTCTGACCAACTTGAGCGTATGTTCTATGTTAACTCCTCTGCGATTACAAGCAACTGGCTGTTTTATTACCAATATATTTTGTTTTCTTATTGGATGCATCAATATAAAGCCTCTCTCTGTCCTAGGTATTGGAAGTCCAGAATGCAATTTGAAATTGAATTGTGCTTATTATATGGGTGAGATAGCAATGAACATCAGAAAGGTAATTCTTTCACTCAGTATAACTGTTATACAAATGCATATGGTAATATGAAACTTGTTTTGTCAAGTTATGATAGTTTTCCAAAGTTAGAGGATATAATTGTTCGTTGAAACTACAAAGCATGAAGATTTCATAATTCTGGACAAGCACATAGCAGAAAAGGGAAAGGATATGTGTGCTGCTTATGCTCCAACAAATGCCTGATATTTTATAATCAGGCAGCGTAGCTACATGTCTTTTTGTTTATTTGGTATCATGCTATGTCAAATCATTTAAGGATTTAAGTGTGTAAGAAAGAAACCCATTGCTGCAAGGGAGTGTGCTGAAACTGAACCTTAGAAATGAGAGTAATGCCTCTATCATCAAATGAACCAGGGGATGGTGGTTTTGGATGTATGTGTTCTTCAATAGGATATAAGGAATTTTTGTAATTCTAGCAGGCTTTATTCTTTTTTCCCAATACCTTTTCTTTAGTGGATGAATTCTACTTAAATGCTTTGAGATGATTATTGTCTTTGTATATTCTTAGACAATTAATTACTGCCACTGGGGTTTGGGTGGTTGTTTAGCAAATTGATTGATTCTTATTGCTAGATCCTCTTTTAATCTTTGTCAAATTATGTCTCTTTGTAGGGATCATTTACATATAAACTCCCTGCTGATGATATATTGATGGGGTGTGATGGTGTTATTACAAAGATGGATATGGATGCATCTAACAATACTATCATGGCCAGCACATTCTTAGGAAGCATACTAGTTTTTATTCCTCTATCAAGGTATTGATTTATTATTTTTATTTTTGGTGTTTGTGTTGTGTGTGTGTGTGTGTGTGTGTGTGTGTGTGTGTGTGTGTGTGTGGGGGGGGGGGGGGTTTGCTGCGTAGGAGTTTTTATTAAATGCAATGATTTTCTATACTAAGTGGACAAATATGCACTATGCACATTACAGACACTTTGAGGTTCAATTTAAAGATGTTTGCCTCCTTTGAAATTTTCTCCGACTGTGATTCTGTGAAGACAAAGTAGCAGCACAATGGCAGTTATAGTGTCCTGAGGGAATTGATTCGGTAGGTCTCCTGTGCATGCGAGGATCCGCAATTTAGAAATTGTTTGAGGTTGGTATCCAATCCTTGCGGCAACCAAAAAGAGAAGGTGAAAGAACCACCTAAGGAATTGGGGTATTCTGATTTACCTTGAATTGTGGTTTCCCTCCCCCATATGACAGATTAACTCTGAATGAAGGATAATGTTAATTATGTGATGGGAAATGCAATAGTGTTCCTTTGCAAGTTAATTTCTCAACAACCACTAAACATATTGGAAACTGCTTCTGTGAGTCTTTCTTTTTTCTGTAATTTCTTACTGGACATAAATGCTGTGAGACGAAGATATATCTTTAGGCTGAGAAATTATTTAGTAAAGACGAGGCCTCTCTCCTGAAAAGGTGTTTTGTTTGGATCCTCATACACAGCGTTTGAATTTGACCTTGAAAAACATGTGCTTTTGGTACAAAGTGTAGTCTCTCTCATTCAGGTTGTTGTTTTTAGGTACAAGTTTGAGACCATAGGAGGATGGGACTTGAAATGCCAACTGTTCCCTACTTTAGGTCATTACCTAATAGTAGTTGTCAACAAACAAGTTTTAAAATTGCAATAGTGAACTAAAACCAAAGTATGTGGTGACATTTTGATTTTGCATCATGCTGTCCTTTGCTTGGGTTGATTGCTTGAATAGGGAGGAACATGTTCAGTGTAGTTCTGATCTGAATATTTTGTGAACAATCATGGTTTGAATGTTATTCTCAACAAATTTCTCACCTTTTGTTTTGTTTATTAATGCAGGGAAGAATATGAACTTCTAGAAGCTGTCCAATCTAGACTCGTGGTCCATCCCTTAACTGCTCCTGTTTTAGGAAATGATCACCATGAATTCCGAAGCCGTGAAAACCCTGTGAGTTGTAGCTTAGAGATGTGTTTGTTATATTTGTCTTTCGAAAGTTCAAAGTTACCTGTATCTCAGTGAATGTTGTTGATGTGCCACTTCTGTCCATCTGTTCAAGAAATATTGCAATCTTTGAATATGTTTTGGAAAAATCTCATTACATATATATCTCAGCTAAGTTTCTTGCTATACTGATTTTGTTATTTTTTTTAATGAACTTTATATCATGAAAGTTGAATTGTTTGATTTGCGAAATAGCTTAAGTGGTCACTCTAGAAGTTGAATTGTTTCTTGTGGGATCAAAATTACACGTGGTTGGTCCCGAACCCCTGTGGAGAATAAAATTCTCATCGAAGAGAGGAAATATTTTTAGTCTCTGAAGTTTGATTCACTATATATATCACTTCATCATATATGATCAGGGTTATTAATCATTTCAGGATGGAAAGTTCATGGTTATTTAGAGCTCTATTCACAAATGTTCATATCATTTTGATTTGTTTTTGCTTTCCTCCTTAAACTTCGCTCCTCCGCTTTGTTTCGCTCACCCTTGTATCTCGATCGACAGGTTGGAGTGCCCAAGATACTTGACGGTGACATGCTAGCTCAGTTCCTGGAGCTAACGAGCTCACAGCAAGAGGCGGTGCTATCAGTGCTACCTCCTGGACCACTCGATACAATTAAAACAAATTTAAAACCATTTTCTACCTTGCCCATATCAATTAGTCAGGTTGTGCAGCTTCTGGAGCGGGTTCATTATGCCCTCAATTAAATTGCTCCTCCTCCTTCATTTGAAGATCTTGAGCGGAGGAGGGAATAACTGCTAGAAACCAAGGCACAACTGCCAGCTTCTAGCGGCACTGACAAGTGCCGGAATGCCGGGTCAGCAAGCAACGGCTCAGGAAGCCAACTCCGGTAAGCATGCATGAAAATTCCAGTCACCATGTCACTGCTTGATATTCATGAGCTCATGGCAACAGGGAACAAAAATGTGAAATGCAGAGTGCATTGCGCCATTTTCACGTAACTATTGTATCATCCAACTTTGAGTTATAGGAACCACTACACTACTAGTATGGTTTCCGTTTGTTGTCGCGGGAACTTTTTTATAGCGCTGTTAAACTGATGTGGTGATATGGTATTTTACAGAGTGCTGATTGAGAGTTGATTTTATTTCATATAATCAATTGATTTTTTTATATAAAAAAAGATTTTTTTTTTTACATAAACCATAACCACGTGGTGTCTCAGACGCTGGTCTAGACCAATCCACATTCACACTGGATGAGCCTTGAATGAGTGAAATTGCTCCCCAAATAGCCAGTTTTATACAAGATGAGGGATTGAACCCTTGACTTCTCTTAAGGGATGAGAGCGTTTTCACCACTCATGCTAGTACTTTTGGGTACAAATACATCTTCTTTAATGTGCTATGGGCATTTCTAGTTAACTTATTTGTTTTTCAGCATTAATTGTATTCAACAACTTTTTAAAAAAATATATTTTTATTTAATAATATAATAATAAAAGTATGTGCTAAAGATGACAAATAAAATGTATTTTTTTTTTTGAAAATTTTCAAAAGATATATATAGAAGATGGAAGATACAGGAAGGCTGAACGAAACCGAAGCAGCCCTAGAGAAGGAAAACAGGCTTTCCTTTACTACAATTGAGGCCTAAGCAACTAGAACCACAACCAAAGCCATCGAAGGCCAAAGCCGACAAAAGCAAGAAAAAAAGGCCGCTTAGACTATGGCAGCTGAAGCGAGCGTAGAGGCCAAAGGCCTCATCTTAGCCGACTGGCAGGACAAAGGGCAAAGGCCTAATGGCCAAGGGCCTGAAGAGGTGGCCTGGGGAGAGGACACAGGGGGCCTTACAAAGGGACAAAGGCATGAAGGGACAAGGCCTCAATTCCTGAGATTCTAGATTCTCTGGTGGGTCTCCGGGATATCTTCTCTCCGAGGGTATTCCATCAGCTGAGTTCTGATTTGCACAAGGATGTCGTTGCTGAGGGCGTTGGTCGACTGACCATTATTAGTAAAAGTCCTCCTGTTACGCTCTCTCCAAAGATGATAAACTGTTGAGGAGAGGGCCAGGAAGTTGATCCATTGATGAAAGTTTCCTTTAGTCGTTGTTCTCTGCTCCAGCCAAGACAACAAATCTTGCCATGGAAGCACAGGCCAGATTATGTTTGCTCTGGTGGCAATCGTATCCCATACCTTCTTCGAATACCCACATTGGAAAAAAAGGTGATCGTGGGATTCACTTTCCCTGCGGCATAGCTTATAAGTGTTATCATCGTCATTAGGAGTGGACATCTTGTCCGTGGTTCGAAGGCGCCCTTTTGTAGCCAGCCAAAGAATGATAGATTGGCGCGGGACATGAAGAGGGTGCCAAATGGTGGGAGAAAGTTTGTTATAGGGCTTTCGATCCCTCATATGATCCCAAGCTGACTGGATATTGAACTCCCCTGAAGCTGTTAGGGACCAAATCGGAGTATCTGCTTCTAAGGAATTAGGATAGAAGTTTATGGATTGCCATACAGATTGGAGGCTTGTGACATCCGAAGGGAAGCTCCACTGATCTCTATTAATAATATCAACCACTCTAGCATTCCAGGACAATCCAGTTGAAGAGAGAATCCTTGCAGAGTAGGAATCGGTAGCCCTGTGGCCCGAGGGAAGCCAGATGTCATGCCACACACCGAGGGAAGCCAGATGTCATGCCACACATAGGTAGACTGACCGTCACCCACTTGCATCTTTATCCAGTCTTTACACTCATCTCTTCCCTGCAAAAGCTTCCTCCAAGTCCACGAAGGGGTGGATGGCATATGAATAGACCAGAAAGACCTATTTTTGAGAAGATTTTTGTTCACCCATTCCACCCAGAGGGACTGTTTATTCTTGAACAAATTCCATATATGCTTAATCATGACAGCATTATTCCAGTCTTTAATGCGTTTGAGACCCAAGCCTCCCTCTTCTCTCGGATAGCATAGATCAGTCCAGGCCACCTTTGCACCCGTAGTAATCAGAGAGGACCCTTTCCAAAAGAAAACAGACAACATACTTTCCATCGCCTTGATTTTATTTTTATAATAAAATGTATTTTTTCCCCCATAAACAGTGGCTAATGTTGTTGGTTTTATAAAACTTTCCTTTTTTTAGGGCAGTTTAAGTATTAAATAAATTATAATAGAGGTTTATTATTGATTTATTTCAAAACTTTATTATTGATTGGGTTCCAGCATGCATTCCTAACTAAGGACGTAAATTACCAACACGTAAAGTGTATGGTAATTTTTTCTTTTAAAAGTTCGTGTATAAAATAATCATTATTGTAAAAAATAATATATTCCTATATAAGGTAGCGAATGATTGAGTTTTTGCCTTCTTTCAATTATTCACCTAGATTTTCAGATTTAATTAAAAAATTGAAATATTTTTTTATAATTTTGTCCACAATAATGCATACTTGAAACTTGTACTCATGTGTTTGTAAAGAAGATCCAAACACTATTTGATATATACTAGATAATACCCTGCGTTTCGTTGTGGACGATTGCAATATTTTTTCAATGTAAAAATATTAATTGTGTGTGTTTTTAGTATAATATAATTAGCTAAAATAATAAATATGTGCAGAATTCATGTCAAGTGAAAGTTTTCTATAAAATATATGAATTTAAAATCGATATAAATTTATTTGTTTAGTAGTTTCAAAAGAAATAACCAACATAAATTTATCATCATCATTGAAAAAGTAAAAAACTCGGATATCTGAATTATTAAGTTCATCTGTATTAAGATTAGTTCATTTTATAATTCAATTTAAATCAAACAAAAATAAAATATAAATTGTGAAAATACCTACAATAATCAAATAAAAAAAAGTTGTTAATTTTCTATCAACAAAAAGAAAAAAATATAGATTGCAAATTTATCCTGATATTATTGCCATTATAATTGCTATAAAATTAAAATTATTACTAACATTACTATCAAAACAATTTAAATAATTAAATTGTCTTGAAAAATCACAAAAACAAAGCAAAAGATTTTTATCAAAAACAATAAAAAATAATAACTAAAATTATTATTATTATTGCATAAATAATAAAATCATAAAAATTATATAATCTAAAAAATAAATAAAGAAAAAACAAATACAAACAAAAAAATAGAATAATATTAATTTTAAAATGGTTCCGGCCGTGTTGGATGGGCTTACGCTGTTCCTGATGGACGAGAGATTTTATTTTGTACGATTCAAGTTAATGGGCTTCATATTGGGCCGAATGAGGCCTTTCTCATACACGATGCCGATAGGAATACACATAGCGAGAGAGAATCAGGATTGTTGATTATTGATCAGAAGAGTATTGACGGCTAGATTATGGAAGATCTCTTGCGGACTTACAAACACTACGATGCGAGCTAACGTAGGAAACTAGACAAGAAGGTTCTCGAATTTTGAAAGGGCCCATTATAGCTGGTTTGCTTTGCCTTGATGCTTTATTTTCTTTTCTTTCTTACAGAATCCTCTAGAAGGGGAAGGCATTCGTACATCGATCCAGGTAATTTGCTCTCTCTCTGCTTCTTATCCTCTGGATTTTTCAATTATTCGTTCATATTTTCTTGTTATAGTCTAATTTGATTAGAAATTTATCTTTGATTGTAGCAGGCTGTGATATTTGTTGAAAATGAGGGGAAGAAGCTACGATTACAGTCCCTCACCCCCAAGGGGTTATGGGAGGAGACATAGGATTCCTAGCCCTAAGGGTCGGTATGGAAGTCGTGGTAGGGATCTTCCTACTAGTCTCTTGGTTCGCAATCTCCGTCATGATTGCAGGTTTGGCTTTACTCGATCTTCCCTGCCATTTGAATATCTGTTCTTGATGCTCGTGTATATTTGTTGCCTTATTTGAATCTTCCGCGCGCATATAAGCGTCTGCTGCTTTTTTTGTGTGTCTGTAAATGTCGTTATTGTATCCTTGATCTACTTTGGATAAGATGCGAATAAAAGGTATACTGCCTTCAAATATGTTTTAGCTGAAGCCTAGCTTTTTAATGCACAGCTATATTGTGATGGAAAAAAATGGAGACAAAGTGGAGCTACTTCAACAATTTGTGGTTATTATAGGTTCTTCAAAATTTACACTTGCAAAATGTGTGAGCTGATTCTTTTTCTTGTTTCCTGTTTTGCAGGCCTGAAGATCTCCGTAGACTTTTTGGACGGTTTGGTCCGCTAAAGGACATTTACTTGCCCAGAGACTATTATACTGGGTAAGATGAACTCCTTTTCACTCCGGGCTGTAATAACTTCAAGCAAGAAACATATAGTGATTCCAATAAACACGTTTCTTTAATTTTTTTTCAATCCATGTGTTCAATTTGGTTAACTTGTCTGATCCTCCTGAACTTCAAAACTATCTAGTGGGATTTTTTTCTTGTTATGTGCCATTGGTTTATGGGAATTTGGTTGTTTTATTGAAAGCTTTGAAGATACAAATGAAGTAATTAGAGTGAAGACTAGAATGAAGTAATAAGAGTGTATTGAAGACGCCATTCAGGTAATTAAGAGTACTGTACACCTTGATGTACATCAAGGTTGAGAGGAAGGTGGGTTTGAATACATTCTGAAGAAGTTCCAAGTGGTGAAGAATATCAACTCAATTAAAATTTGGCTTCTACAAGGTTAGCAGCCACATAATCATTCTATTTCAATGGCACAAGTGTCGGCAAGTGCTTATCATGATCTTCCACATAACGCCTGGAGTCTGGATCCTGTCATTTGACCTTCAGGACACATGTTAATATTCATTTGTCTATACTCAATTTGCTGTGTTGTTGTTATGCACTTGTTGCAGGGAGCCACGAGGCTTTGGGTTTGTCCAATATTTAGAATCAGCTGATGCTGCAGATGCTAAGCACCATTTGGATGGTGAAATTCTTCTTGGCCGGGAACTGACAGTTGTTTTTGCTGAGGAAAACAGGAAGAAGCCTGCAGAAATGAGGCAAAGAGATCCTGTGAGGTAACTGTGTTTATTTATCTTAATCTGAATTCATTAAAACTGAAAATTTTGATGATTGCGAAGGTGGGATTTGAGTTGTTTATTTGTACAAAATTAATGTTGTCAGGGGTAGTCGGTCCTATGACAGAAGGCACTCTCCATCACCGCGCTATGGACGGAGTTACTCTCGCAGTCCTCCTTCCCCCAGGGGAAGACATTATTCAAGGTCTGCTGCCACTTCTTTTCATCAGTTCAGTTTAATTAAGTTGGATCTTTTGTGTTATCCTGTGATGTTTGATAGGTTTGGAAAAGCAGTTTGTTCTAATACATCTTCGATTACCATCCAGATCAATTTCTCCTAGAGATAGGAGGTATCGGCACCGCTCCTACTCAAGGTCGCCACATGGTTCAAGGAGCTACAGCAGGAGCCCAATTAGGAGTCGATCTCCTTATGGCACAAGAAGCTACAGCAGCAGCCCAGTCCGGAGCCGGAGCCAGAGCCTGGAGTACTCTAGGTGATTAGTGGTGCCATCGAATGCAGTGAAGGGCTACCGTGAGTTAATAGTGGAGGTTAATGATGTATATCATCATGAGCTGATTGTGGAGTATTATATAGCTTTGTCAACCATTGGATGTGTCGTGTTAATTCAGTTATTCTCCCATGGTTTATGAATGAAGTGGTATGCCAATGCCTTTATGATTGCCAATTATCTAGTTTTGAAGATGAATCATCAAAACAACGGCATGATTCGTCAATAAACTGGTGAATATGTGCCATCACATCTAATCATCTTGACACGGGCATGCAAGATTACAAGATATGGTGAGGCATTTTAACTCAGGGTGGGACTGCCACAGTAATAATCATAGCTTGATTTTGAGTGCATTGCAATAACTCCAGGTGAAAAGGTTATGGCTTGGCGGAGCCGGCTAATAATATCAAGGGAAATGGTCTTGCTTTTTATAAAATGTGGCAAGTTTGAATCTATATCAGGCTTTTTTTTCAGGAATTGAAGGATGGTTTCGCAGTTCTTGTGTAAAGACTCTTGGTGGTATGAAGGGACTGATTTGAAATTTGCCACCATCTGTCACATTTCGTATGATTTTCGTATTCTACAGTATAAATTTAACCTCACTCTAGTGGGTGTTTCGTGTGATGGAAGCACCTGATAGGGCATTGAAGATGTAAAGCAGGAATTATGGGCGGTGTGTCGCGTAGGGCATAAGTCTGGAGCTTGCTTGGAAACTGGGTTTTCGTCGTGGTGCCAGAGGCAGTGCTTAATCTACTGCTTGAAAATAGCTCCCTCGTCTATCTTAAACTTTAGCGCAGGATTTTGGGGAGAATGATTTCATTCGACTCAATTTCTCGTTGTCCACGTTATCAAGAGCTGTACCTTTTTGCACTACACTCTATTCGTGAGTATTTTATTTTAAAAATATATATATTTTTTATATTATCATATCAAAATAATCTAAAAACATTAAAAATATTTTTTAATAATATTTTTTAACATAAAAAATTAATTTAATATTTTTTAAGAAACCATTCAATTTTATATTGCAAGTTTTACATGCTAAATCAATTAACTTCTTTTATAAAAAAACTTATTTTAAAATTAGATTATATGATCTTCGATATTGAATTAATTAAAATTTTAATTTCATGTTTTATTTTATATGATAATTAAATCTTATAATTTATTTTACTGGTTTATTAAAGTTTCATGACAAAAAATATAAATTTGACAAGTTAATTCAAGTTCATCTAAATTAATTTAATATATTACCATTCCAATATTTATATAAAAAATATCACTTCAATATTTAATTGAAGTTCAATTATATTTCTACCATCTAAATTATTTTTACTACATATACAAATTATCTTTGAACTCCGGATGACGGTTTCACCTTTTTCTATTTTATATTAATTTGTTTTAATATATATTCTAATTGCATGTTAGACAACCAAGTCAAATAACAAAAAAAATCATCAGCAAATATTGTCCTAGCGGTTGAAACTTGTTTTTTTTATATGTCAAGTACCACAATGCACATGCTCACTGATCTCGACGAATCTCATTGAGATTAATTAATGATGTCGACGTAAATCATGTACATCGTCGATTATATAAAAAAAAAACAATAAATTCATCCCGGACCAGAAGACGTTTCAAGATCACAAGCCTGCAATCTTAGATCAATAATATAACACATGTAAATCTCAGAACAGGAAATTGTTCTCAAACATCCAAAATTATTTACCCCCCCGAAAACACACAAAAAAATAATAATAATAATACAACTGAGTTGAGGAGAGAAGACAAAAAAAGAAATTAAGAACACAACTGAGCAGCAATCAAAACTCACCCTGCAATTAGTAAAGTTGCAGCAGACACACACTTCTGCTCTGGCCCTTTTTTTTTATTTATTTTTTTACATAGATCCAAAAGTGTAGCAGTAAAAGTAAAAGACTTGTCGGAGCAAACCACCTGCTGTCCTGTTTTCTATATCTCCACACAGCAGCCAGATTGAACAAATCCACAAAAATCACCTGTTACGTTTAAGCTCTCCCACTTCCCATTTTGTCCATCCACGAGAAAGAACCCCTGTGGCCCGCCTTCGTAAGCTGATCCGGACATAAATGTCTTTTCACCCAGATGGACACTACTTGCCCCGACTTTCAATGCCGAGCCAGACTCGGCCCAGCTGAACAGCTGCTCGTCCTTGCTCACTCCAAGAGAGGACCTTGGGCACTGGCTCACTTTCCACGCGTCCTCAACTCGCTTCCACTTGCTCGCTCCGAGTTCAATCGACTCGGCGCTCCCCTCGAACCCGCCTTGACTGTCAGTTCTGTATCCACTCACGACCCAGAACTCGGACCCAATTACGACTCCCTCGCACTCGTCTCGCTCCTGACTCATCTCAGGCAGCTCGGACCACTCGTCCTGAATGACATCATACACCCATGCTGTTTTCAACGCGTTCTTGTTCTCGTCATGGCCTCCAGCGATTATGATCCGGCCGTTCAGCTCACCTACGGCGAAGAAGGAGCGACTTTCAGGCATGTCCTTGCCTCGCCTCCATTGACGAGTGGTGAACTCGTAAACAAAAACTTGACTCAGAGGCTCGTAGTTCACCGGGTCCCATCCTCCCAGGAGGACAAGCTTGCCCTCCGAGCTTGTGACTTGGCAGAACAGAGGAAGTCCTTCTGCGTACACAGGAACCGGTTCGATCCGGTCCCACGACCCGCTAACAGAGTCGAATATAGAAACTCCATATTTGGGGGGTCTAGTCGGTTTGGGTTGGCTCGAACCGTTTTGGTCCGGGATAGCCTGGATTAAGCAGGCAGCTATGCGGGTAAGCCCGTTCTGCTTTCTCTGATAGTAATAACATCTACTTTGAAGAATCGGACGCCAGCGTTTGCAGACTTGGGACGCCACTCGGTGAGTCGTGTAGTGAAGCCGAAGGAGGCATTCGAGAGCAATTTCTTCGGGCAGGCCTGGTATTAACTCGGTCATCTTTCTGAAAAAGTGAAGCTATCTTTCTTCTCGAAGTTTCTCTTTTATATTTTTGGAAGAAAAAGAAAGGTACGTGAAGACTGGTTCTCTGCTAGATATTTATAGAAGAAGTTGAAGTAAGAAACCATTTTCGGACACGATGGTTGATTAGAGTAATGAAGAAACCGGCCTGCCCTGGTAAATTACTGTGATAACAATAAATCAGTGTATTTTAAGTTTTTTTTATTTAAAAATATATGAAAATAATATTTTTATATTTTTAAAAATTAATTTTTATACTGGCTTGTTAAAATATTTGATAAAAAATATTTTTAAAAATACATGTCAACACTAAACTGGTATTATTGGGTTTGACTTTCTGTGTGCGCCGTGCCCAATTAACATCATCTCATATGCTGTATTATCTCGTGAATTAGGGTGAACGACTCAGTGTGTGTATTTGCCGCAGGGGCATTCTAGTCTATCCACTTGAGTTGAATTTGAATCATATTTGCCGGTCAAGTTGGTGCCAATACTCGAGCAAAACCAATATCTATCCACTTCAATTCTTAAATTTGACCAAATACCCAGCATCCATCACTGCTTCCAATTAATGATTTGTGTGAGATAGCGAACGTGCTATTTTAAAAAAAAAAAAAAGCTAAACCCATCTCATTAAAATATATATATATATAATGTTTATTCTGTTACATATTAAAATTGCAAAAAAGCAAAAAAAAAATGATGTATTTATAATATTTTTCAGCGCCGTCTCAAAAGGATTTCAATTTTAAATATCTTTCACGCATTCAGCTTTCAACACATTATTTTTAAAACTATTATTTTTCCTATTTTATTTGACGTTGATGTTTTTTGTACTTAGAAAAGAACCAAAAAATAAAAAAAAGAAAAAATATTTGGACACAAGGACTAGAGTTGAAGAGAGAGAAAATAAATGATCAAAACTTTTTTTTTTTTACCTGTATATTCATATGTCCACACAACTATCGGTGCAGAAAACATTTTAGGGATGCTTCAGAATATTTAATGGGTCTGGAAAATAGTCGAGATGCATATAAAATTCAAATTACAATCTCCACTTATACTTACATTGTTTACTGGGTTTGCAGGATGTTAGGTGAATCCGAGAAATAGTCGAGGCATGTGTAAGTTGATCCGGATATCCCGGTTATCAAAAAAAATCCTAATAACCTAATCTTTTCGCTCTTCTTTTTCTCTTGGGACACACGAGCCATCGACCCCCTTTTGTCCTGATCAATCTATTAGAGAATAATATAAATCACATTCTGGGATCCCACTTGTAAGTTTAACCTTTAAGGTGAGATGATTTTTTAACATGGTATCAGAGCTTATTGACCCAACGATCACGAGTTCGAATCTTGTTTAGATATTTATATGGATTTTTTCCTTAAAAATATATCTTAGACACACAAGTCCATAATCAATTTTTTTTTAAAAAAAAACAAGATTTATTTACACAAATAAACATTACCCATCAAAACTCTTAAACCACATCAAAATTACACATTGCACTTTCCCAAGTCGTACAGAGACGTGCAATAACCCGAATCACAACTTCAATGAGTAAAACCACATCACTTGTTCTATGCATTTTTTGTCCCTTCGTGTTTTTTAAAATGCAATTTTTTCCCTTAATTATTGATGGATTATTATTTTATTTAACTTAAAACTAAAAAAATATTATAATTTCATATATTGCGCGGGATAAAATATTTTTAAAAGAAATTATTTGTTATTGTTGTCTTATATTTTATCATATTATAAAGTTAATGAAGATTTAACTTAACTCTGTTATTGAATTTCTATTTTTTCTTTAAAAATATAATTTTTCCCTATAAGATCTGGCATTAAATTTTATTTCTTACATTATTGTTTAGTCACTTTATATTCAATAAGCATAGCTGGGATGTTTTTTATACTAAAAATAAATCATTATTTATAATTATATTAAGAATAATACTTGTTCACCTTATAAGTTAACAAATAAATATGAAATTGATCATCAACCCATATAGATAATTGGATTTTTTTTATAAACAGTTTGTATATAATTAAGATTTTAAGTTAATGTTTTACTACTCTATCTTTGTAGCATTATATATAGATAATATGCTAGCTGAAAATAATGATCAATTTCCTGTACACAGTCTCTCTCTAAAAAGTTTTGCGATTTATTCTATTTTTTTCTAAATTAGTTTATTCTATTTATTTTTTTTCTATTACAGACCCTACACTCGACATTGCTATGTGCCTGTTTCATAATTCAGTTATTGATCATAGTTGTACTCTTCAAGGTTTGATTTGTCTGATTGGATTTGTAGGGTTTTTTTTTATTGATGGTACTTTGAGTCCGATGAACCTTATCATAAATCTGAATGTATATATTTTTTTAATTTTTATTTTATTTTATTATTTGATATTGATTTTTAAAATAAAATAAAATAATAGCTTTGTGATTTTTGTAAGCTAACTTAGATCAACCTGTCCCTTGTTACTTGTATGTTCATTATATTCACTTGGATTAAGTCGAATTGTTTTTTTTTATTCCAAATTATTATGACATTTTTTATATATATTTTTGTTTTTTTTACTATCATTTATTATTTTATTATTTTTTAATTAAAATAGAACCAACTTATTAATTCTGACAAGACTTGTAACTGAAGTCATTTGTTTTTCTTATTCTTTTAAAACGATTTTGCGACGCATGGACTATTGCCTCTTTTTTCTTGTTTGTTTAAATTTACTTTATGTTTTGATTTGTATCCTCTATGATTTTTATTTTTCTTATTTAGTCTTTTTTATATATTTTTTGTACAGAAAAAGCTGTTCTGTATGTATTAAATTTTTGAAGGTATTATTTCCATGATTTATATAAATAAAGTTTATTTTTAAAATTAAAAAATAATATTTATAACCTTTCATAGTATTGTTTCCCTTTTTTAAGTTACTTTCGTGTGTTTGTTTATACATATTATTATTTAATTATATAGAAATTCATTTTAATTAAAAAATTGGTATACTTAACCGCGCAAAAATCCCATGTTCCAGGATTAAATATACTGATCTTTATTTTTTTCTAGTTTCTTGTTTCGTTATCGTTAATTATTTTGTAATTTACACAGATGGTTATTATTTTATTTAATTAAATATCTGTGTAAACTTTTCAATTTGCACTTAGATTTTTTTTTTAAAAAAAAGAAAAACAGTGTCGAAAAAAAATCTACATATCTATTTTATTTATATATATAAAAAACTTATACAAAGCGCAGGTCAAATGAATAATATCCACTTGAAATGAATGCTGCTGCTGATGATGATGAGTCTTACAGTATTGTGATGATGATCATGGATCCGCAGTGAAATAATCGAGAGCATGAAAACAGGGGCAATGGATATAATGATTTTGGAGAGCATTTATGGATAAGGGCTGGCCGTTAGGACTTTGGAGAGACAGAGCAGTGGCAAGAGTTTGTCGAGACTAGGATGAATGATTATTCATGGCCACACGTGGCAGATGTCGTGGATGGATAAGAAGATTAATCCGTGTGAGCTGGGACACGTTGGATAAGGTTGTATTTTACTTGAAAAGGAGAGATATTCTGGGTCCCTCCCACCTCCGTCAGACACAGCCTCCGCCGCTGTTTTCTTGAGCACGGCACACTGTCCCCACTCCCCACCGTGGAAATGCTCCGTGGGCCCCCGAGTCTTTCGAGAGGTGGAATAGAAAAATATCCGCCGCGAGCCAGTTCTCCCTTCAGATATGGCTAGGCTAGAATATAAGCATCGATCGTAGCCGTCAAACACTGCATTATCATCGGTGTCCCTGGACTTGCACATGCATGCAGCATATTCGTCTCTGCAAGCTACTTATTCCATTTTAGGGTTTCTTTTTTGGGCCATCCATTTTTTTTTTTCCTGTGATTGCGCTGTATAATTATCCATCTTGGATGATTCCACTGTTTGTTCAGGACACACTGCATGTGCACGGGACCGTTTCTTTTTTTTTTCTTTTTTTATTGATCATGTTATTTCAATTAATATATAAATGATCATAAGACCTTGATTCTCTATCATTTTCAATGAACAGGCCAAGAAGCTCTGAACTAAATTACGGGCTTCGATGCTTTGTTACATATATACCAAGCCTGGACAGTTGATAGTTACGATATTGTTTGCGAGGATAATTGATGTTATTTATTGAATTATTTTTTTATTCAATAATATATTGAAACCAACCCAGAAGCATTAAAAGAAAAGCCAATTCACGTATGGATTGTAATAGTAAAACTACATTCTTGACCCTGAAAAAAAAACTTATATTCGTATTTTAACAGGGTTTATTCTGTCACTATTCAATTGTTGAGGAGCACCCCGTCATTTCATAAGCCTTTTGTACTTAACTGCATGGCTGAGTTCTTGCTTCTTTATTTTTAAATGATGAAAGGACTCTAACACCCTCGGAAGGAAACCTTCAAATCATTTCATTTTTGTAGGGGATAATTCATCATCTCATGATGGTTTCTTAACGATAGATGTTTGATCCCCAGGGTGATATTGTCTTATAACACGTAAAAAATCAAAAAGTTGCTGACATGTGCGGAACATGCATTGGCATGTCAATCACTCGTCCGTTTTCAGATAACGCGTGTGGATGGTTGCAGTGGTGGAAAAGAATGTTCTACCATGTTGTTGAATGTGTCTCCCTGCTCTATTCTTTTTGGCTTGGCGTTTGGAGTTTGGACGATGTTAGGTTTGGTGTTAGCTCAAGCTTATGATTTTTTTTAATAGCAATAATATTTATTTTTTATTTATTTTTGTTAATTTTATCATACAATGTTTATTTTTTTAAAAAAATAAAAATGGGTCATCCCCTTTCCCTTTTAACCTATTAAGTGGGTGTTTTTGGCTGCGGTTAACCTGTGGTGCGTTGAACCGCAACCTCAAAAACAAATATAACTAAACGGGGACCCAGTTTTTAACTGTGGGTCCCACTAAAAATTAAAATTGAGCCCTGACCGTAGAAGCAGGGGAGATGCTGCTTTTGCAGCTGCGTCCTTATGACTACACACTGCTCTTAAAATTACAGTTAACACATACATATTTTTCTTCAATCTCCACACTCATCACTCATCCCCTGCATCTCCCTCATGCATCTCCCTCATCTCTGCATCTCTTCTCCTTCACTTGAAAGCGTGAGAAGGTTGGTTTGTTGGTCATGGTGGAGAATGGTCTTCGGCTGGCGAGGGAGAAGGTTGGTTTGTTGGTGGCGGTTTGGGTTGAGATGTTGTGGGTTTTGGCTGTAGAAGGTTTTGACCAACCAAACACGAGATGAAGAAGAGTTTTCTGGGAGGTAGGAAGGTGAAGAGTCAATTGTGTTGTGAGGAGATGATTTTTTATTTTTTTTTTGTGTCCCGGAGCTGAAGAAGAATTGTCTCTTCTTAAAGAGATAAAAGGCTGAGTTTATTTTAAAAATCATGATTGAACTTCTAGTTTTTTTCAATCTTAACCAAATTAAATTAAATTAATATTATTTCTTAATATTTTTTTCTTTGATTTAACCCTTAAATTCTGAAATTTTGATTTTGCATGTCATACTTAATTATTGGTTCAATCACAACCTCACTTGTAATTTTTGTATTTTATATTCTTTTATGATTTTCATGATTTCTACGTCACACAAAAATAATTAAATTAATTAAAAAATAATTAAGATTAATTAAATCTACAAAATTATTCCAACAAAATATTTATATATATATATATGTGTGTGTGTGTGTGTGTGTCTGTGTGTGTGTGTATTTTTAATTAATTTCACAAGTTGACAGCAATATGAAAAACATGGTAACCAAACACACAAAACTGTTTTTTATTAAACTCAATCTCAACCACAGTTTTAACCAAACACAAATTTCAGTTACGAACTGCAGCTAAAAGCGTTTTTCATAAACCTGCTTTTTTTCAACCTCAACCAGAACAGTAACAGTAACAGATGTGCCAAACAGGCTCTAAATAGACCAACAAATATCAAGTTAGCTCTTATATGATTTAATTGAAACCTCGTGCTAAGAGAATATATAAGTTAAGGTATTTTATCTTTTTATAGAGTTTTAATAGTATTGCAAAAAAAACATTTGCGCTCTAATGTTTTTTTTAAAAAAAAAAATAGGTTTAGCCTACAACAAAGAGCAGTTAAATATATAAGTATTGTCTAATTATCAAATCCTTCTTCTAAAAAATAATTTATTTAAAAAATCATTAGTTTTTTGTAATAATAGTTTATAGGTTTGAGCTACAATAACACATCAAGTTCAATTTTCTCTTAATATACAAAAAATATACAAGTGTAAGGAATTGTTTATCATTGTTATTAAAATTGACCCATCTAGTCAATCTTGAAACTTCTTGATTTGACTTTTTACCTGGAAAAAAGATGATTGTCAAAAGAAAAGAAAAGAAAAGAAAATGAGCTTTTTCATCCCTAATGCTAGCAACAAAAAAGGACTCAATGTTTATTTGCTTCAAATTCAGTCCTTGAAGATCTAGATCTTTTAAATAAATAAAATAAAATTTTATTTATTTAAACAAAGCATTAACCAAGCAACAAAATATTCTTTGGACACCATGGAATCCCAATATGCATGCATTGAAAACAAATCACAAAGACCAATCCCAATTCAAATGCAGTTTTAAAGGACTAAATAAAAAGAAAAGACCAAAATGTTTTAACTATTTAAAATCCATTGATGAATTTTCAATTATGCTATTTTAAAAAATATATATATATTTGAGTTAATAGAGGCAAGAATTGGTAGGGTTATGGAAGGTGACGGTGGAGACTGTAAAATGAAGATTCTAAACTCGAAGTTTCTGTTTATTATTTTTTAATGTGAACTTGATGTTTTGTTTATTTATTTAATTTCTTAATTATAATTCCTTTTATTTTAATTAAACTTAATTATATGAAGAAAAAAAACACATTTATGAGGAAGATAAAACTTTGCTAGCTTCCATCGATAAAAGAGATTTCTTAGCAAGCTCAATTTTAATTTCTTCTCTATGAAATTAAAAAATCCACCCCTTAATTCTAGATACCTTTCGAGTATTTATATTCACTTCATTTTGTCATGTTATATATACTAGATGTGTAATATCATATTTGTTTATTATTATGGTACTGATTTGTTTTCTTAAAAATATATTAAAATAATGTTGTTATTATTTTTTTTAAAAATATTTTTTATATTAGGAAATCAAAACAATTTGCAAACATAAAATATAACCACTTAAAAAAAGACACAAAAACACTTTTAAAACACAAAAAACAACATTATCTTAATTATATCTAACCAAAAATAATATTTTTTTTATAATTTAAAAAAAATTTATTTCTAATATGTACATATTGAAACAGCTTGAAAGCATAAAAGAATTTTATTTTATTTTAAATACTCTTAAAACACAAAAACAAACAATAACTTAACGAGATATTTTAGTATGTGAGCAAAACCCTTTACTCAGTCTTTGCAGTTTGGTGTTCTTGTATGAAGGTATGCTGTCTCTCTCGTATATGGGCAAAAGAAAGCCGTATTTATTAATTTCTTCACAAGTCCCTCTCCCTCTCTACAATTTCTTTTATTTATTTATTTTAACGGAATCATTAGGCCCAAAATCTAGCCAGTCCAAAGCTAGAAGACTACTGGGCCTCTATTCTTGATACTTTAATCTATAACTACCTGTGCGGTTTTTTATATTAATTATATCACACTTAAAATAGATATTTATATATTTATAAAGAAATGATTCAAATTATAGAGAATATATAGAATATATATATCTTTAATTAAAAAAACATTTATCCTTTATGTTATTTTTATAATAATTTATCTTTTAGGAATACATTTTAGTAACCATAAAGCTAAGTTTTGAGTGTTTTATTTTACCCTTTTCACTTTGATATGTATTAAATGACAAATTGGATGATTATGTTAGAGAGAGACTTGAGCTTGGGTTTGGTAACGTTAATAAAAAAAAAAAAAATTCTCTTAGAATCACATGCGATTTGGATAGCTTTTCTGTTTATTCTTTAAAAAATCTTTAGAGTTCTATTTATTCAGCAAAAATAAATAGTTTACTTTTTTATTCTTTTCAATTACGAAAACACCATAACCATAAATGTTTATTTCAATCAATTGTATGAGAATGAGTTTATTGATGGTGTGTTGATGGCTAATAGATTTCGAATGCTCTAATAGACTCTCTTTTTTCCTTGCTTTGTTTATTTCTTTCGAATAACATTATTATTTGATGTATCCACTTGGTCTAGAGGTTGAAAGAATTTGTTTCTTTCCTCTGCACCAGGGTTCAAGTCCCACCATGCATGTCTGTCATCCCCGCAGTGTTTTATATGTTCACTGGGTTTACAGGATATTCGGTGAATTCGGAGATTAATTGTGGTACGTATAAGCTGACCCGGACACCCCAGTTATATATATATAAAAAGTTTAGAGCATGACCTACTATTCCCGATTTTAGTTCATTTTTTTTAAAAAAAAAGTTGCACGTACACATGCATGGAGAAAAAAAAACATGAAACACCATTAATGCATGGTTCTCTAAATAAAAATCATCACAAAAAAAATCATATTTCCCATATTTATCACTTTTTATCAATTTGATATTCCTGCTAAGTTTATTTTGAACCTTGTTTTGAAAATGTTTAAATACTTTTAGGGCCTCGTCTTTGCTTCTTAGCAAATATGGATAACTATATACCGTGCAATCTTCATTAAAAAAAACTTTATTTATTATTTTCAAACTTCAAAAAAAATTCTAAAAAATAACACTAATTATCACAAATTAATCCGTGACACAAAAATTATCAACATAAAATTTGTAAATTCAATCCAAAGAAGATAACATACAATCTATATATTTTAATGATCATATTGAATGTATTTTTTAAATTATCTTAGCACATTTTCAATAAAATGTATTTTGCATGTTTTTGTGTTTGCTTTCCATATGATCTTCGGTTCAAAACCTCCATTTTTTTCTCCAACTTATTTCAATGACAGCAAGTTTCAAAGCGAGGCACGCCGAATCTCAAAGTGCAGCAAACTCAATACGACAAGAGCAATTAACGTAATTAATTTTTATATAAATGGCAGCAAGAAACTCGATTAATGACCACCAGCGAGCAATTAAAGTGGCATCTCTCTCTCTCTCTGTATTTAAGGGGTACTGGCGTGAGTAGTGAAGATATTCTCGTCTTTTAAAATAAATCAGAAGTTCAATCCCTCCTCTTGTATGGAGCCGGCCATTTGGAGAGCATTTTTAACCCTTTGGAGCCCACCCGGTACGAATATGGATTAATCTAGGCTAGCGTCTGGGAAACCGCATGGTTTATAAAAAAAAAAAAACATGGCATTTCAGAAATTGAGAAATTAAGATTAACATTAGTTAATGATATAGATTATGCATGGAGATATAGCAGTGTTCGTGTGTGTGTGTAGAGCTCGAGAGAAATTAAAATAGATTATGCAAGGAGGTTTTTCCAATTTTAATATTTTTGAACACTTTCAAACCATGTCGAAATTGTTGACAATTCAATACTAAAGCTACTACCTTTAAAATAATAAATAAATAAATTTAATTTTAATAGACATAATTTGTTTTTTAAAAGACACAATTTTCCATGCTAGCATTTTTAGAGAGAATAAAATGAAGAAGCTGAAGCATGTGGGGGTTGAAGAAGCTGAAGCATGGCTTGACCTTGAGCAATTAGGCCTATATTGTATTTTCATGAACTAATATAAGAATAATTTTTAAAAATAAAAAAATTATTAATTTAACATTTTTTAGAGTAAAAAATATTTTAAAAAACAATATACAAACCAAACACTCCAAAAAAGTCAACTAAGCGATACCATAATGGTGGTGCTTGGAAGAGATGTTTTGTCAAGTGGTTTGACTCAATTCAAATCACTGTGGAGACTTTTGATGACGTGGCTAGGTTTGGATTAAGTGTGTACATGATCATATGGTACAGCATTACACCGTAATAAGCCTCGCGTGAGGCGACTTTTAGTAGCCACGTGAATGACTTTGTGAAGTCGGTAAAAAATCCTTATAATATACCGGTTGCGTAGCCGATCAAGATTAGTGCTCATATTTTATACACCTAGCAGCAGGATTCTTTTAAGGATAGGACGTTCTTTGTTTTTGTTTTTGTTTTTTGAAAATGTTTTTGAAAAAACTTAAGACTTTTTATTTATTTTTTATTCTCATTTAATTTGTTTATATTAAAAGAATTTTTTTAAAAATATAAAATATATTATTTTGATATACTTTTAAATAAAAAATATTATACTCCAAGACAACCGAATAAAAATATAAAAAATTAAATGAGAATAAAACAATAAATAAAAAGTATATAAAGTAGCAGCAATTTAGAAAGATAAAGCAGCAGCAGCTTTTTCTTCTAGTGTGCTGACGTCGAGGGGTGAGAATCCGGGGCGTTGGGTTCTGGTGATTGGAATCATATTTACCACTCGCGGTCCGAGGTATGACTCAATTCAAAATTAATTTTTCATTATATTTTTAAAATGTTTTTTTAATTAATTTTTATATTTATATATTTTTTAATAATTTTAAATTATTTTTATGTTTTGATGTCAAAAATAATATTTTTAAAAAAAATATTTTAATATATTTTTAAATAAAAAACAATTTCAAAAATAACTTAAGATAGGATAGCGATCCAAAATAAGATCTTATTTTAGTAAATTTATTTTAATGAAGTTAGGATGTTTTGGAGAAAAATAAAATAATAAAATCCTGTAATGATACAGCTATATTTATATTTTAAGTTTTAGTCTCTTGATTTTTTTTTCTAATTTGATATTTGGACATGGCGAAAATTTGGCTTTGGAGGTTGTTTTTCCTGCCTACAAATAGATATGTTGATGTACTGTAAATTTATTCAGTTCCTTGGTTGATGCTTGATTTTCTTAAAATATAAATTTAATTTTATTGATTTAGAGCATTTAAAGTCTTAAGGACTAGATTGGAGGCTTTAGAGAATATTGAGCCCCTTTAATTTTGTTCTATTAGGGACTGCAATGCTTGGGCATGGCAAATATTTATGTTTTTTTTTTTTCATAGTTTATTTCCCCCCCTCGATACATAGGTCTCACGATGTTGAGGCAAAGCTCTAGCGATGATTAATGCTTTGTTTGTTGAAATATATTTAAAAATTGTTGATTTAAAACTATTAGGGTTCTAGAGACTATGATATTGGAACATGCATGGGGTTGAAATTAACATGCGATGTAAGACTGACCGTGTACACTCTAACTCCAATGCAAAATGCTATTTTAAAGAGTTAAATTGATAAAATAATTTATTAAATAATACAAATATAGTTTATATATATATATATTCCAATAAAAGTCATTTTGAATAGTCAAATATATTTTAGTATATACCAACTAATAATATAAAATAAATTTTACAAGAACAAACAATATTATAATATTTTCATTGTTTTTTTATATTATTTAAAATGCTACCTGACAATATTATATAATTTTTTTAAAAATATATATCTTGTTTAAAAATCTCATAAATTCTTAAATACAGATAAATAAAATAGAAGATTATAGTTTATAGAAGATTACATGTAAAAACAAATACTATTTAGCAAATCAAATAATGTTTTATATATTATTGAGGAAAAAATAAAAACTAACCCAACACTAAATATTCTTTTATAATTTAAAGACTCCATAAATCCATTAAAATAATTTATGGAGATTTATATAATATTTGATATTGTAATAATAATGGGTTTTTAAAATATTTTTATCTAAAATATATATTAAAATAATATTTTATTTATTTATGAAAAACGTATATTTAAAATCATATATGAAAAAATTATTATTATCACAAATCATATGTTTACTTGCTAGCTATTTGTCCTAGTCTCAAATAATATTATATAATTTTTTAAAAAAAATTGATTTTTCTACAAGAACATGTAAAAATGACAACTCAAATAACAAAAAAAATGATTTGTTTTTAATATAGCTATTGGGTTGGAGGTGTTTGCAATAGCTAAAAGTAATTTTGCCTCCTCATATAGCTTGTGGGTTGAAGATGCTATAAAAGATGCCACAATATACCCTCCTTGGTGGCTAAAACTAGTTTTTTCTTGATGGGGTGATCATATTTTCATGACTCGAATAATTGATTTGCAAACTTAACTTGGTTTAAAATCATTTTTTTTTCTATTTTTACACTAAATTTCATTCCAAATTGCATCCTTCTACATTGGATCTTTTTGAAATTGGACTTTGCATTTTTTCTTGATTTTTTCTTTTTTATTTGATTATTCCGATCTTATTACTTGAATCGTTAATTTAGAAAGTTAATTTAGATTGATTTGAGTTTTATCCTTTAACATTAGATTGTTTTAGGATTAAACTTTGTAGTTATTACTGATATAACTATTATTGAGTTATCTCATTTGTATGATCAATCTTGGCGAATCCTGATCTCATAATCTGTACTGTAAAATTACCAAGATTGATACTGATTGATTTTTTTTTAATTTTATTTTTTTGTATTGAATTGGTCAGAACTAAGCCTCGTCACTTTTTCCTTTTGATCAACACTTTTTTTTTCAGGGTTCAAGATAAATCTTTTTTGTTGTTTAATCGAGTATATTTATTGTCATTATCTATTATTTGATTAAAAGATACCAACTTATTAGATTCAGTCAACTCTGTTATATATATCATGATTTTTCACCTCCCAAACATATTTTTTTCAGGCTAAAATAATTTTAGTCCGGCTGCAAAATAGTACAAGGCCACAAATCTAGATATTTACACAATAAAATTAAGAGAAAAAAATGTGGGCACATTGCATCAATTTAATTGAGCATATTTTGAAGAAAGAAAAAAATTAGAGCTCGAATTTCCACCTGGAAAATCAGAGGAATTTCTACTTGACAAAATGAAAAGCAATAGCAATACGACCAATGGAGTCTCTATAAATTTGCACCAAACTTACCAGAAAAGCTATAATTTCAATATAGACGTTGACACGTCGCCCGCCTTGCCTTCCTTTGAAGCTCCTCCCCTCTCTTCACCCCCCGACTCTACCTCTCTGTACTGTGTCCACGCGCCCATGCTCATATAAATATCAAATAAGTTTAAATACTCGACATAAAGTTTCTTTTTTAAATATTTTTTATTTTAAAATAAAATAACTTTGAAGACTCGTAAATTATATCTTTAAATTCTGTAACATTTCCCAGCTATGTTGTACCAATTAGTTTAGACAAGAATGTAAATATACTTTTTAACACACAACAAATCTATCCAAAAATAAAAATGCATAGATTTCTCTAAAGAAATTCTCAAATAGATGACGTTTCATGCTTTTTTTTTTTTAACTTTATATATATATATATATATATAATATGAATGTACCTCCTGATGGTTATTTGTCTAAGTATATCGTGCTTCTTGAACTTGAGAATTAGAATACCAAATCGATATATGTACCATAATCTATTCTTTTATTTTTGTATTATGAGAAAACTTCATCTTTTAGAAAGTGTATTTTATAAATCCAGATGAATGAATAATATTTTGATTATCCTAAATATTTATGGTAGATACATGTCCTGATTCGAACTTGAGATTTATTGTGCAGATCACAATTTTTTTATCATTACATCACATCTATTAGTGACATATAATTTACATATGATTACAAACACCAATCCAAAGATTTAGGTGTGTTTGGGAAACTAATTTAATTTTTTTTTAATTAAGTTTTTCAATATTTACAGATTATTTTGATGTATTGATATCAAAAATAATTTTAAAATAATAATAAAAATATTATTTTAATATATTAAAAAAACAATTTTAATCATAATATCAAACAAACACTTAATTATAATTAATTTTATAATAAAATATATAGTTTTTTTTTTAAAAAAAAGGCCTAAGTATCCGATTCTCCATCGAAATCATCAATTAGATTTCAAAATTCTCAGACGTTTCTCAGTGGGGTCAGTTTGCCGAGGTTTGTGCATAAATATTTTCCTTCCATGCTTATTTTATGCAATAAAAGGTGTCATTTTAGTACGAATTTGTCAGAAAAAAACGAAAAACAGACGAAAGAACCCAATGGAGCAATCATTGAAGACTCTTGGGATGTGATTGATGAAGTTGTTTGTTTTGAAACTCAATTGATAATTTGGTAACAACATAGGACCCAATCTGAGTTTTTTTCTGTTTTTTTAAGAAGGTTATAACATCGAGAAGTGGATGTGCATGGATTTGCGCTCCTTCGTGTGTCATCGATTAATTTTTTAGTCTGATTTTGTATCGATTCATTTGACTTTTAGGTGAGCTATTATTTTTTTTATAAAAAAAATTCATAATTATCATATTTTAATAAGAGTAAACCGCACCCTCAACGTATATTTTATAGATTCTGAATTCTTATAAAAAATATATATTTTGACTGTTGTGTAAATTATAAATATTTTATTATTGCATCATAACTCTTGAAAACAATTCATAACTAACTTTAGGAAACTCATAAACAATTGATTCAATTAAAATTTTATTTTTTTATAAATAAATTTTTACAAAAGAATTTGAAAATATTATCATACTAATTTAACCTAAATAATTCAATTTAATTCATTTCTCGAGTTTTAGATAATAAATTGATCCATGTTTAATAACTTTATCTCCAATTGACTAATTATCTTAGAAAAATAAATTGAAAGAACAATTTATTTCTTAGCCCTTATGTACAATTAATAAAAACATTACTTCATTTTTTTCTATTTAAATATCTTTATCATTATTATTTGTTATTCAAGTGTTAATTTTCAATTACAAATATAAATAAATAATTTTAAATGTTTTTAGAATGCAATATTAAATAGGGAATTAATATTTTTATACGGTGACTTTTCTCAATGAGTCCTAAAACTCATTTATGTAATCTTCAAACATCATTAAAAAATAACAAAAAGTTATCGGTATTATAAATTCTTGGAACTTGTTTGTTTATACAATCATGTCATGCTTTAAAAAAAAAACTTGATTTTTTTAATATTTAATTATTTTTTATATAATAATATTAAAAATGACTTTTTTTAATATTATTTTAATAACATGATAAATGATTGTGTGTCGTTATTTATCTGTATTTATCCATTGAAACTCAACATTTCTTGCATGCTTTAACTCATTCAATTAATCGATTTATAGCTACTATTTTACACACACACACACATGATGTTAATTTCCAATACATGATGATGACATTTTGAAGGAGGAATGCATCTTGTCTTCAAAGTTGTGATCATTTATTTGTTAATTTCAAATCCGATTTTTTATTTTTTTTAATTTGTTTGAAGATTACATAAGACCGATTAACGTCATTTACTCCTTTTTTATAAGCAACCAACCGTGTTAATGTGTCAGTTTGCGTATGAAGCAATTCAATCAATTAAAAACACATAATTAAGTGGCCTAGTTGTCCGAAGAAAAAAAGGGTTTTTGAAGGATATTTGAGAGCATGTGTTTTTACTTGAAAAATTATTAAAATAATACCTTTTAATTTATCGCTCTATTTTTTTAATTCCTTTTCAAACTGTATTGCTCAGTCAATATTTTTAATTTATTTATCCAAAATAGTATAATTTTTCTTTAATCATTTTTTTTATGAAGGAACCATTCTTGAAAAAATATATTTTGTGAATTCAGGTGAGCGAGTAAAACTCATATTGTTCCAGATTTTTACAAGAGATACACGCCCTGACTCAAACTCGATACTTATTGTGTAGATCACAAGCCTTTTAGTGCCACAACTCTTTAAGATTTTATCATTTTACAGCCAACTTGTTTTTTTTAACGGGTCCTTCCGTGAGAACTGTCACAATTTATTGCGAGAAAATGCCAAATCCTCTTCAAAACAGCATCTTTGTACAGCATAAAATAACAGAAAACATTGACAACCCCAGATAGAAGAAGGTCTCAGTTGAAAAGCATTAGATACTTTAGAAATCGAATTGATGGATGAGCTTGAGAGACTGGTTCAAGATTTCTCTCTCGTTTTTCTTTTCTTATTGAGAATGCTTTATATATATATATATATATATGAAAAGAAAAGATAAGCAGAGAAGTAAAAAGCTTGAGAAAAGACCGATCAACCTTCAACAAACACTTTATAGGCTCAAAGGCAGTTCCTGAATTCTTTACACTTTGTAATTGTATAAGCAATAGAAAATAGATAAAATATATATATCTTAATGCGAAAGGGAAAGATAAAGAAAAGAAAAGAAACTTAAATAAAAAAGAGTGGGCAACACGCACCAAAACAGCGTGTGCATAAAGTTGAAACCCAAAGAAAGACTTCCTTTAAGTACACTTCCCCTCGTTCTCCACTGCTACTTCCATAATAGCAACCACTCTCGCATCTCTCTCTCTCTCTCCCCATAAACGAAAAGAAAGAGAGCAAATGAGTCGTCTTGCACCGTTATCAGAGGAACCCATAAACGAAGATGAAGAATACAGCACGAACTGTTCAAAGAAGAAGGGTTACTCATGGAAAAGCTGGCTCAAGACCCATTTCCATCTTGTTTTCAGCAAAAAATCTGACCTTAAAGTTCTTCTAAGTGTTCTTGGCTGCCCTCTCTTTCCTGTCTCCATCCATTCTAAATCACCCATCAATGAGGTATGTTGTTGTGCACTGCGCATATGAATGTATGTGTTTTTAGATCTTTTTTCATGCAGACAAGGGAATAAAAGTTAGCTCATTTTGCTCTACTGGTGCACTTTTTTCAAAGAACATGCAGTATTACTTTCCTTTCCTAGATTTGTTTTACTTTTGTCAAATTGTTTATAGGTTTTCTTGTTGCTCTGTTCTTGCTGCGTAGGAGTTTTAAACCAATTTGTGGTAACTTTCTGGGTTAGGGTGATCGGTGCCTCACTGGCTCTCCACTGAGATGCCTCAAAGCCCCCACTAAGAACTGGGCCAATGAAAGAATTTATAAAAAGAAAAAAAAACCTGTGGCCCTATATTTGAAAATAATAATAAAAAAGGACACCAGCCCCAACATTTTGTGGGTCAACTAATGAATATAGTTATCAAGTACATGTGGAAAAGTATGAAGCGAAAGGGTTAAGGATTAAGATTGTTACTTCTACTGGGTCGACTCATCACTGTGAAAATTAATGGTTTAAATGAGAGTCTAAATCTTTTTCAATCAAACTTGAGGAAATGTTAACTGGTTAATTAAAAGATGGTCTGAAGGAGAGCGGTGGCGTAATTTTGTGTTTACTTAACAGGTATGCTCCTCAGCTCAGTACATTATACAGCACTTCAGTGCAGCTACCGGTTGCAGAAAATTACAGGGAGAAGTGAAAAACATTTTTGCCACAGGGAAGGTCACGATGGCCATGGTTGATGAGCTTGGCGGCTCAGCTATGACCGGAGCCGCTGCAGTTGCACGGAAGGGGTGTTTTGTAATGTGGCAAATGGCGCCTAACAAGTGGCTAATTGAGCTAGTTGTTGATGGTCATAAAGTTGTTGCTGGTAGTGATGGCAATGTGGCTTGGCGTCACACTCCTTGGCTTGCCTCTCATGCAGCTAAAGGTGGAGTTCGGCCTCTACGCCGAGCTCTCCAGGCAAGTGGTACTGATTAATTAATTAAGAGCTATACAATTATGCCAATTGGGTTTTAATTACTTCATGTTCTGGTTGTTGCAGTTAATTAATTTTTGCTTTGCATGTGCAACTGCTAGTAATAAATAGGATTGATAATTATGAATGCACTTTTTTTCTTATTCAATTAATAATAATGAGTGAGATAACTTTGTATCTTGGCTAGTATGTTTCTCTTTGAGTTTCAAATCGTATTTTTGAAAAATAAATTGTTTTTTATTTTTTGTTTTAAATTAAAAAAATTGATATTTTTAGATCATTTTCATGTGCTATATCAAAAATAATTTTTTAAAAATATCATTTTGATGTGTTTCTGAACAAAAATCACTTTAAAAAACAACACCAACCACACTTACAATCAGGTAAATAGAAAGAGTAGGGGTGACCCTGAAATCATCACCTCTCTTTATATATATTTAGGAAGATCAGTTGGCCATATTATCTTACTCTATATAGAAAGAGTTGATGCTTTAAGCATTGACACAACGCCATTAATCATTAGGGTTAATCGAATTCGAGTAAAATAGTAAAAAAAGAGAAAGAAAGATCCATTAGGAAGTCATTAGATTCAAGTCTAATGGCCATCAACATTGTGTTGATGTTTATGACATTGACGTTAAATATGGATATGCTGACGAATCCAAAATATAAAACATTAAGATGAAAAAGAGTTGGGGTGGTGATTTTTCAATAACTAAATCTGTGGTTGACAAATGTTCTTCCACTCAACAGTCCCTTCTCAGTAGAATCAGAATAAATAGTTAAGATGAAAAAGAGTAAACCGACATGAGATTTATTTTTGCTCTGATCATGTGGGTGCTATCTGAGAATACGTACCTGCTCATGTGCTGCACATATGCGACCAGGTCTCCTCTGTTCAGTTTCATACCTAATTTTACCTGCAAACACCCCCAAGATACCGGATCTTGTTTCCCCTCTGATAAATAATGGAGTCAGTTGAATCATGTTTTGTCAGAAAAGAAACCAATGCTAGCTATTTAATGGAGGTAGACGGTGTGGTGGTTTTTGACAGTGATGCTGTAGCTGCTGCCATTAAAAGCTCCTCTGCATGTGATAATTTGGGACCATCATGGAAACATTAAAAATTACCCCTCATTTTTCTGGGATTGAAAAAGAGACGTGTTTCATGCTCTAATTTTAACGTTGTTAAGTAAATGCATAAAGGTTAGGGCTGTCTTCATAATTCTTCCTCGTAGCTCTTTGTGACATCATTTTGCATGAGGTTTGAGGGTAACTTAACTTGAGTAGATTATTGAATGGGTGAAACTGGTTTGATCAGCTCATGAGATTCATATTATTGACTGTTGCCATTTTGAAATTATTCTTGGCTTTCAATTCTGTGGAGTAAAAATGAAAGCGGTACTTGCAGAGGTAATTAAAATACTCTACTAACAGATGGAGTACCATAAAATCTCAAGTTGTTAACGTTCAAGATGGAATCATTTACGCAGGGACTAGATCCCATGGCAATATCAGCTGTGTTCTCTCCAGCACAGTACATCGGAGAAAAGTGTATCTCAGGCACGGATTGTTTCGTACTGAAATTGTCAGCCGATCAAGCAGACCTGGCTGATCGAAGCGACAGCACGGCAGAGATGATCAAGCACGTAATATTTGGCTACTTCAGCCAAAGAAGTGGCCTGCTGGTGCATCTAGAGGACTCGTACTTGACCAGAATCCAGTCTCCAGGAACCTACCCCACGTACTGGGAAACCACGATGGCGACAAAAATCGAAGACTATCGGCCCGTGGAGGGTGTGATGATCGCCCATGGTGGCCAATCAAGCGCGATGATCACAAGGTTTGGAGACAACTTGAAGACTGGTCTTTCGATCACACGAATGGAGGAGACATGGACACTCGATGATCTGGCATTTAATGTTCCAGGACTCTCCATGGACTGCTTCATCCCTCCCAGAGAAGTGCAAAATCACTACCCAGAGGAGAATCTTGATTGGAGATCACCGCTGCATCGATGAACATCTTCTGGGACACGACAGAGCGAAATACTTGTGCAAGTGTGCTTTATATTTGACTTTGACTAGTGTAGTAGAGATGATCTTTAATTTGTGTGAATATACATACTGTGCAACAAACATGTTTCAAGCTCCTTTTGTTTCCTTAAAGGAGATCGACTTCTGCATCCAGGTCTACTGGTAATGAATATTTTTGTCGTGCAGACTCTTTAAGTCACCAAAATTGTATACATATTTGCTCGATGGAGAGCCCTCCATCCTTGGAGTTGTAATTGAGCTTCCTTAATCAATGGATTCTAACACTATTTTCTTTCTAGCTGTGCTGGCATTTTCTTTCTGGCTATGCTAAAAAAGAGGTTTTTATAAGATACTATACTGAAAAAAAGAAGTAATGTTGATATATGTGTGTGTGTGTATGAATTCTATAATCTTATTTCTCATCTTTTTTTTCTTTTTCTTTCTGGGGAGGAACTAGAAATACGAAAATGTCACTATTTAGGGGCAATTTGGGATTGTCATCCGAATGGTATTTCTGAAAAAAAAACATTCTTTTAATATTATTTATTTTAAAACAAACATTTCAGAAATTAACAGTGAAGATTCTCACTCCTAAATACCCCGTTAGTCCCATGCCATGCCATGTTCGTGTATAGAAGACACAAGAAGAAAGATGGATCACAGAGGATAGAAGTCCCATTGAACCACAATGTCCCGTTTAGTCCGTTATAGCCGTTACCTTTCCCGCTGCAAAACCCCACATTTCCCAAGATGCCAACATTCCACACTCCCCTTCTCCACCACCACAGTAGATTACAACAAGCCTTCCCGACTTGATCCTCCTCCGATTCGAGTCGCGCTCACTGAGTCAGCGGGACGAGGCGTGTTTGCCACTAGGAAAATCGGTGCTGGAGATCTCATACACACTGCAAAACCCATTTTGGCTCATCCTTCTCTCTCAACTATTAACACTGTCTGTTATTTTTGCCTCAAGAAGTTAACTTCGACCGAGTTTCATGGAAAAGGGGTTGCCTTTTGCAGTCAAGAGTGTAAAGAGAATGCTAAGGTATAATGGGCCTTGCAGTTTTCGTTAAATAGGCAACCGGTATTGATCAGACAATAAAAATACCCATAACCTGTTTGATATTTCGATTAAGAGACAAAGTTGGTTCGTTGGCTTGACGTGAGAAATAGCTCAAATTTGGTGCGTGATTAATGTAGACCATATATTAGTGAATTGGGTGCGTTTTACTAGTTCAAATTTAGCGTAAGAAACTGAATTATGATTTGAAACAAAGGCGGGTCACACACACGCACACACTTTGTATTGTTGAGAAGTTGCATTCCGTTTTGGAGCTTTCTTTGCTATGATTTTTTATTGGATATTTTCTGGCCAAGGACTGGATTTCATGAACTAAATTTAAGTTTCTCACAACTTTTTCAGGTGTTTTATGAAGTTGAGACGAATGCAGATTGGTTAGCTTTTGACGACTATTGTCGGTATGAAGGTTTCTCAACCCATTTCATTTGACTTACTTGTATCTTGATGATGCCCTGATCTCATCTTGATCTCTTTAACTAATAGCATACTACAGTCTATTGAGATTTAGCGATTTACTCTTTGGCATTGAGAACAACAGATCATTTATTTAATCATCGCAGAGCCAGATATTCTTTAATTGTACTCGTTCCTCCTCCTAATTACTTGTATAAAAGAATTTTATACTTGTGAGCTTTCAAGTTCCAGCTCCTTTCATTAACTCTTACCACAGTAGTTCTTTTGTTTCTGGGAAAACAGAAATGAAATGCAGCACTTATATTCCAAGTCTATGACTTGGAGGAAATTTTTTTTTTCTTGTGCTCTTACTCTTTGATTCTGTCATCATGTAGGAACAAAGGTCTAAAGTATCCACTTCTTGTAAAGCGGTTGGCTTGCATGGTCATATCAGGAGCTGCATCTGCTGAAAGTCTTGACATACTTCAACCTTCAAATTTATCTCATGAGATGGTTCTAGAGGTGAGGTCTTTACATGGACCTTTTATTTGTGATATCACACATATGCTGGATAAGGTGTTAGAGGTTGAAATAATGCAGCACAAATAATGGCATTTTGTATGCCACAAGATGTGGTTTGTGCTTGAAAAATTCACTGTTCTTGTTGCTGTGACAGAATGTTTGCCACACCTTTTTTCTCTTCCAAAAATATTTGCTTTCTCTATTCTCTTGCCTAGGTTTCATAGGGAAATCTTCCTCCAAACCTTTATGCTTTGCTGATCAATGCATGCAATAGCTGTAGTAATGAATAGAGGATTTGTTGTTAATTTGGTGGAGTGCTTTTACCCACTAATTTTTGTTTGCCTTATTTGAGAGTTGAAAATATGTTCACTTTATCAATCATATATTTTTCAATCTCCATTCTAGCCTTCTCAAATCTTTGAGCAGGCAATTTTTTTTTAATCATTTTCTGATCTCTTAACTGAAAATGTTATGTTCGCTTTTGAAGTTGTTGTCTAGCAGAGAACCTAGGTCCCTGCTTGTATGATTTTATAATCATAATATGATTTGTGGCTCATAGTAACTTGATATGTTTTGCTCTATCCTCTTTCTTGATGATATAGCTACAATTCAGCTGTGCGAAGAGTAATATAATACATGAACAATTTACAGATGGAAGAGGGCTATGGTTTGCTGAAGAGAGGTTTTGCTATGGCAAATATTTCAGATGAACAGATGGCTTGTATCCTGGATAGTTTATCATTACCTTTCAATTTAAATTGCTCTGCTTACTGATTTTGAATGAGAATTTGTCTTTGACATTATAAGTCCTCACCAAGAAATGGTACAACAGCGTGTTGGCACGAATTCGTATAAATGCTTTCCGAATTGAATTGGCAGTAGGATCATATGAGGATCTTCTATCGTCAGCTTCAGCCTGTGTAGAAGCTGAAGCTGCTGTTGGGAATGCTGTGTACATGCTTCCATCCTTGTACAATCATGATTGTGGTAAGTTCACCCTTTCCTTGACATAATGCTGTGCTATATTATAAAGGATTACTTTGTTCATTTATTATTTGATCCAGACAAATTCATGCTGTTGATAACTGGAGTTTCATTGAAGAATCACTATTCATAGTCAATTTGTGCTATGCAGTCTGTCTTTGGTGATTTTATCGATAAATCTTTTCTCAAATCTTGAAATTTCAGTCATTGATCAGAAAATCATATAATCTTTAACAAGGAATTAATAATAGTAGTCTGTCCACCCTACTGAACCTACCCTAACAACTCTGCCATAGACCGTGCCTGGAATTCACCGAACTGATTTATCAAATATTTATTGCAGATCCCAATGCACACATTGTATGGATAGACAACGCAGATGCACAGTTGAAGGCCCTTTGTGATGTTGAGGAAGGTTTGTCTAATGAAGTGTAGTTTTAATTTATTGTCCTTCCCCACCTCTACAAGTAGTAATTTTTCAATTAGATTTCCTTCAATGTCAAATGTTCTGGCTATCGGTTTCTGTTATTAGAGTTGAGAGTCACTATAATTGTCATTCGATCACCACTACTCATGAAGGCTGTTAGCATAGTTAAGCATTACTGGTCTGCAATCATACGACTGCGAAAATCTAGCAAACTTTGTCCTGTGAACTACAAGATCACTATAGCTTCTATTGGTATCTTGCAGGTGAAGAGCTCCGGATCTGCTATATAGATGTAAGCATGGATCATGATGCTCGGCAATCTTTCTTGCTTCAAGGGTTTGGCTTCAAGTGCAATTGCCTTCGGTGTTCATCAGGGGATTAGTGAAATGTGCTAAGCTTTTCCAGAGAAAGATATTGACATAATGATAATATGCTTGTTGATCATTTTTAAGATGGCATGCAAAGGGGGATACCATGCCTGTATTTATTGTCTCGCCAGTGTACCCAAGAAAGAATAAAAAATATACTTTGTTGCCCTGTTTTATCGAGACTTGCTACAGGGTTATCTCATGGAATTCTATGATATTTTTCCTGGAAAAAAAAATGCGTCTGCCGGGAGTCGAACCCGGGTCTATTGCTTGGAAGGCAATTATCCTAACCGTTGGACTACAAACGCTGTTGCTCACTGGTTTCTGAGAATTCTATTAATTCTTGTTTAAAGAATGTTTGTACAAAAAGTTATAAATGTCTACCGAGAAATCAACGTTTTCTGCAAGTTGAACGTCAATTTTTACCCCTTTGTTTTAAAATAATTTGATCAACACGGGATTTAGAGTATGAATTTTTTTTTCGTTATCTAAAAATTAAAAAAAAACAACCTTTTTCAATTGAAATGTTAGGGAAAAAAAACGAATTAACCCGAGTTAATTTAATTAAAAATAAATCAATCAACTTGTAAAAAATGAACTTGAATCAAGCTAATATTTAAAATCAGTGATCTAAGCCATGAGACCAGAATTAACTGGTAGAAAGCAAACACAAAGAAATAATTAAGCAAAATTATCGAACATAAAAAAATAAAAAAATAGAACAAATGGAGTCCTTGATGTGGTAACTAGTTCTTGATTCTCATAATCCTACATTATTACAAGGAAAGCAGTACCTCATCTTGCTAGCCAGCAACGTCCACTGACCTGGTTTTCACAAAGGTTTGTTTCTGATGTAGTTAGTAGTCTTGGTTTTGAATTAGTTTTGTCTTCTGTTTTAGGCTGTTAGTTCTCCTTCTATGAAGGAGTTTATCCTGCGTTTTTGTTATTCAAAGAGTTGTATAAATAAATCCATTGAGTTAAATAATATTTGGAATAATTGCTTGAAATTTGTTGAAGGTCCCAGCAGATATGGTGGTTAATGCAACATGGAACGGAGTAAAAATCAGATATCATCAATGTCTACCAGATTGCTTAATTAATCCGTTGTCAATCCACTTGTTTTCCAGGGCCTAGCTACATTGCTCCATGAACACTAGAGTTCCTCTCCATACATGGACTCAAATGGCCGACCAATCCATGTTCCATCAATGAAACTCTTCAGCTGCATGGAAGACTTCTCTGTTCATCTATGGAGAGTTGCCATTCAGCGAAGCCAATTAGCAGAAAAGGCCTTGTCGGACAGGAAGCTGCCACAAAAACATGAGAATATATGCAGAGACAAGAAAAGTACGTACTTGGCCAGTATATACGAGCCATACACTTTCTATGGTGGAAGGTAAGGACATGTATGATTTAAATAAGGATATATTTGTAATTTGATCCGATAATTTTTCTAATTTTAAAAGGACAAAACTTCTTCCTTTTCTTGGGCATATTATTATTATTATCTATACTCTAAATGATGTGGGAGGAACACTATCAGTCTATCACAATTCACAATGTTTTATTTATTTATTTATTTACATATCTATTTAGTTAGACATGTACATTATCTTTTTATTTATTTATTTATTACTCAAAACAAAAATTAACTTTGTTCCCCGCTGCAAAACGGGGGCTACATGACTAGTTTAAAAGTAAGATTTGTCTGATTGCGAGCCTCTTTGTCTCTTTCGAAAAAGAAGAAGTTTCGTGTGGGGCCGGAACATTCTGCCTTGAACTACAAGCAGAAGTCGTAAATGAGCAAACAGGTATCCGTTGGCTGCATTCATTCATGTGGACGACCCACAGCATTGGAAAGCCCGCATGTTTGCTGAGCTAATACACGTGTCCAATTAACTTCCCACTTGCCTATTGTCAATTTCTCAACACAGAATAAAAATAAAAATAAATTAAATTAAAATGGTGAAATGTTATTTGAATGGCCAGCTATGCTCTTCCTCGGTCAAGTTTGCATGGCTGTCATGAACAACACTTTAGGAACCTTCTCAATAAATAATAACAATAACAATAACAATAACAATAATAATGATAATACAAAACAGCTCTTATTTGAAAAATTGAAAGAGTGAGAAACTTAATGTTTTTTGGAACTTACGATTGAGTTCTCTGTCACTGTTTCTGTGAAACTAACATTATCTCTTGAAACTTTAAGAGGAGAATTACGCTCAAAGTGAATGAAAGTTAAAAATAAATTAAACATTTAGAAGTGGTACAATGACGAGAGCTTGAAATTAAGAGGTTTATTTTTTAAAAGATCTTAGGTTCAAGTTTTGTTGTTGCTGCTGCTATGATAATCATTGAAAATTTATATAAATGTTAATTTCAAGACTCGTGAAATTAATTGAGATATATACAAGTTGATAATAATAAAAAAATTATTAAAATTTAAGATATCATTTGACTTCTTAAATTTATCGTGTATTAGTAATATGCTTTAGACACAAGCGGTAATGGTAATGAAAAGAATCATTAAAATATAAGATATCATGTTTGATTACATGGGCTTTGCTAAAAAAATACTCTTAAATTAAGTGTTAATATAAGATGGTAAAATCTACTTGATATATGATGCGTGAAAAGTGCAATGTTCACGCTTGAATTCAAGGGGCGTTTAGGAACAAATTTTTAAATCATTTTAGCATGTTAATTTCAAAAATAATATTCTTAATAATTTTTTTATTTTGATGTATTTTTGATCAAAAATTATCTTGAAATGCAACCTCAACTATACTTCTAAATGGACACTTAATCAGCTTATTTATGAATTTGTTTTTAAACTAAATAAAATATATTTTTAATTAACTTACATATATATTTTTAAACTAAATAAAATATTTTTTAATCAATTATTTAAAATATTTTTTATAATCAAATTTTTTATATATTTGTTTTTAAAATAAATAAAATATTTTTTTAATACACACTAGTTATTTGGCCCGCATTTTGCTATGAGTTGTAATTTCTTTTTTAAACAAATATTGGTATACAAGTTATTCCGATATGTTTTTTTTACATAAAAAAATAAAATATAAATCAAAAGGCTTATACAAGTAAATGCACATGAAATTATTGAATAAAACAAAAGTAAAAACACATGATGCAAGCCCAATATATTAAGAATATTATTTCAAAATAAATATTTTTTTAAAAATAAAGTTCATATTTATAAAATAAAATAAATCTTCAAAAATTAATACAAACAAAGCAATTAATCACACAAAATGATCTAAAATAAGAGTAAAACAACATATTTAAAAGAAAAAAAGATGAAAATCAAATTCAAAATATAAAGATAACTCATACAATTGATAAAAATATAATTTGACATATAAAATTCAAGATGACATTTTTAAAAGTTTTAGATAATAATATATTAAATCAATCCAAATTAATTTATTAAATTCATATTCTACATCATAAGACCATGACAACTTCATAAAAAACAAATCTAAATAAATTTTAATTGTAATCTGTAATTTTCATTCTAATACAGAACTACCACGGTAGATGCATTAATAATAAGATAATAATTTTACTTGATGGATTAAAACATAATGAGTTTTCATGTGTAACAATATATGTTGTTATATTGCCATACATTCATAAAATGTTGCAAAACTCACGCAATATAAATATTATTTTACTTATTATTTATATATTGCAGTAACAATTATTTTTAAGTATTATAAAAAATATTATTTTTTAAAGTTTATATTTGATGTTGATATATTAAATTAATATAAAAAATAAATAGTTTTTTAAAAAAGAAAGAGACAATTTAGTAATATTACTAGTTTTCGTTTTCTTTTTTAATTTACTCAACCTTTTTGTTTTCCAGCCATACAATATTCTTTTTCGTGTTTGGTGTTCGTACTTCAGCCAGCCAAATCCACCGAAGCCCTGTCTGCTTCTTCCTCGAAAAGATTCACCATAAAAGAACTAAGAGGAAAATAATAATAATAATAAGAAGAAGAGTAAACATTGAAACCTGCCGAGTCCGAAGTCTTTCTTGCGTTGGCTGGTTCTATTATTTTCTCCTTTTTGTTTACTTTCTATGATCCTCTTTTTGAGGAGGGAATTTAAGAGATACCGATTATTTCATGGAGAGCATATCATCATGGCAAGGTTTGGCACTTTGTGGGATTGTGTCGTGGATTGTTATATCTTCATATCTTAATGTCACTCGAAAGCTTAGAACTTTGGTCCAACCTTGGGTCTCTCACCATGTCATCACTGGCACTCCTATGATCCTGCAGATCCAGGTTCTGTCACTTTTCATCAATATAAACACGACCCAGATTCTCTTCTTTTGTATTGATTTTTTTTTGTTGTTGCTCTTATTTGCAGAAATACCAGCATGGATTTTTGGATGCGTTGTTCTCTGGATTATCCTGTGTTGTTTCCGTGCCTTTCTACACTGCTTTTCTTCCTTTGCTCTTCTGGGTATGCTTTATTTATTTATGTTTAGAGGTTATTTTGGGTTTTATTGTTGTTTTTGTAATAATTGAGTGTTTTTGGGTTCACAATGTAGAGTGGGCATGGCAAATTGGCTAGGCAAATGACCCTTTTAATGTCCCTCTGTGATTATTCAGGAAACTGCATAAAGGTACTTATTTACTTTCTTTCTTACCCGATCATGCCATTTCTTCTGCTGTTATGTTCTTTGACTTGGAAGATGAACTGTAAGACTACAGGCTTTCTTTATTTTATCGGCTCACTGCTGATGTTTTATTTATCATAGGATGTGGTATCAGCTCCTCGACCCCGTTGCCCTCCTGTTAGGAGAATAATTGCCACAAAAGATGAGCAGGAGAATGCTTTGGAATATGGATTGCCTTCTTCCCACACTCTTAACACAGTCTGTTTATCTGGGTATTCATCTTCCTCCTTTCATCTTGGCAATGTGGTTTTTGACATGGGTTATTGGATTTACCACAGACCATTTTGTGTTATTCAAGTAATTGAAGAATACCAGTAGCTAATTTATGAGGCATTGTACATGTTCCAAAGAAACTAGAGAAGTTGTTTTTTTCCCTAGTCAAGAAAACTTAATAATACTTCTGTAGCTAGCTCCTGATTCTTGCTTAATGATATAAAGCTGGTGTTTCTTTTTTCTTTTGTCTCCCTTCTATTTTCATTTTTTTCAAGGTTATAGCAGTGGTATGAGTATAATATTAATTAGCTGCTTGTTTTCTCTTCAAAAACTCAAATGCGGTTATTATATTGCTTTGAAATTTGCACCTGAACATTCTACAGCATTCTTCCTATTGGACTAACTGTACCCTCTTTAAATAATTTTCCAGATACCTGTTACACTATGTTTTATCCTATACCCAAAGTGAAGATGCCTCGTCGAAATTTGCTGGATTTGCGGTTGTTTGCTTGATTGTGTGCTTCACTGGTTTGGGTACGTGTAGTTATCTTTCATGGCAGCAGTATCAGTTTTTCCTTGTTTTGTTCCCGAAATGAAATTTGTTTTTTCTTGTTAGGAAGAATTTACCTCGGAATGCACAGTGTAATCGATATCATAGCTGGTCTTGCTGTTGGTTTTGTGATCCTTGCCTTTTGGCTATCAGTCCATAATCATGTCGACAGTTTCATAGTCTCGGGACAAAATGGTATGTAACCTTGTGGCTCAAGCATTCATGGTTTTCAAATTTTGATAAGTTGATTGCAGAAGCTACTTTATTAAATTGTTTTCAAGCTGATCAAGTGGAAAAAGTTTATGGAAGGAATGCATATTTGATGAGTATGATTAAGCAAAACCTTCTTAGAAGGACTCTACCTTATTCCCATATTATCATAATTCTAAAGTCCTTTTCCCTCTTCAGTCCTATATGAGGCTTTGAATGCCAATCAAAATTTCTGAATTGCCCATCAGCTCCAAAGTCGGTTAGCAAGACATGAAATTTTTGACAAAAAAGGAAGAATGTTGGGGACAAACCAAGATGTGTTTGGAGAAACAAGAAAACTCTATGGATGCCTGGTGCAGAACCAACGATCCTAGAATGAGTTAGTTGGATGAACTTCTTACAAACAATACCATGATGGAATTTTGCCTGCTGGCAGGTTACAAATGATTGTCCTCAAGCTATCTTCCTCTCAAATGGAGAAAAGGTATCCCAATACCAGTATCCCATTCTTTTGAAAAGAACTCCAGGGTTCTAATTATTTACCCTCTTTAGGGAGACATTGTTTTACTGAATCGTGACTCAGGATATTGTTAGTAGTTGATTGGGGCTGTTCAGGTTACAGGGGATAATTCTCTAGTGCTGGAATTATGAATTTTGTACTTACTTTTGACCTCACCTTGTTCAGAGAAATTATAATATGAAATCATACTCCCTATTCAAATACTAGCTTCAATTTTTTTATTCTGGATAAATTTTCAAATGTTGCAATCTCATTATGTATGTACTATTTCACTTGCAGTGACAACCTTCTGGGCAGCCCTAAGCCTTTTATTGCTTTTTGCTTATCCGACTCCAGAACTTCCAACTCCAAGCTTTGAGTTCCACACAGCCTTCGATGGTGTTGCCTTTGGAATAGTAAGCAATCACTCACCTATTAACTTTGGAATAATACTTGATTTTTTTGTGACTTTTTTGTTATATCAATTATCATGCAGTGGGAAGTATTTGAACTTTAAAATTTTCTTTTGATCATCATTCTTTGGAATAGGAAAAGTTGAAAGTCTACATTGCTAAGACTTGAGAGAACAATCTGGAAGTAGAAGCAGCAGAACTTTGGAGGCATTTTGATTAACCTTAATAAACATTGGAAAAATATAATGTCAATAGAGTAAAACCCTGTTCCATGCATAAAGGAAAATATATTCAGCAAAGTAAGATACATAATTCCACCAATATCATTCTGTTGATTATTCATGAAAGGGAAGGCAAAAGGTGCTTAGACCATTACTTATCTTGGCATAGAACAAAAGTCAAAAAATAGGATAATGAAGATACTAAGAGGAGAGTTAGGGGGAGAGGTCTGAACTTATTGTCTCAGCATGGAAAAGGGATAAAATGGTATGACAAAGAAGGGATAAAGCAACAGGGTAGGTCGAAAATCCTAGGTTCTTGTCTCCATGATGACAATGCAAAAGCTTGCCTATGATGCATCTTAGCAATCACATGGTGCCAAGGAGAAACTTGATGCTGGGAATTAATGATGGCATTCTTTGAAACAATTCTCTAAAGATTAGCACAGTATCATTTAGGATATGGCAAGAGTGAGAACATGTATGGGTGCATGTAGTGGGAAGAAAATAGGGGGGGAAAGGTTTGAGGCTTGGTGTATGTGATAACATGAATTGCAAATTCAATTCCAAAAGCATAAAGGTAAGTGTGGTTACTATTTTAGGACATAAGAGACAAAGATAGTGTGGACATAGAGGGCATGTCTCCTTGTACTTTTTATTTTGAAAGTACAAAAATTCACTCCAAAACTCTCTCAAAATTTTTATTACCAAACACACATCTATTTCTTTTGTATCTGACTTTTTTGTCCATTGACACTAACCAGATGTAATAAAAAAGACCACAGGTAGAATGCATAGAGATGAAGGAGTGTCGGTGTATAAGCCAGTCTTGTGGTTCAAAAATGAAGCATCATATATCAAATTCCTAAAATTGTTTACAATTCCTCTCCCTCGCCATGATGAGTTCTCATTCACCATTCTTTATTACACAATGAAATCTCAATCGACTATTAGATAGAGATTGCTGGCACAGTGAAACTACTTGCAGACTGTGCACTGCCTTATCCTTTGAGATAAAAAAAATAAATTATATACTAATCGTGGTTATGTAGTGAGAACCAAAGAACAGTCATGCATTCTATGCTTTGGACCTGCTCGAGTATTCCTGTCAATTAATTTTAAAAGCAGAACATGGATGTCATTGAGATAATATATATATTTTTTTCTTAACTTTCTGATGTCGGTGAAACTTTTTATCAAGCATAACTTATCAAGTCTGAAATATCATTTTATTACTGCTATGAAACAAGCTACTTAGTTAACATTCATGTGGTAAATTTGCAATATTTTTCAGGTGGCCGGCGTCCAGCAAACCTACCATCAGTTCCACCATGAATCAGTGCCACGCATATTTACACCACAGCTCACTGTTTCAGCCTTTCTCGGAAGAATGCTCGTTGGGATACCAACAATACTCATTGTGAAGTACTGCAGCAAGGCGCTGGCTAAATGGATCCTTCCTATTGTATCAAACACCTTGGGCATTCCTATAAGATCAACCAGCTATATCCCGATGCTAAAAGGATCAGTTACTGGTAAAAAGACGGGAGAGATTAAGCAATCAGGTTATATTAAGAAGTTACCCGTCTTCTCATCTCAGGGCTCATTTGATGTCGACACGGGTATTCGATTCCTCCAATACTCCGGCCTCGCTTGGTCGGTGGTAGATCTTGTTCCATCGCTCTTTTCGTATCTGAGGTTGTAATGATCCTGCATTGTTATTGCACCTGGAATGTATCATTCTTTCCTCTGATATATCATTGCATAATTTTCCCCCATCGATGATGACACCTCTTCCCTGGCAAAATGCCATTGCTCTATTTGCAGCCTTTACCCTCTGATTGCTCTCGTGACCTTTTTTTGTCACCAGGTGGGAATTGTAGTAGAAACAGAATTTTGGGAAGGCCCTAAGGTGAATTTCGCAATCAATTTTAGATTCATAATATAGCCCTTTTTTTCTCGCAGAAAGACATGTAGTTTAACACAACATCATTGCTGAAGACTCCGGATTTATAGATCATTTAGGCAATCTTTGGATTTCCATGAGGACCTGAAACGTGCACGGGGTATAGCAAATTAAACCATGGGGTTGAAATTTACTTGCCCTTTGCAAGAAATTAAAATCCAAGTGGTGATCGTTTTTAATTTCATCTAAGCATCCATGAGCGCAATCACAGGAGAGCACAAAAAAACTCTAGCATGGTGCATCAAGTGGATGTCATCCTCAGTGTCCCCGTTGAGGCCCCAGAAGGGTAGCAGGAAACTTAAAAAAAAAAATGGGAATACCTTTCCAATGCTTCACTGTCTGCATTAGCTTATAGATGATTCCCACAAAAATATCCAGCGTGGTTTCAAGTACAAGACGAAAAAGAAAAGGCATCCAGCTTGCCTATTATAAACAGCAAGGCACACTACAACTTTAATCTGATAAACCCAAAGCAGCTAAGATCCACAACCACCTGAGCATGAGGCAGGGATTTGGGACTGGGGGGTTGATGAGGAAGTGGCGGCGGCTGTGGTATTACAGAAGGCTGCTTACAGGAAGTAATCAGGAGTTCTGCGGGTAACATCAGGTTCTCCCCTCCTGGGAGCGGGCTCAAACTGTAATGAATCAAAAATCCAAAATGAGAAGCTGGGACTAAAATTATGTAAGATCGTGTGATGAATACAAGTGGATGACATATTACCTGGATGAATGTGTGGCCCTTGCAGTCATCAACTTCCAGTATGGAGGCCATGTTACCACAGCGGTAACAATAATTAGGTGCACTGAATATGGTAACCACCTTTTGTTCCTGTACCAAAGAAACAATGTCATTCCCAAACTGAGATTTTCGTGCCAAACATGAAAGTGCAAATAATATTCATGAGTTGCAAGAGAGGTAATTACATGTGCCCAATTAAATCCATCCATAACAAGCTGATGTGCTCTAGCAATCAACTTCAAGCTGTTCGCATGATTAAATTGCTCAGATATATCCTGCATAAAATAACAAATGTAGATGAAGAGAATTCAGGAGAAATGAGGTCACCATTGTAACTGATAAAAACAACACATTCTTTGCATGAATAGAGGTAGAGTGCATGAAGCTCAAGTTACCTGGCCAAAGGTATACCCAGCACCACGAGGTGATATACCCCAACCACATCTGTCATCTGGATCAGACCACAACAGATCACACATGGCTCCTTCATGAGGAACCTCTTGAACACGATCAAAGTTTCTTATGTTATCAAGAGTCTCTATAGATGGGGACAATCCACCATGTAAACAGAATATTTCAGACTCAACCTATAAAGCAAAGATAGGAAAAAGAGCTTCAGGAATTACTACATATAGCCAATAACCAATGATACATTTCATCTTCCATCAAACCATTAGCTTTCCACTGTCACCGACTTCCAACACTCTAGTTGATCTTAGGTTTCTTAAACTAACTGTTTGACATTGCGTTTCAAAAGTGCTTTAAAAAAAAAGGATTTCTTTTTTCTATTTTTTATTTTAAATTAATGTTTTTGGTGTTTTTAGATTATTTTCATGTGCTGATGTCAAAAATAATTTTTAAATAATTAAAACACATTATTTTGATGCATTCTAAACAAAAATCACTTTCAAAAGCAATCTCAACCACACTCCTAAACAAGCGATAAATAAAGCTGAAAAAATCACCCATGAGATTCCTCAAAATAATATGAGATGATTTCTGGTGATGTATGTAGTGAAATAAAAATTCTGTGATGACCACATTTGTAGATAACATTAAACCAAGAAATCATCTGGCCAAACTCATAAGATGGACAACTCACACCATTTTTTAGGGAACATTTTGGAACATGGAGAAGTGTAAGCTGGAGCTTCCAAAGACCACAATACCAGGAAATGAAAACACAGTCATGATTTGACAAAAATGATACAGCCTCCAAAGGTTAATTTAACAATGTTATCAAAGTAAGCATAAAGTCATAATGGTGAGATTCGAAATGAAAAATACAAAAGAACTTAACATGAGTCAGCTGAAAAGAATCTCTTCTATATCTAGCTAGGGATTAGAGCAGTTTGGTTAATATCTCCCAATTTATTTCCCCACACACCTAGTTCTTTTTGTTTTTTACTACTTACAAAATCAATAGTAGGCCCCAGAAATAGCAAGTCTTACTAACCAATGCAGTCAATGGGAAATAGTCAAAAAGGTCGGTGAAGATCTTCCAAACATCAGCATTACCATACCTGTAATAAGTCGTAAGAAAAGAGTACTATAAGAAATTTGAAAGTAAAGATGGAAAAATTACAAAAATACTGCATGATAGTATGTTAGATGTGTCAAACTATTGCTGTGGATCTACAAGGACATACCAACAGCAGCTCAGACAAATTCAACAAACTAGCTCTCACAATAATAACACTTATAACCAAGACTTGTTTTGTGCATTCATGAGCTATTTCCATTACTATATTAGCTCATATTGAATTATAACAAAGTGCTAGCCAATTATATCCTACCTTATAAGAAGCGAAGTTATATGTAGAGAAGTGCATGTCAAATGTACAAACAGATACAGAAGGAAATGCTCTGTATCAGCAAACACAAGATGTCGAATGCTATGCACGTGAATATGCTGAAATGAAAGAAACTTTGACCAGATAATCCAGAAACTTCACAAGCAGCGAAGATGTAAGAAACCGGCGACAAAATCTCCAAAGGAGCATCTAATTTGGATCAAGACAAGCCCAACTACAGCAAAGTAGAGGTGAAGCACATTAATATGTTATTATACCCTTTGAGCAAGTTGTTGAATGAACTTTATACATGGAAAAAAAATGGATCGAGCTGAACAAGAGAAAAGAATGCACAGTAATCCCAAGTAAGGGGATAGGATGCCAGAGGTTCTTTAAATGTAACAACTTTATTCCAGCATGAATATATTACATTGATGAAAAGGAAACCTATAAGTCAAAAGTTGTCAACTTGTAAAACTTCAATACCACTATTTTCCAATGGTGCTATCTTTTTTCTAAATAGCTGTCGAGTTATGCAAATTTGAAATTTGACAGAACTTAGCCAAAAACTTTTACAAGAATCCCACCAAATGCATCACTCAAACAAGCAAAAGCGGGAGGAATATTAAAATGCTTGCAAGGATTATTAAAACCAAAGCAGCAATCCAAAGGTCGTTATTGGAACCAAAAATGCAACTGTAAGAACATTGCTGATAAATTCCCATGGATGAAATCATAAAAATAAAAGAGTTATTAATATTTAAATTAAAATCTCCAAATGCATTATAATTGTATGTCCAGTATGTGCTGCACACTTATTGTTAGAAAATATCAGCACTACTAAACTTATAGCCAACTAATAAAGGTTGCACACAAAAAACTTACTTTCTCAGACATTCATCATAAAACCCATAAACCTGAGTGATCTGCATGGAGAAAAAAAAGATGTAAGCAATCAGTATTTCCATATGTAGGCATAGCCCACAATTTGAAGTAAACATAATTTGTACAAATTAACATTTAACTTTAACTGTCCAAAATAAAACTAAGTATCATATCTTCTAGAAAACTACATTGAACATCCACCTCCTGGAATTAAGTGAAAATCTAGATGATGAAATGTCTATCATACACTAAACTGCTTGAACTATAAATCCAGATTAAAAATTTACAACAGAGGACTTTATAAAAGAGATAGAAAGACCCACACAATCTGCAAGATCCAAGCATCACCACAGTAGTAGATACAAATAAAAGCCCGTGATGAAAAAGTCAAGAAAATAAAGTACCTGGCGACTTTCATGGTTTCCTCTGAGAATGGTAATCCTCTGATGATAGCGCACTTTCAATGCCACCAAGAGCTGGAAAAATATATCAATAAGTGTCACCACTTTAAATCCAAGTGTCAGACATTTTCTATGCTCAGATTGGGTAGCATTAGTATTTGAATAATTACCTTAAGCAGGATGCATAGAATGTTAACGTGCAATTTATATTAGCCAAACCAAACATCAAAGAAAATCTAATCAGAAATTTAAGGGTCATTGCTCAAACATTATCATCAGCCCTTAAAATTGGCCACAAGAATTGGCACTATCCCTTACATCAAATTATGAATCAACACATGAACATTAATTGTGCCACTACACTATTTTCTAATTATTTATCTGGCTACTTCAGCCCTATCATGATATTGTGGGAATAAGCACAAGATTGAGAAACCAGGGTCCTCTTTGAGTTTTTGTGGGTAAAAGCAGTTTTTTAATATAATTAAGGCTACTAGTCTATCATGGATATGTGTGCTTCTTTCTGTCAGGATATGTACGCAAAGAATGGAATGACATACAACCTATCTAATACTAATAAATTTTATAAAGCAACGAAAAGCAAAAGACTGGATGAATTATGTACATACCGTCACGGTTTCAACAGAATAATAGCCACGATCCACATAATCCCCCATGAACAAGTAATTGGTGTCAGGACACTGTCAATAAATTTTAAAATGGTCACAAGTCTTACCTGGGAATTAGATAGTAACGAAATAAGGAGCAAAATGCAGCTAACGAACCAAAAAAAAAAAAGATTTTATGCAGTGCATACTTGTATAGATGAACCCAAAGGACTAATCAAAACATAAGGTGAAACAGCACAATGAACAAAAACAAGTAGTTTCTTGACCAATGACAATTTACTTGACTATACCTCAGGATAACTTGAATCTCCAAAAGCATTTGGCACAGGTCTCAATAAACTATCTAAAACAAAGCCCTCATCTGAAACAGAAGAGTTGAAAAACTACAAAAAGATGTCATAGTCAGAACTGATACCTTCCCTCCAATTCGAAAAAGTTCTGCAAGATCATGAAACTGCCCATGAATATCGCCACATATTGTCACAGGGCTTTTCACAGGCTGTCATCCAAAAACACATCAACAGACTCAGCATCTTCCAATTCCAGCATGTAAAAACAGAGCAATTGAATTCAATAATAAAAAAAGAGAGTTAAACCTGAACATTGCTTTCTTGCATTAGTATCTCCTTAGCTTTATCGCATAATGTCTTAACCTATATCGAAACAAATAAAAAAATAATAATAATAATAATAATAACTCACACCATTCTTTGCCATAAAGAGAAAAAAACGTGTTAACCAGATTAAAAAGAAAATCCTAAATCTTCCCGCATTGACTGCCAAAAATCCTATAGTGACCCCATCAGTAAACTAAAGTAGTAATTATTATGCAAATCATTTCTATTTTTTTCACTATATTTTCTCACTACTAGAAGCCAAAAAAACTAAAAGAATAGATACTAGTAAATTAAAAATTACTAAATACAGTTGAATCCAACTACGAAAAAACAATTAAAAACACTAAACCAAGTTATCAACTGTTAAATTAAAGAATTCGATTTTTCCTAAATCAAACAGAATTGAATTGAGCAAAACCTGAGGTTCAGAGAGAGGCTTGCACTGCATGAGTTGCTCGATTTGTTGATCAAGATCGGTAATTGATTCTGAAGATGAAGAATACGTGCCCATCTTGATTGATTTTAACACCGAATTGGGTTTAACAATATCCCGATTAGGGATATCCCTAACCCTAGATTGATTCGATCAGATTTTTTCGCTCGTCTTTCTTTTCGCAGTTTTTCTTCTGGTGTTGTGAAGGAAATGGTGAAGCGCGTGAACGAGGAAGCGAGTGTGATGTTTTGGTTAATAAAGTTAACAGGCTGATTGTTTTTTGGTTTTTTATCTTCTCTTTATTTTTATTTTTTTCAAGAAATAAACAACAACAAAGTGTTTGTTTTATTTAAGATATTTTAGAAAAGAATTAATCAAAGTAAAAATATTATTATAAACTTAGTTAATTTATATATAAAAAAATGTTTGCATAAAATCTTTTAGTAATAATAAGAGATTCTTGGTTTGGCATTGTGGTATAGTTGAGTCTTTTTTAAATATATTTCAGTTTAAATTTTTTATGTTTTTTATTGTTTAGTTGTGCTAATATAAATGGTATAATTTTAAAAATATATATTATTTTAATATATTTTAAAATAAAATTCCTTAAAAGATAACCATTAACACATTTCTAAATTTTATTATAGTTATCATGTATATCTCATATATTATCATTATTATCTTATTGCAATTGTTATTATCATTAATATTTTTACCACTTGGCCTCAATCACCATCACCGTTGTCATTATACAAACCATTTTTTTTATTATTGTTGTCATTACCTCCACTCTTGTTAATTATACTCTTCTACATTTTCCTATCATCTTTAGAGTGTGTATTGTAATATAATTTGAAAGTATTTTTTGAAGAATTTTAAAATATTTTAAATAAAATTATTTTTTTGGTATTTTTAAATTGTTTTAATGTGTTCATATCAACATTAATTTTTTTGAATAAAAAAATATATTATTTTGATATATTTTTAATAAAAAAACACTTTGAAAATCAATCTTGACCAAACTTCAAAATAGATCCTTAGTGCATCTTCTATATATTATTATGATGTTTTTATATAATTATTTACCAAGTATAGAAAAAATTTATTTTGTTTAAAATATTTTAAGTAAATAAACACAATTTATAATGCTTAATATTTATACATGTTCATTTGGTATAATTTGTTGATTTTATTTTTTGGTTTGAGATTTTTTTTAATGAAAAGAATCTTTTTGTTAAAACATCAATAACCAACATCATAATCTTAAAATAAAGAGTTTAAGTTGCAGTCATATAAAAATAAGATAAAGAAGATTTATTTGATCTTGAATGTTGCTAACTTTTAGGTTTTCTTCATGGAATAGAAAACTTCTTTTTTTGAATGCTAAAAATCCTCCTTTTTTTAGGAAGTAACCCAAACTTGGACTCCATGTCATATTGACATAGGGTTGACATAGGGCCTAACACGCCGGCCCTTTCCAAAACTTGAATGTGACCTTTATTGGATTTGGATTAGATGAATTAGAAATTGCCTTTTAAACTTCATAAGCGTTATTTATCCTTCTAAATCCATCTTACTCCATGTGCCTTTGAATTATTTCATTCAATGTCTCTTTAAGTCTCTTCGTTGTAGCTCTTGTTATATGCACACCTGTAATCATCAATGAGTCATTTGCATGATAACACTTGATGTTGAGTTGATCTTCATCTTCACACTTTCTTTAAAAGGATTAAACTTAGCCTTTTGGGATGGGCTATAACATGTCCAGCCCAATGTAAAAAAAGAAGAAGCAAACAGGCAGGTCTATTGTACAAACTCTCAAGTAGGGTGCATTGAAAGTGGTATATCTTTCCTTTGTACTACAAGTTTCCTTACCCAAACTATCGTAGACCATTAGATTTCTTAGTAATCTTAATACCATGTGACGATTCCTAAAAATTATAATACTAATTTTGTGATTATACTCACAATCTCTTTTCTATACATACTCTCAAGAGGCAGACCCACTATTTGTAGCACCACATACATCGCGATAAGATGGCGAGTCCACTAGAAAATTGAATGTTTTTTTATCAAATTTGTGCCCTCATTTATAAATATTTTAGGCTTGGAATCCATCTATATTTATAGGTGGTGGAAAAGAATAATCTTATTTTTTTTTGAGATAAATCATTGATTAAACCCAAAAGAATCTCAATTGTTGGTTAAAAGTTGTTATTATGAACTAACAAATTTGACAATTAAAGGTTGCTTGAGTTGATCATTTTTAGGCGATGCAAAGGTGGTTGTTGTGTCAATTAGTTAGAATGGACCATATCGGGGGGGGTCATATAATGTTAGACCATCATTTTACTGTATTTTTTGTTGTTGTTAAATTTAGCAGAAAAATGAAGATTAGATACACCTAAAAAATCACTCAAACTGACTTTTCAACCAAAATACAAATGAACATTGAACTAGACAACGCCTAATCTAGTTTCTTTAATAGAGCAAATGACACATTGTATGATTTTTTTTATCTTCATAACTATGTTGTTTAGGGGATTTAGGCAAAGGTCAATTTGACCATTCAACTTTTATTTACTTTTAATTGCACCTCTAATTGACCCTAAACTTCTAATTTTGTGCAAATTTACCTTGTTGAACTTTAATGTTAGCCTAGGATTTACATACCTTTTTTTATTTTAGTCATTAATATTGGATTTAAAAAAATCAACCTTTAATTGACCATTAAAGTTTTATTTATTTTTTCAATTTTACTCATGATTTTGGTCAATTAGATCCTCATAATTTGATGTCTTTTACATATTGGTCATTGGCTTCAACTTAGCCCCTAATTGACCCCAAACTTTTAATTTTCTTACAATTTTGTTCCAGATTCAACCAATTGATTTTGGAAATTATAAATGTGGTCTCAAAAAAATTTAATCTTCTTAATCAAGTCTAAATGGGACTCCTAAACACAATTGTTTAACCAGTTAAGTCCCTGATTAAATTGACCTAATTAAAGTATAAGTAAGTCCTTACACTTAATTAAATCCTTTAAGTGGATTCAAATTAATTCTTAAATATAATTAAACTATTAATTTGGCTCATGATTAAATCAAATTAACCTATTAAAAATCTAATAATGCACCTAAGCTTATTTTTTATACAGATTTGTCTAATCATTATTTATTTTAACTTTGTGTCTCATTTTTTTCTTCAATCTTAGGAATAATAGGGGTAAGATCATACTCTCAACTTCGTTCAAAATTCTTACTTGATTTTTCCACCATGTTAGTCTTTTTTATTTATTTTTATTTTAGATGAATTTGGGGAATGACTCAGAAATGGATTATGACAATGTGTTTGCTTGATGCTTATGAATGCAATGATGACATTGTGATGGAATGATATGAAGAGATAATCTTCAATAATCCAAACAATATAATGACAAGGATGCATGACACTTGACTCCTTTTAGGTTGTTAATAGTCCATATGAACATATGTGCTCTTTCCTTTATTTTTTTCCAAACTTAAGCATACTCGTGAATGAATGTTCTTATATTTGAGTAATATTTATTGCTTAAACCTCGGTGTGCATGCTTATGAGTGCCATGTAGACATAATATGTAAGTCTTATTGTTGTCATATGAATGAGATGTTTGTCCTCACACCAAAGAAAACATTGGTACCTTCAAAAATTAAAACATATTGTCACCACATGTAATTAAGAGAAATTAGAAATCATAAAATAAGCACTAGCTATAGAGACTCATCTGAGTTGATTATGCTTAGATAGAGATAAACATCTCTTTTATTGTATCATTTCAGACAAAAATTTACCTTTTATGTGTTTTCTTCTACAATACATATCATTAACTATTTATATTGTTTTGAACATTATTCATTATTTATTTAATTTATTTTTAATGCATTTGTAAAAAACTTTGTTATCCATCTCTGAAAATAAGAAACACATTAATTAAAGCATTTGTGAAAAATTTGATGTTCATTACTAAAAATAAAAGGCTTGTCAATTAGACTATTTTATAAAAAAAATGTTGTTCAATAGAAGACTCATCAATTAATTCATTGATGAAAAAATGGATGTTCATGCCTAAAATTTGAGACTCATCAATTAGGTCATTCAAAAAATTTAGTGTTCATCCTTGAAAAAAAACAAGAGACTCCTTGATTAAGACATTTATAAAAAAAAATAATCAATGTTTGTACTTAAAGGTAAGGACCCGTTGATTTGGTAATTTATGAAATAGGCACTAGACCCATGTGACCGGTAAAAATTTAGCCTTTGACCTCACTCTTTTGAATATGAATATTTATAAATAAAAGCAACTAAAAAACATGTAAGTTTTTTTATTTTTAATTATATGTTATTAATCTGAGAGTTTTCTTGTTAGTAGAATATGAGTTTATTGTATGATTGAGAAATGAATCAAGAATGTATTATCAAATACACTTTTCTTTTGGTCTTACATAAATAGTCTAGGTGAGGCTAAAGGGGGATGAATTAGGTATGCAAGGTAAAATTATAATCTTAAAACTTTGTATCTAATAACACACAATTCTAAACTTTTAAGTTAATGTTTAACAATATAAATATAGTAATTAAAGAGTTGGTATTTAAAGAGAGAACGCACTAGGTTTAATAGAGATTCAACAAACTACTTATTTCTCATCTTGAATTTGCTTTCAAGAGTTCCAATATCATATATTAGTCTTTTTTGCGAGTGAGACTAAACTTTTACATGATCTTTTTGTGGGTATAAGATTAGGGCCAATTCTTTTGCGAGTTTAGGATTTAATAAATATTTCTCTTGTGTGAAGAAGTAGACCTAAATCCTTTTCCAAGCTAAATATCAAATTGTTATCCCTAACTAATACTTGTTAAAGAAAATATATTAAGACACTCATAAGTTAATTCCTAAACACTTTCCCAAATGTTTAAAGTGACACTTACATTTTTCACATTATATTCTTTTAATATAGTTGATTAAAATAACAATTAAGCTCTTTTGAAGGATTTTTGTTAATTCATACTTAAACTTGTTTTTTGATGATTTCAAATAAAACAATATAGTTAGTTATTTTTATGAGGGAGTATGCTTATATTTTTGCCTTAAGAGTTCCACACTCATTTTGCCAAAGGAAATGGTTATTTATAAGCTTAGAATTGAAACTAGTCATTTGAAATAGTTTTTTGCTCATTATAAAATTGGTTAAATTATTTTTAGAATCTATTAGACCTTTTTAGAATAGGTAAGACTGTATTGAATAGCTCTAGGTTTCTTAGAGATTTAACATAAATTTACTAGTCATTTTAAGAAGTGATATGATTTTTTTTGGATACAAGGAAACCTCATCCCCCGGAAGGCGCATTTTGTGGGCCGAGGTGAGCCAGTAAAACTCCACTTGTCCTAGACTCTTAATAGGAGTGCATGCTCTGACTTAAACTCAAGAGCTGCTGTGCAGATCACAAGCTCTTTATCATCACGATGCGTCTCTTGGGATAAGAAGTGATATGATGATTTTGACTATTGTCCAATTTCATCTCTTTTTTGGTGTTTTGGTCTTTTCTTGGTTTTCTTTAGGTTAGATGAATATTACAAGGTGTCCTAAATAAGTAAAGTATTATTTAGCAAAACCCTACTACAAATATTGATTGATAAAATTAATAATCGTTATATTTACAAATTCTTCATTATTGACCTTGATGAGTCCTTTCCTTGTTTATTTAATGATTTCTTGAATGTTGTAAATCTCTCTAAATTATCACAAGGGTGTGTAAAACATATAATATACATATTCATATTTGTACGGTATGACACATAAATATGTTTCATATAGCATATGGACATAAACTTGTTACATCATTTAAGCATTATAGAATCACAATTTAAAATTTTCATGGTATATAACATGAATTATCAATATGACATACATATATGCATGAGCATTTGCATGCATATATCAAAACTATATCAAATCAATATTTTATAATTGACATATAACATTAGTTAATAACATCAATATTCAATGATTATGTCACCATCAAAATATAATAAAAACTTTATTAAATCATCATCGTAGTCATAATTCTAACACCTTCAACTCACCATCTCATTTTCATGTCTGATAAAATATTTTTTTAAAAATAAAAATACAATCCAATAAAATAAAATAGTGTGCAATCATTTTTTATATTTTATGTTTTTGTTATTTTTTCAACCAAAAACATTCCTACCATATTTAAAAAAAACATTGAACACATTTGCAAATGCATATTCATTTGTAAAATATATAATACTGAAAAATTAAACATGCAAGAAAATCAAACATTTATACACAAGAAAACAAATTCAAAAAAAACAAACATGCAAGAAAATCAAACATTCATACATAAAATAATAAATTAAAAAAATCAATATAAATTTCATGATTCAAAAAAATAACTTCAACTCATAATCAAATTTCATATTGAGGTCAAACATTGTACAAAAAAATCCACACATAAAATAACAATTCAAAACAATATCAATTAAATCTCACAATTTAAAACCAATATCAACACACAAATTTCATATTGAGATCAAAACCATTATACTTAGGATAAACTTGTTGTAATTTAATCCTCTCAACCCCATCTCAAGGTATTGGTTTTTTTTACCTTATTCTCCTTAAAATAAATCCCACAATGGCACTATACCCCAAAGTTGTTGAGCCACAGTAGGAACCTATAACACCCCAAACATTACAGCACAAATATGCACATTACATCAAAATATTTCAAGAATAACAAAATATTCATTTGGATTTCAAAATTAACCTTTAAGGATTGATGAAGAAGCCATAAAGTTGCAGGAAATGACTCAAAATAGTTATGGCGCATTAATGATATACATTTTCTTATACATAGTTATTCAAAAAAACCATACCCTTATTAGCTTTAAAGAATACCATTTGATTGACCATGTTATTCTCCAATAAAAATAATATTTTTTAAATGTTAATGATATTTTTATCGGATAAAATAAGTAATGTTTTACAAGAACTCAAGCAAAAACAAAGAGAAAACATTAGAGGAAAAATATATCTATAAAAGAGAGAAATAAAAATTAAGTTGGCCAGTTTAGCCAAGTGGGTTTGGCATATACGACTAGTGCATTTGGTTGCATTAGGCAGATGTAGAGAGAGAAAACAAGGAGAGAGAAATCAATCTAACTAACTTGGTCGTGCTTAGACAACCTTTTTTTTTTTACAATTATATAGTTTTATTTTTGTATTATCATAATACTTGCATATATTATAATAAAAAAGTGACTTGATAGTGTCATGAGTAAACAATGCCTTAATAATAGGGAAAAAACGAAGCAAAATCTCAAAATAAGGAGAGGAAACATTTTTTTTAGAATAGTGCTTAAACATGTATGGTAATGGGAATTTAAATGTGCATTAAGTGGATGACAAACTAATGATGAAGAGGTCCTTTTGAATGTGAATTTATATGAAAATATATCAAGGTTAATTGTGTTTTATGATATTAGAGAAAAATACCATATCGTTAGAAAATAAAAACTCTTAAGTTTATAATTGGAGAGTGGCTAAGGCAAAAAACTTTCTAAATGAGGTAAATGAAATTACACTAATAAGCAAGAGACAAAACATCACAATCAATGTGTCATTAATGAATATTTTAAATGATAAGAAAGTTCTTGATTGTGATATCTTTTCAATAAAGTTATGATATTTTTTTTAAACACCCATATTTTCATAATATTTTTTACCAAGTCGTTGATAAAGGAACTTGTTTGTTTCTTATATCTATTAAGAAAGGTTAAAGTCTCGAGTGAGTAAAAATAAATCATGTTGTAAGTCCTTTAAGCCACCTTTTAGTAACTCAATCCTAATTAATGAATCCTACTTAGATGATTAAATTTATGAATGCAATTTCATGCCATACTTAACTTTGTTTGAAGTCTTTAATATAACATTTGTAATTCATATCGTTAGAAGAGAAAAATGATAAATTGATTAGTAGAAATAGTATTGTCATATTGATGTATTTGTAGGCATTAAAATTGTAATGGATTTAAGAAAAAAATATCATAAAACCATAAATTCATTTCAATGTTTTGAATTAATTTGAAGGGTATAATAATAAAATCATCTAGAAAAGCTTTTATTTATTTTATTAATATGCAGAAGACAAGAGTATTTATTCTTTAATTAGTTTGCATATTAATAAAAAAATAAAAGCTTTTCTAGATGATTTTATTAGTGTATATATGAAAAGACTTCACCAAATCATAAAGGTTTATAAATGTTAATATACTAAGGAAAATGATAAATCTTATGGTGTTTTACTAATCATATTAAAAGTGAATAACCTAGCTCTTTTTTTTTCCATTTCAAACTCTTGTTTTTATTTTTATTTTAATTTAACTCTTCAATAGCTTAATTATATCTAATTATATTTGAAATTATGATAAACAAATTAAATTTAAAAAAATAAAGGAATGACATGTAAAACACGAAGAAAATTCATAACAAATCACTAATTCATAATAATTTATATTTGGGCTTAAAAATTTATGTATTTTATTTTCAATTTTTATATTTAAGGGAGGAGAAAAACATGCTTTAAAATAGTATAAGAAAGAGAAAGTTGATGGTTGTCTTCAAGAGGATCAATATTAGGAGATGATTTGGACACAAGATTTGATGTTTGTTTTATGGATGAGGACTCTCTAAGAGTACCATCATCTATTCGTTGGAGTTTTTTTTTTCTAGGATTTTTTTCTTTGGCTCCAATAGGTCTTTTGCGCTTCAGGCGTGATATAGATTCATTTACTGCTATGTCGACCTTTTTCTCTTTAGGAATGTCAATTCTAAATGGAGCATTTGCAACATGAATATGAAATTTAACTACCTTTTCACTAGTAGTGAAAACATCCGGTAATTGATTTGCAATATTTTATAAATGAATTATCCTTTGAACTTCAAGTTCACATTGATTTGTCCTTGGATCAAAATGAGATAACTTCGAGTTATATCAAGTAATTTCTTCTTGTGCTTCAGGCACTGAAATTGCTTTCCCTAATGATGGGAAAATGTTCTCATCAAAATGAAAATCTTCAAAACATGCCTTAAAAACATCATCAACCAAAGGTTCAAGATATATAATAATAGATAGAGAATCAAAACCAATATAAATTCTTATTCTTTTTGTGGACCAATTTTAGTCCTTTATAGGGGTGCTACAGGCACAAATATCGCATAGCCAAAATTCATAGATGAAATAAATTTGGTAGTATACCATAAACAAGTTGTAAAAGAGAATAATTATGATAAATATTTGGTCTAATTCTAACTAGAAATGCAACATGTAATATAGCATGTCCCCATATAGATGTAGACAATTTTGATTTCATAAGTAATGGTCTTGTAATTAATTAAAGTCTTTATAAATGATTCTGCTACACCATTTTGAGGTATGTATATGAGCAACAGGATATTCAACATCAATACCAATAGAATTGCAAAACTATCAAATGCCCGGAAGTAAACTTACCAGACATTGTCTAGTCGAATTTTCTTGATAGGATAATCATGAAATTGTGCTCGTAGTTTGATAATTTGTGCTATTAATCTAGCAAATACAATATTTAGACTCGAAAGCAAACAAACATGTGACCATTTACTTGATGCATTAATCAATACATTTCATGATAGTATAATAAATTTCATAAAAGAAAGCATGTAGTTTTTCAAGTACAAGTTTCGGCCCGAAATACATGCGGTTATATAAAGATATTTTTTCTCTCTTTATCTATTGTTTCAATATGATAATCATTAGTATGTATATCCTTAAAACTGAGTAAATTTTTTCTGGACTCAAGTGAATAGAATGCATCTTTGATGCTCAATTTTGTGTTATTTGGTAACACAATATTAGCTTTTCCAAAGCCTTTAATCATGTCTACTGAACCTGATATTGTAGTGACATTAACTTTGGTTAATGTCAAATACTATCGATTAGACATAAATCTCCATCATAAAAAGTCATGCCATTATTCATTATGTCACCATTTCTGGTGGTATGATGGTTTACTTTTAGAAGAATTATCTTTTCTCCATTTTCATTTATTTCTTCCATACTTATATGCTCGGTTCTTTCTTGTCTTCTGGACAAAAGTTTCATTCACTTCAGGAAATATTTTAGAACCTTTTGAAATTATGCACTCTAGATTGTTGCTACATGATAATATTTAAGACATGAATGTAGAGAATGTTTTCTCTAATATTTGATATTCTTTGATATCTTTATCTCACAATTTCAGCTGTGAGGTAATTTTAAAAGGAGCATAATTATATTCAATAATCAATTTAAAATCTTGCAACTTCAAGTGCAACCAATCATAAATGACCTTGAGGAAGTATGATAAACTTTAGTGGTCATATCTTTCATTTAGATTTTGCCACATATTATTTCCTTCTTTGATGGTCTTTTAATGATTCATAGCTTCTAGATGAATATCAACGTCTATATTTCATGACAAATAATTATTTTTAAAAATATACAAATCGATAAATTCGAGTTATGTCCTTCAAGACTATAGCTTATTCAACTTTAGAAATAATAGTTCTTCAGGAACTACATTTAATTTATTTAATCTTTTAGAAAAAAATATTAGTTCTTCAAGAAATGTTTTTAATTTGTTTAATTCTTCAAGAACATCAAACTTTTAAGACTATTATGTATTTAACTTTCATATACTAGTTCGTTAGGAGCTATATTTAATTATTCAGGAAAATTATGTCACTAGTTCTTCAAGAACTATTTTTAATTTATGCAATTCTTTAGGAACTTGTGATATTAGCTTCAGGAACTTATGAAGTAGTTCTTCAAGAGCTATTTTTAATTTATTTAATTCTTCAGGAACTTATAATATTCGTTCTTCGGGAACTATAAATCTATTTCTATGAATAATAGTAACAAAAAATTTGCCAAAAATAAATTACAATAATGAAAAGTGAATATATTAAAATTGATGTAAGCTCATTAGAGCATCGTGCTGATAATATATTATAAAAAGAATAAGTAATTAATATAGAAGAGAATAGACATCAAACCATAATCAAAAGAGACAAGAGATAAATACCTTGTTTGATATGAATTCTTCTATTATTCCAAAGATATGTAGAATACAAAACACAAATGGTCTATTTATAGAAGAAAAAAATGAACTAAAAGATTATGGAAATCCAAGAGACTAAACTCGAGAGTAATTGACATTCAATATATATAAATATAATTTAATATATATTTATAATATAATTAATATTTTTTATGCATAAAAAAATATGGTTGCTATCGCGAGTGAAATTTAAATAAATATTCCCCGTCGAATAATAATAAACCAAGCATAAAAAAGGAGAACATCCGTACCGATATTTTCGCTTCGTGTCCGATCTGTACAATCATTTTAGAAGAAAATAAAATAAAGGGCAGCCTAGGGTTTCTTCATTTGAATTTTGAAACAACGCAACTACTCGGGTCTCTCTCTCTATTTCTCTCTTTATCGGCTTCAATCTAGGTATTGTTCTTACTATTTTGTTACTCTAATTTTTCGCGTTTTTTCTGATTATCTCGCATCGTTTTTAACAAATTCACCATCTCGGGACAGTTCTTACAATTTTGCTCAATTGTTGTTGTTGTTGTTTATCTAATTTAATTTAATGAGGTTTAGTTTTACTTGCAATTGCGATTGATAGAGTTTCTGATGTTCAATTTTAGGGAATTTTTGCGCTGTGGTATTGGATTCTTTTTTCAGTTGTGATTTGCTACCAGTTATGAGAACTTCATGGGCAGATTCTGTGGCTGACTCTGCATCTGAGAATGCAGCATCTGGTTTATCTGGTTCGCGTCCTACTCGTGCCACTTACATTCCGCCCCACCTTCGTAACCGGCCACCATCTTCTGATTTCCTGGCTCCACCACCTGCTGCTCCATCATTAGGGAATGATCGTGTAGGTTATGGTGGGCCTGCTGGTGGTTCTCGAAGGGGTGGTGGCAGTGCTTCGAAACCGGATTTTGGGCATTTAGGTTATGGTTCTAGTGGTAGAGGAGGAGGTGGTGGTTGGAATAATAGAATTGGTGGGTGGGAACGTGGGAGGGAGCGTGAGGTGAATCCATTTGGCAATGATGGTGTTGTAGAGCCGGCTTTTGAAGTACAAGAGAATACAGGAATTAACTTTGATGCGTATGAGGATATTCCTGTGGAGACGAGTGGGCAAAATGTGCCACCACCTGTGAATACCTTTGCAGAGATAGACCTGGGTGAGGCAGTGAATCAGAATATTCGGAGATGCAAGTATGTGAAGCCAACTCCAGTTCAGCGTAATGCAATCCCAATATTGCTTGGTGGGAGGGACCTGATGGCTTGTGCTCAGACAGGGTCAGGGAAGACAGCTGCCTTTTGCTTTCCAATAATTGCTGGAATTATGAGGGAGCAGTATGTGCAGAGACCACATGGAGGGAGGACAGTTTACCCACTGGCTCTTATTCTTTCTCCTACAAGGGAGCTTTCATGTCAGGTGTTATTTAGTTCCAGGCTAGTCACGTGCATTCTGGATCATGCAATGGCTTTATAGGACTTGTTTTTCTTATTTTTCTTTTTTTGCAATCTTACTGCAGATACATGATGAAGCCAAAAAATTCGCATATCAAACTGGTGTCAAGGTGGTGGTAGTTTATGGAGGCGCTCCAGTAAACCAACAGGTTTAAATACATGACAATAGCTCTCTCCCTCTCCCTCTCTTTTTCTATTAGTGCTGGATATCATTTGTACGGTTCTCTTCTTCATGAATCCATTATCCTTAAAAAAGTAACTGCTCACTGGAAATTATTCTATCATTGGTGCTTTTCTCTTATCTTCTTCATGCCCTCTAATAAATGATAGAGGGAAATAGATAAGACCAGAGTCCACTTGTGCACTTTACCTCCTATGTGGCAACATGGGGGCATTTTGGATGAGGTTTCCTAATAAACTTTAAAATGATAACAATGGCTTGTTTCTGCATTGTTATTTTGAATGATATCTCCTTCATTGGAAACTGCTACATGGGAAACACAGTGGCACTAACAGTAGGAAAATCAAGCAATGTTCTCCTTAGCAGCATTTTTCTTTCTCAGACCAACTACATGAATTCATTTCTAGATGTACTTGAACTGACACATCACTCAAATTTCTAGTCTGAACCATATTCAAAATGACCAGATAAATTGCCAATTCTTCTAATGATGCTCACATGACTTGCATTGTGTTGTTAATTTCCTATCAATATGTTAAATGTTTTATTCTGGAGATGTGAATATGCATGCAGCCCTGTACTAATGTTTGGAACCTTAAAATATGTCAGCCATCATGTGCTTGTCTTTTTTGTTCCAAATTAAGGGTGATAATAAAAGTTACATGCACTTGAAATGTTATGGGCAGCAGGTGCTCTTCTACCACACTCCAGGTTCTTTCATTTTCCCTTTACCCACTATGGCATGCTTTCATGCATGTGTCAACCCCTTTACCCACTAGAGCATGCCTTCATGCCTGTGCCATGATGATTGTGAGGAGATTACCACTCCTCCGTGTATATTTTCATCACACTGAACTTGGACTTTACTATTAGCCATGTCTTTATGAGCACATTTGCCTCATATTTCTAAGCTCCCTTGCAGGTTTCTTACTAGCGTGCTACCTTATTGGGGATGCATCTCAATGAATTCTTGCTCTTATCTCACTTGTTTCAGCAATGCTTCTCCCATATGTCTTGATTTGCTCAGTATTATGCATGCTCCATTTTTCTGTTTTTATTACAGAGTCATTTATTGACTTGTACTTTTTCTAGAACTAGATGTTACTCTGTAGATTGCTTGATGTGAGGAAGTTATAGTTGTCCAATTTGCTCATTCAGCTCCTGGATGATTTTAATCTTTGTGGGACAACTCTGTTTTGCTAGCGCCTAAGTGGTGGTGATTGTTTGAGGGTTGTTAAAATGGGTGATGCATTAAAGGGGTCTGGGTTAAAGGGGTTTTGAAGTACCATTGTCATGCTCCCACCACCTACAACTACCCCACACTATGACTGCCTTAACTTCTGTAGCTGCTTCCAGTAACGCCTCCATTCTTCTATAACAACACAGCCAACTAGTCTTGATATTTATACTTGTACCGCTTAATTCCCATACCAAATGCATATTTAACATGAATGCTGTGGTGCAAGGGAGCTGGCTGGCAGGGAGGGTGATATTTAAGGGACCACAGTAAAATGTTTTTAAAATGTTACTATGAAGCAACTTACTTCTCTTGGGGAGTTGCAATGGCATTATACTTGTTTTAACAGCATTAAAGGAACTGCGTTGCTGTATACACTTGTTTTTCTTCATATCATTATGCCTTTCGTGACTTTAATTTGCCTTAATGTTGTCTCAAAGGAGTGTCTGTCATCTAGTTTAATTATTTGCTAGCTCTTTATTGCTTGGTCAGCTGCGAGAACTTGAGAGAGGGGTTGATGTTCTAGTGGCAACTCCTGGACGGTTAGTGGATTTGGTCGAGAGGGCTAGAGTGTCATTGCATATGATCAGATATCTGGCACTCGATGAGGCAGACAGGATGCTGGATATGGGATTTGAACCTCAGATTAGAAAGATAGTGGAACAAATGGACATGCCCCCATGTGGCAGGAGACAGACAATGCTGTTTAGTGCCACTTTTCCCAAAGAAATACAGGTTTGTTTTAGTTGCTGGTGCTGGTTGATTTTGTTTCCACTCTTTTTCTTGTGAAGCTCATTCATTAATATACTGATATGTCTAACTATTCTATCTTGGTTATCAAAATGCTGGAGGCTATTTTTTCAGTGAGTGTATATATAATATTACTTTGTTGTTAAGTTTATTGCTCTAGTGAGGATTTACCTTTGGTTCTGTCTGGACAATTGTCTGATTAGATAAGCAAGCACCTTTGCTACCTTGTAGCTGTTGTGTACTCTCTTAGGTGATAACCATTTGTTGATATCCATTGAAGACTGCCATTTCAGTTGCATCTGACTCTTTTTGCAATTTGGCTGGCATGCAGAGACTTGCATCTGATTTTCTTTCAAGTTACATTTTTTTGGCTGTCGGAAGGGTTGGTTCGAGTACTGATTTAATTGTTCAAAGAGTTGAATATGTTCATGAGACTGACAAGAGAAGTCATCTCATGGACCTTCTTCATGCTCAGAGAGAAACTGAAGTTAATGGCAAGGTACGATGAAACAACTTGCTGAGTATGGCAATTCTATATGATCTAATCTGTTCCCTTGAAGACTGGTGATTTGATTTGATTTATTCATAACCATTAAGGAAAAAAGTCTCTTCCAACCTCATCAAAATTTCAAACTTGGCCCCCTGAATTTGATTTATCTAGTGACAGGTAGGAGAGTAGAAGGTTTTAATTCATATTCTAAAAGGATTAAAATTTAGGATAAAGGTGACACACATCTTATCAAGAGAGAGAAAAGCCATAATGAGAGAGGAGGGAATAGAAGGTTGCAAACAGCCACCATACAAAAAAATTCATAAGTGTACTATAGTGACCACAGATTTTTGTTAAATTGCAGCATTCTCTGACATTGGTTTTTGTGGAGACAAAGAAGGGAGCCGACTCATTGGAACATTGGTTGTATGTCAATGGCTTTCCTGCCACATCAATTCATGGAGATAGATCACAACAGGTATGTTATCGGATTTGGGTTTTTATTAGTGATCAGTACAGGAATGTGGCATCTATCTTTTACTTTGTTTCTTCAGCATTTTCATATATGCAATACCCTACAATATCGATGAGCTTAAGCAGTCTTGAGGTCAGTGTTTTTATAAAGATTATTCTGGGGTATATGGTAATATAGACCCTTTTCTTTGGTAAACTGTGAGAAAGTAACATTACAATGTAGGAAAAGGAACAAATGGCCTTCTTCACTCGACACAAAAACAAATCTGTAGAGAGTAGATAATCGCTCCTTGTTAGATGCCTATTTTTCTGTTGTGTGCATACACCATGCCATTACTAGCTATATTCTTCAATATAATCATCTCTGTGTTGGCATGCAGGAAAGAGAAACGGCACTTAGATCATTCAAGAGTGGGAAGACGCCAATTCTAGTTGCGACAGACGTGGCCGCAAGGGGTCTTGATATACCCCATGTGGCTCATGTGGTGAATTTTGATCTTCCAAATGACATCGATGATTATGTTCACCGGATAGGGAGAACAGGACGAGCTGGAAAAACAGGACTGGCTACAGCATTCTTTAATGAGAATAATTTGTCATTAGCAAGACCTCTAGCTGATCTTATGCAAGAAGCAAATCAAGAAGTTCCCGCCTGGCTCACTCGTTATGCTTCACGGGCTTCATTTAGTGGTGGCAAGAATCGGCGTTCGGCAGGACCCCGCTTTGGTGGCCGTGATGTGAGAAGGGATGGCTCTTTTAACAGGGGTACAGATTATTATGGTGGAGGAAACAGTAGCAGCGGTGGATATGGTGTTCCTGCTGGTTATGGTGGGGGTTACAATCCAGCTGTAGCCAGCGCCTGGGATTAGTATCGTACTGTATCCTGGATTCCGATCTCTCGTTTTCTTATGCGTATATAAATTTCTTTTTTTCACAACTCAAAAGGATTAAATTAAATTTTTTCAGCCTCCACTGGTCATAGATTTGTCTTTTTATTCGAGTTTATGCATAAGCTGTCATGGGGTTACGCATTGGTGAAGCAATCAATTTGCGCCGGGTAATTCATTACTTTTTAATGTTAAAAAATGAATTAAGTGTGCTAACCCGCAGCAAAGCTTCAATGTTCTGGCAATTTCAGATGCGGTCACGACGCCTGGGCTAGGTAACTGGGTGCATAAAAAAAAATTACCCTGAAACTCAACACTCGTGATGATCCAGAAGCCAGAAACCGACCCATGTTCGAATTTGGGAGTGATTGCCATTGTGTTTCTAAGAAAAAATGAATTTATTTATTTATTTTTATTTTACATTTTAAATTAAAGAAATAATATTTTTAATTTTTGCTATGTACTGATATTACAACTAATTTTTAAAAATTATAAAATATTTAATAACATAATTATAATCAAAAATCATTTTATCTCAAATGATCACAAAAATGTTATTATTGAAGATATGTATAGTATCATGTTTTAAAAGTATTTTAAAAAAAATATTTTTTATTTTTTATTTATATTTATATTTTTAGGTTATTGTTATGCAGTGATATTAAAAATAATTTTTTAAAAATAAAAAAAAAATTATTTTAATATATTTTTAAACAAAAAAATTACTTTCGAAATCATTCCAAAACAGGCTATGACTAAAGAATAAACCCTGATACTGTCAGCAGGAATTTTAACTTTTAAAAGTCAGAATAATTTAATTAAAACAGAATCAAATGGCTCCACGATATTGAACTAGCTACCCCTTTGGCTGCCTGTAAGAGCGATGTTAGATCCTTTGCCTGCCTGAGATGTTTAAAGTAGAAGAACACGACGGTGAAGGGCAACATGATCATCGAATTGGCTCGCACCGGAACAGCCAGCCAGCAAACTGTACTATTTCACCAATACCAATTGACTCGCACGTTTCCCAGCACTTATGAGACATGTTTTGCAGGCTTGCAATACGATCTTTTATATTATTGACTTGCAATGCTGCTGCTAGAATCCCATGCCTTCCAAAATTGTCTGTGAAAAAGAAAGCCAGCTCCTTGAGCACGGAGAAGAAGATCACGGAGAGAGATGAATATCTGTTCTCAGTCAAATCAAATTTCATTTCGAAGCAAGCATTTTCCTTCCTCAACGGTTCCACCACCCATGATTTCCAAGAAGCCAACAAGAAAATGTCGAGACAACATAAAACACTGGACAATCTAGCAGCATTTGCAATGCTCAAATGCTGCTAGATTACTATTTCAAACTAGCGGATTTATCAGGATAAAAAAACTATTCTTCATCAGAGTCCTCTTCTATCTCAGAGGTTTCTTCGTAGCAGTCATCACCTGTTTCAACCTCTTCATCCTCTGATTCTTCTCGTTCAGTTTCATCCTCCACATCATTAGTCAAAATTTCCTGAGGAATCATCTTTACACCTTTATCGCGATAAAGAAGCCCTGTCCTCATCACGTGATAAAACTTATCTCTTAGACGAGCAAGAGGATGTGGATTTGCTAATTTTCCACGTCTGTAAGCTTCTCTTAGAGCAACAGTTGTTGTCTTACACTTCAACGAGAGGTAGAAAATCCCTGGATACCTTGTAAAGAGTCGAGTAAACTTATGGGGAAGAATTAATTCGTCTCTCAGGCTCCTCAAGTAGTTTCTCTTAGTCTTCTTATGAATCGTGAGGCTTAAAAGCTCATGCAGAACTCCAACAACCCGTTTCTCCATGAGTTCACTATTCGGTTCAATTCTTCTTGAATCCTCATAAGGTGAAATATAAGGTAACTTGTGAAACTCATCCATCCATGCTCTCACTTTCTTCTGCCCTCCATAGCCCTTTGGAAAACTCATTGGGAAAGTCAAAGCTGTGTGCCCACTCTTAAACTCCCGATACTCCTTACCTTTTTCTTTAGTTTCATTGCTCCTCTGCAATGCCGAAACTGCAAATTCTTCATGCCATTGCACAAGCCGCAAACTCCTGGTCCCATTTGGTGCCTTAGCAAATTGAAAATGGTCAGGATACTTCGGTATCAATGCTTTCTCGAAATTATCAGGCAAGCCCAGATCCCATTTCAAGGGATGTAGTGATTGAAGGGGCAATGTCTGACTCTTCATCATCATAAGCACTCTACAAAGTCTTTCCACTGTATCACTCTCATAACTTTGATGGATAGTCTGTTCATGTGAATCTAGCAAGAGCGCGGTGTCTGTTAACCGAAAACAAGGCAAATTTGCGTATTGAGCATGTGGAAACTCATTAAAAAGAGTTGGGTACCTGCACATAAACGGGTTAAGTAGTAAGAAAAAATCATTCCTTTAACCATCAATAAATCCCACCAATAATATTATTCAAATAAGTCACTGATTGAATACGAGGTGAAGGTATACCTAAATCCATGAAAGAAAATTGATTTAAATCAAGAGTTGCTTTCTTATAATTTTAGGACAGTCTATCAACTACAATTTAGAACCAAAGAGAATAAAGTAAACTACAAAACCCCAGTTTCCACATCAATTCATAAAGCACAAAATCCTCTAAAAAAACCCACCCTTGAAGTTTTGTCGCAAAACAACCACACAACCAAGTTATCAATATGGGAAAATCACAAAATGCGCACCTAAAAACTGAAGAAAAGATTCAAACTTTCATCTAACACTACTATTTCTACAACCCTACATTCAATAAAACAAGGCAAAATCACTCAACGGTAATAAAAAAATCCGCATAAACACATCAAAACACCTGCGCATGAAACGTAAAACAGGGACAGTAAGGCCAAGAAGTTTTTGCCACTCAGAGACAGACTTTGCAGTGAGAAATCCAGTAGGAGACCTTTTGATTGCATCTTTTAAAAGACCAGCTGCTTTAAGATCAGTTTCTGTATCAATTATATGGTCTAAAGATCGGTTTTTCACCCATTTAAGCCTAACCTTTACAATGGACCGATTTTGGAAAAAAATGTAAAGCTTGTTGCTTTGAGGTTCAAGCTGGGATTTTGATTGTAATAAGGTTTTTAATGTAACAAGTGAATAGCGGGTTTTGAACATCATTGTTCAGTGAAGTTCGTCTCCTAGGTTTATGTTGTTAGACTTTTGTGTGTTCTTTTGTTTTGGTTGCATTGGCGAGAGCCCGACAGTCTAATTTCCTTACGACTTGTCTTTCTTTTCCACGAGTAATTTGTTTTTCCTCCCCGACAGGTCGTTCTTTTTCCTTGTTCTTAAAAAAAATGATAAAAAGAAAGAAAGAGAAAATTTAATTTAATTTCTCATAAGTGCATTCCTCTCAATATTTCAAGGAGAAGATGCCCAAAAGGTGACGTGAATGGACGAACATAATAGAAAATGTTAATATATGGTTCTTGGCATGTGATACTAAAAAAATAAAAAAAAGGATGAAATTTCAAAAATGATTATGAAACATTGGATTATAATTCTAATATAAAATCCAATTATTGGTCATGGCTTATAGTTTTATTTTATTTTTTTCCTTTTCTTAATATTTAAGATTTTTATTTGTATATTTTTAAAGGTTTAGTCTAATTATAAGTAATAATTACATTTTACACGTTATTTCAGTATGAATTTAATTTATTAATTTATTTATATAAATTCATTAACTTAGGGATTTGTGCCTGCATTTCAAAAACGCTTTTAAAAAAATTTTAAATTTTTTATTTATTTTTAAGTTTAAATTAAAAAATTAGCATTTTTATATTATTTTGATGTGTTTATATCAAAAATATTATATATATATATATATATATATAAATTTAATACATTTATGAATAAAAAATACTTTAAAAAACAACTTCAATCACACTTTAAAAAGTACATTAATTTTAGTAAATAAAACATAATTCCATCCACTGTGGAGCATAATGATTTTCAGGAATTGATATGTCAATGTATCCAACTGTAAGTATCCATGGTATCATACCTGTATCCTGTATAAACATACGTGCATCCTGGTTCCTACAATACAAGAAAATCATAATGGCAAATAGCTCCCAGCTGGTCCATTCTGTGCTCGACTTAACTTTTATTCGATTTATGAGACCGTGAGATGTAATTTTTCTTTACAAATTAACTAGAATTATCTGGAGAGCCAACAAGAAGCTGTGTAAGATTTAAGCTTTTGTATTTCATGTTGTACTGTCAATCTTTACAAGATGTTTAAATAGAGTACAAGATAACAAACTCCCTGTACATCATCAAATTTGAATATCAAAATAAACTATCTGCTGGATTCTGCAGATTAGAAGATCGAGAGTTTTTCTACAGATTTGAAGTTGATTTGATCTTCACTTAATCTTCAAGTTGATTTATCTTCCACAAGCTGGTTTCTCAAAATTCTTATATATATATATTGTGATTGATGTGCAAGCTGCATACCACTGTGCGCAAGAAGAAAGGATGGATCGAGTTGCAGAGCGACCACTAATGGTGTTTGGCCTCGAAATTAGAAGCTCAAGCTACGTGGACTGTGGAACTCAAATCATGACATCATATTCTCTACAGAAGCCACGTGTCTGCATATGCTAAACCTTTTATATATATATATAAAACCGGGTATACAGACTAGCTTGCACGTACCACAACTAATTCCTAGATTCACTAAATATACTGCAAGTCCAATGAACATGTAAGACACTGCGGGAATGACAAGCGTGTCTAAGAAGACTTGAACCTAGAGTGAAAGAAAAGAAAAAACTCTTCTTAACCAGTAGAATAATACCCTGGTGGCCGCATATGCTAAACGGGTTGTGGCTTTGAATGGGATTTAACGAAAAGATAAATGGGTAACGAAGCTTGAGGTTTTAATGTAGCTTGTCATGCATGGCTAATCATAAATGCTGGGAAAAATAAAAGGGTCAGTGCTCCCTCCCTCCCTCTCTCTCTCTAGTTTTTATTTATATACATTTTGGCTCTTGAAGGTGTATAGAAACTTATTTTTTTGTTTTGCTTATAAAAGTATCTTTAACTGGAAGTTTTTTAAAACAAATAAAGTTTATCACTATTATTTTTTTCAATTAAATTATTACATATATATCAAACAGTAAGCTTTGTCAAAATTCACAAAATAGATATATGATATTATAGAAAATAAGAAAAACCATTAAAATCACAATAATTTCAAAACCATACATAATCATAACAAATAATCACACCCATGATCATTTATTTTAACAATTAGTTAGTTAGAGAAGACAACATGTTTACCTTATACATTTAACCAAAGTTATTAAATCTGTTCCGTTCCGGCCGGAACATTTCGTTCCATTCATAAAACCAGGACAAAACGACATCGTTTTTGTCCCAATTTTAATTCCGGACTGTTCCGTAAATTTCGGCCCAATTCCGGCAGGAACGCCTCGGTTTTATTCTGGGCGTTCCGTTTTGGACTGAAGAGGGGAGAGTGAACTGAGTGTGGAGACTCAAGATTATTTAATGGAGAAGAGTTCAGATTGGAGTGGAATTTATCCGATGTGGGACAAGAACTCAAGGAGAGTGGAGTGGAGAGTATTTGTAAAGGAGAAGTGGGGGAGATTGGAGTGAATTTGTCCGATGTGGAATGTGGGACTCCCACATCGGACAAATTCAATTTGAATTTGTCCGAATGCTAGACAAATTATATATATATATATATATATATATATATATATATATAATTTTTTTAATATATATATATTAAAAAATTTATAAAAAATATATATATTATAAGAAAATAAAATTGTTGTGTTGATTTTATAAAAAAATAACAATATATATATATATATATATATATCATGGAATCACTCTTGAAAATCAATAATTGTTTTGTTTTTTATTTTTAAATTGTTTTGTAATGTGTTTTTAAATTATTTTGAATTATATATGAACCTTAACTAATGAAGTTTTATAGTCATAATTATGTTGTATTGTATTTAGAAATATTTTACTTACATTTTACGATTTTTTATTTATATCGTATTATGTTCGGAATTTTACTTATTTTTTTTTCAAAATCTGTTTTTTTTTCTTTTCTTTTTGAACATATGATTTTCAGTACTATTCTCTTTGTAATTATCTTACTATGGTATTTACTATTTTTTTGGAATGCATGATAAGAAATTCTAATATTTTTATATTAATGATGTAGAAGATATTTGATGCATTTTTCTTTTATTTTAGAACATTTCACTTTCATAATATTTTGGAATTTTAAAGATGTTTCTAATTTTAAGATTATGTTTGTATTGTATAATTTAAAGTTTATTTATCTTGAATTTAAATTATATTTGTTAAATTAATATTTTTTTCATATATATAATTAAATAAATATGAACAGTACAAAACCAGAACGGAACGCCGAAATGCACTGAAACCAGAATGTTCCGTTCTAAACAAAAAACCAGAACGGGTTCCAGAACGGATTTTACAACTTTGCATTTAACAACATAGATATATTATATGTTTTTTAAGCTGTAAATTTTAGCAACATGTTGAAGAACAAACGTAAACTTTCATTTTATTTGTTTATAGCAACATAATAATAAGCATACATTGACTTCTTGAAGATTGTCGGTTTCACGTCGTCATTTGCACGCTCGAGATTGTTAGATACGAGGTTATCTCTAGATTCTTTTTTTTTTTCAATACTTGTTGCTCTTAGATACGAGGTTATGGTTTTATCAAACATGATTTTTTATTTTTTCAATTTGTTATTTAATTTGTTGAGGGATACTGACTTTTTAGATTGTTATCTATTTTATTTGGGTTTGCTTGACCATATGAAAGTTTTTAGTTTTAAATATTCTTTTTTTTTCCGATGTTTTTATTTTCTTTTTATCAAATTAAGAATCCATGGAAAAAAAAGATTTATTTTTAAATATTAATAAGAAAAGCATGAATTACTAGATTTGTTTTCAATGGAGCTTAAATTATTTGTTATAACAAAAAATAATCGAAGAGCAGGATCAAATATGTTTTTTTTTATTAAAGTAAACAAATTTATTATTATTTATTAGTATATATAGTTATTGATTTATTTTATTGAATATTTATATTAACTCTTATGGTAGAAAAACAATTATGTGTTTTTGAGAATTAAATTATTTTTGAGATACATGCAAGTTAATCCAGTAATAGATAATAATAATAAAAAAACTAGTTTTTTCCTATTTGTTAATACTAGAATCATATCTATTTATTTAAAGAAACGGGATACATTTGATAATTAAAAGTGACCAAAACAGTTTTTCGATCAAGCTAAATCATTTGATGACTTCAGGAAAACAATAACAAAAACTTAGAGGACTCAAATAGTTCGAATTAAATTACAATGACTCAGAATAAGAAGAAATTGAGAACTCGTAAAAAGGAAAGGGGTTTTAGTAAACAATGTAAAGAGAAAAAGGATGGAGGTGCAAAATCTCACATACTATTTACAGCAAGCTAGAGAAACAGCGAAACAACAAGAAATGGAAGCAAAAGAAATCGAACCACCGCAAACAACGACAACATGGAACAGAGAAACAGTCCCAGAAGTAATGAAAATTGTCAGCACAAAAGTCCCTCAAAGAGACCTCATTTCTCTTTTACTTGTCAGCCCTTGGCTTTACAGGACACTCACTTCCTTCCCACCTCTCTGGATGGTATGCTCTTCTTTTTTCTCCTCTCTTTTTGGATCAATTTCTAATCTTTATGGCTTGATAATGGTTCTTATGATCTGGGGTCTTGTTAAAGGTTCTTGATTTTCGTGAGATGAATAAAGCTGGAGATAGACTTATTGCTGCTACTTCACTGGTAATAAATAATAAGCTTTGGTTTCCACATCCAAGTAAAAACATTTGTTCAGTTTCATCCAAACAAAATATTTGTTCTGTTCTGCTTTGTAATTTTTGATAAATGGTGGTTTGTGTGTGTATTGTATGTGAAAAGTGATGGCTTTGTGTTATTTGAAGTGGGGCGGAACTGAGAGAAAGTAGAGCATGTAATTGTTAAGCTTAGTGGAAAAAGTTTCAAAAGCTATGATGCCGTTGCTGGATGGAGAGAGAGATTTGGATTATACAGTGATTTAATTGATTAGATTCATGCATTAATTTTGTGCAACTTCCTTCATTGTATTCTTTCCTTGAAATATGGGATACCTAAAAGTAGTGAATTGAGTTGTTTTATCGAGAAGATAATCATTTTTAGGATATTCATTAACTGACATACTGTAAATTTAAAACCAGAATTGAGTTTCCATTAAGCTAAATTATTCTCTCCTAAATATAAAATTAACTTCATCATCAAATATATACTGCAATAGACCTGGGCATCGTGCAAGAACAGAACTACTTGTGTATATATTTGGGAGCATTTAAAATACGGCATTTTTGTGCTATGGGTAATAGACAATGATATTAAGGTGTTGGACATGTTATGTTTCTGTAGCCAAGATATCAGCACGTGAAGCAGATAAACCTTGAATTTGCACAAGATATTGAAGACAAGCATCTAGAAGTCCTACAAAGCAAGGTATGTGCTATTTGATTATGTCAACAAATGATATTGTGCCATACTTTCTATCTTAACTGCTAGAAGTCTACAACTGTGGGATGTTTTAGGACATATATGCACTACTTCTCGAGGATCAATTTCGTATACTATGTACTCTATAATTGATAGACAAGGTTGAGAGATAAACTTAAAATATCAAGCATGACAATGGGACAGGCCTGATTCTAGGCGATAGGCTTATCAGAAGGTTTTGATTAGCTATTTTATCTTCGTAGTTCATAGACTTGAACATGGAGAGTCATGACTGTTATTAATAGATTCAGAGATGTAAATCTGAGAAGGAAAATGTTTAAGCAGTGATATCCAAATTTCAAAATTTTGGACCATTCATGCAAACAATACAATTCTCCACAATATTAACATGCTGATAAAAGTTTCTCTGCAAACTCTAAGATGTTGTAATTTTTCATGTAAGCAGGTTGAAAAGGAAAGTAAATGCATTTCAGGTCTGACAATTTATTAATTATAAATAAAAGGAGATTTTGAGAACCTCACAGATCTAGTGGAAGTAACTTGTCTTTGATTTGAATCTGAAATTGCTACAAATGAAGTTTTTATAATTTTAAATGATCTGGTCTTCTTTAAACATAGTACTGAGAATTATAAGTACTTCAGTGTTCTGTTTCTCTTCAAAAACTGGAGTCTTTAAACCTGAATGGCTGCCAGAAGATATCTGACAAAGGAATAGAAGCAATAACCAGTACTTGTTCTAGACTGAAGGTCTTCTCTATTTATTGGAATGTCAGGTATGTAAAGACCACTTTTCGATTATCATTTGCTCTTCAAATAGATCCTAAAATGCAAATTTTTTCAGTACTATGGAGTCTGACCTGTAAATTGAGCTTCAGGGTAACAGACATTGGTATAAAGCACGTGGTGGAAAATTGCAAGCATATTGTTGATTTAAACTTGAGTGGGTGTAAGGTACTTGATTCGCAAATTGAATGTTGGTTTTTTTCTCATATGATGCAGATCATACTCGTTATGATTACAAAGAAGAGACATGTAGTTTTGTTACCTCAATGACTTAGTAGAATTGTGCTGCACCTTCTGTTCACTTTCTTTCTCTTTTTTTTTCTGGAAAAAGTAATTTTTTTACGCTGTCTTAACTTCAATGTAGGGGGTCCTTCGCAAACTTTTGTTTTATGTTTACCCAAATGTGCAGAACTCCTGAAGACTTGTTCTAATTTTGTGCAGTAGTTTATGATTGTTTCTTGTGATTAAATCTGTCTGTTTAAATTCAACACAATTAACCCAAAGTATAGATTTTGGGACCGGTTTGGGTTAACACGCAGAACAAGTCAAACAAGTTTATAATTAGTATAGCTTGTACTTAATTTTCAAGTTTTCATGTTGAATATGCATTCTCTCAATGTAATCCATGACTAGAGTAGTTTGATGTTTTATTTGCAGACTATATCTGACAAAGCCTTGCAAATAATTGCTGAAAATCATCAAGACTTGGAGTCATTGAACCTGACTAGGTATGTAACTGATCAATGTTGGTTGTTATTATTATTGGTTTTTGGGGATGAAAACTGAATAGATTAATAGAAGGGAATGAACGGAAAAATTACAATTAATCGTCGTCAAATGAAATAGGAAGTGTTATAAATTTAGTTCACTGTTATGAGGGATGAATTAAAATTGCAAAAAGAAGTGCTTAAGCTTAAATAAGATCAGGAATAATTTTGTACTAATCCATGTTATGCAACTTAAAGCATTTTCCTCTAGAAGGATATACTTATAAGGTTATGAATTGTTACTGGTAAAAAACTATACTGTTCTGCTATGGTGACCTTGCTATAAACTTATAATCATCTCGGAATTTCTAGGTGCGTCAAGCTAACAGATGGTGGCTTGCAACAAATATTATCCAAGTGCTCCTCTCTACAGAGTTTAAATCTTTATGCTCTTTCCAGGTATCTCTAGATAGTTGTTAGTTGTAAATTTAGGTGTTGCAGTTCCAAATAATAAAACCTCTCCCGCTTTATTTTCAGTCTCTCAGACAAAACCTATAAGAAGATATCAAGTCTACCCCATCTAAAATTTTTAGATCTATGTGGTGCGCAGGTAAAACTCTTTTTTTGCTGGACAAGCTTTTTACATTCTAAAATTTATCTTAGGTTTTGTAATATCTCAATTTGACTTTCAGAATCTATCTGATGAAGGCCTTTCTTGTATAGCTAGATGCAAGAATATTGTCTCACTCAATTTGTCATGGTGAGTAAATATAAGATAATTCCTGGAAAAATAAGAGAAAATTAGTTCAAAAGCTTCTGTTATTTTCTTATCAGGTGTGTTCGTGTCACTGATGTTGGGGTTGTAGCCATTTCTGAAGGTTGCACATCTCTTGAATTTCTCAGGTAAATTCCTAGCTTAAGCTAGAGAGAGCTGATAATACTTGTTTCTGGCAGTTAACTCCGACTTAAGAAATGCACTCTCTGATTGCTGGTCTTTTCTTTTGTTCTCGGCACTAATGTCAAAATGCATCCCTACCCTGTCCCAATAAAGAGTGAATGATAAAGCATGGAAACACTTGATTTTTCTGCCATCTTTAACTGACTGCTTTTCTGGTGCATTTTTAAGATCATATTATTGATTTCAGTCAAGCCTAGTTAGAAGAGTTAGTTGAACATTGTGTTCTTTAGTTCTGGTACTATTTGACAGCCTTGTCAAGCTTGAACTTTGCTCGCGGGGAACTGTGACAGACTAATGTGCCCTGGTCTTGATCATTCTGCTGATCCCAGTTTGCCAGTTTTTCAGAAATGTAGGATGATGTTCTGGATGTTAGTATAATTTTTACATAATACAAACTACAGGCTAGAATATCCTAAACACCCTATAAAACTGGAAATTTCTTCATGTACATCTCATAATGTTCATGTTCCATGTGTAGTTTTAATATGTTCCATGACAGATGTTGCCATCTGCCTAAAAGAATGACACTCAAATTAATGCCTCTAAATTTGTGAAAAATTAACAAGCATGTTGTCCATTCTGTACTGTTACTCTGATAAAACTCAGTCAGCATGCAGTGACCTTGCAGTTGTTGCAATTTCTCATGCTATAGCCTTGTTTCTGATGTCATGTTAAAAAAACGATGCAGCTTGTTTGGAATAGTTGGTGTGACAGATAGGTGCCTGGAGGTCCTTTCAAGGTTCTGCTCAAACACAGTTACAACCCTTGATGTAAATGGATGTGTTGGCATAAAGGTATTGATTGTTTGTTACTGCAAACGGCCTCAGAATCTCTTGAAGTGTATTTATAAATTAATAGTCAGAATAATTACCAATGAGCTTGTACCTCAATTGCATAATGGGAACACACTCATCAAATGAGAAAAAAGAAGAGGAAGTCAGGAGCATTGCCGTGATACATCTTAAAAGTTAAAACTGGAAAATATGTTGCAGACTCCTCCACCTCCTTTCTTATTCCAAATCTATAAACAAAATAAACAACATGAATATTAGTAGTCTCATTGAAACGGCCAGTTTTTGTTTTCTTGCAACTCACAACAAATGCAATAAGAAAAGACAATTTATCTGGATTGGATCCCATAATATTCCATTACGTCCATTATATTCTTGGAATTTGTCCCTATACTTCTATCCAACACTGATGTAGTTCTCAGTATCTAGTGATTTATTGCAGAACACAAACTCCTTCCGGTTTTGAATAGCCAGTCCTGTTATATATTACCCAAAGCTTAATTTGGATTTTTACATGCTTGCATCATCTATTGGTGCCAGATGATTTGGTACTTGTAAATGGCAAATGGGCCACTTTAGTCACCTTTACTATTACATGACTGTTAAAAAATCATGCAATATGAAAAAACAAAGAGATACGCCCTGTCATTTGGTGAGACTAGGTAGGTCATGTTGGGGGAATATGAGATAAGTATCAACAAGAATTGAAATTTTGATGTGAATGTTCAAAGCAGGAGGTGCGTGAATGCACACTCAGGTTATGCATCACAACAATGTGCTGAGATAAATTTCATCTGTGAAGGAGTCAACCTGTTATTTATTTATTCCCTTGATGTTTCTTTTATTTTTATTTCACGAGCACACTAATTTTCTTGCAGAGACGAAGCCGTGATGAATTGCTTCAACTGTTTCCTCGTTTGAGGTGTTTTAAAGTGCACAGCTGATGTAGCGTCGAGTGGGTTTTTGCTTGCTATTATCATCCCTTCTCGTCAAGTTGAGTGTCCCACATTGTAAGCCATTTTGTTTACTTTAACAAAGTTTTCTGACAAAGATTAGGATTAGCATATCCATACTGATAAACAGCACATACAATCTCCATGACATTGAACCATGCACTGACTACTTTCATGTATTTAATAGTCTTTTTTGTATCCTATCAATTTCTATAATTTTCCAGGGCATGACTATACGGTGGGTCATAGCATGGTCATTCCAGATACTAGGTGAAAAGGCCAAGATACGTTATATGAACATTTACAGATGCCTTTGGGACACATTGAATGATGAAGTATTTGATTCTTACATGTATTGCTAAGAAACAGTTTATTGCCTGTAAACTAGACCACATGCAAATCTGGGTTTATGAAGTTTTTTTTTATCAGATATTTCTTGCTGTGATATCACCTTGTTATTTTTTATCTGATATTTCTTTCTGTTCAGAGGATGTTGCATGCTCTCTTACAGTAGAATTTGAGTTTAGAATCTATTTGATCAGTGGTATTAGTTGCCTCAAAATTTGAGGTTGTGATCAAGTTGCTAATAATATAACAGGGCTAGCAGATTGGTCTATAGTTGAAAGAGTGATGGAATTACAAAACGTGGAGTAATTGCTTAACATGAGCATTACTCATTTAATCGACATGGATTGTATCGAGGGTCATCTTCTTAACCCCAAATGGTGAGAGCCGATGTGATAACAGCAGCTATGCTCACTTCAACCCATTTCTTCTCCTTCTTTGTACTGCTTGAACTGGTTCGGACGCCTGTGATGGGGAAGTTATTAGAACAAAAGTTGGGAGTGCTAAAAAGAATGCCATCCACATTAAACACATTTACTCTATGCGATGAAGGTTGGCAGTAGATCATTACCAGCAACAACTGGATTACTCTTATTGCTTGCCGCAAAATCCTCGAAAACTTGAGCATCAGTTGAGTTGGGAGCCAGATGCAGCATTTCTGACAGGGAAAACAATGGAATGGTAAACCAGGTAAATAAATGTCGGTCTAAAATTAGCAGCTATGTAAGCATTCAAGAATCATTTGTTTTGGAGGTACCAGGACATGCGGAAACATTAGCAGGAGCGTGACAAATTGAAGGGAGGCTCAGTGCAAGGGTAGCATTGATCTTGAAACCAAGGTTGGGCTCGTTGCGATCCTTAACCAGGATGCACAGACACTTCTGTGACTTGTTAATTTCTCCTCTTAATCTGCCGCAACATGTCGGAGCCGGAACTTCGGTGTCGCCGGAAACGAAAGGTAGGCATGCTGAGAGACTAGCCACCTGCTCGTTACACTCCCGTTTATCAGCATCCAAATCTGAGAACACAAAATTAAACACCATCAAGAGTACAATGCTTGAGACCATAACATGAACAACCTTTGACCACATTGTCTTTGCCATGAGAAAAGAAGAGGTGTGTCTGGTTTTAAGCTTAACTGAATTCAATGTGATGAACGTAGTCCTGTGAAGATCTGTTGACATTTGTGGTCGGGTTTTCTTACCATTGGATGAAAGTTCATTGATATATCAAGGATGGTAAGCACATAACATCAGAGGCAACCAAGAGTTGAGAAATATTATTTGTTTAAGTGAGGATTGAAATCCTCAGCTCATATTTCTGACAGACCACGTCCTCTTGCGACCGACCCCTGAACCACATGTCCCAATGATAGTATTTTCTTATCGCACACCCTCTTATTATAAATTGAGTGAGCGAATGAATATGAATCTCAAATTCCTCTCTAGATATTATATAAAATAAAAATATATTTGACTTAATAAATGCACATGCTACTGTTCATGGTCACATATAACTCATGCCATCATTTGCATCTTTGAATTGATAGTGAAAGGTGTAGCAACTTTTTGGGAAAATGGTTTATTTTTAAAAATTTATATATTTTAAAATTGTTTTGATTTGTTGATACTAAAAATAAAATTAATGTCTAGTTATTGCTTTAAAGTCATCCTCAACTTCCAAGCTCTCTGTACCCATCCGGCCAGATCGTTTAGCTGTGTTAATGTAATTTTTTTTTTATAAAAATACAATTTTAATATATTTTTGAACAAAAAAATACTTAAAAAAAAACAATGGTTACTACACTCTTAAACACCCTGTTAAAGGCTTTATAGTTTATAGAACAACGTTTGCACCACCGTTTTGCTAAAATACTTTCTTCAAATTAATTTTTTATATATATACTAATAAATCGCTTTGTTGTATTAATGTTACAAATATTTAAAAAAAATTATTTTAATATATATAAAAAGCATTTTGGAAAAAACAATCTCTATTATTGCACCAAACAGACGTTTTATATGATCAAATTATTTTTAAATAATTATATTTTACAAATTCCCAAAGTAAATCAATTTATCCCTGCCATTTGGAAAGTTACCAAAAATATGTCTTGCTTAAAGTTCATTTACAAACATAAAATCCCTCCAAAGTCAAAAGGGGTAAATTGAAAGTAACTAATTCTTCCTGTTCTCGTTAGTTCATCTTTTGTTATATATATATATATATATATATATATTCTCATTTCAACATATATAATTTGTTGTTTTGCATTTTAATTTTTATTTGTATTTATATATATATACTCGCAGTTTTAACTTTTAATTTTAATTGCTATCTATCTCTATAAAAATTATAGTAAGTTTAATTTTAATGACATGAAATGAAAATGACTCTTATACATATATAGTGAATATTCCATTGTTAATAATTTGTTATCCCTGTATTTTTTTCATCTATTTTGTCATATGTGAGTCGATATATTTTTAGTTAAGAAAATAAACATAGTTCATTTTTTATATATATTTTAATGCATTAATATTAAGCAAATATCAAAATATATAGTTAGCCTATCATATTTTTTTTAAAGAACATATATATTTTCGGGGGTAATATCAAGGACTCAGGCACTTCATTTGTGCATTTAAACCGGTTAAGGTGCCCGGCCCGTTACTCCACCTTATGAAATTCGAAAAGGAGAACAGAAGGAAGCCCCGCATCTTTCTACTTCTGAAGGCCACCAACACATCTCTATTATTCTTGGTATGGTAGTGTCCGTGCAGTAAGAAACAAGAGCTGAAAACTTCGAGAATTTTATTTCTCTCAGCAACCAGAGAAAAAGTAAAGAATTGTGACAAAATGATCATGAAACCCAAAAAACTAAGGGGGCATATGCAATACCATGCCACTAACCACTTGCTTTGCCGGGAACTTATAAGTACAGGATAATGAGAGGCTAAGCCGCAGGGCATTCTATTAGCAAAGAAAAGAGCAACTGAACGAGGCATAATAACTTTTCTATGAGACAAAGGTGACATGATACATAGCAGATCATAGCAAGGATCCCCCCACCAGGAGACACCTAGAATAGAACATATTAACCATGATCTACGATTCTTACAATGGCTTAAATCGATCCGTATCTCTGGGTCATTGCCTTGGGATCTCTAATCCTGCCCACATCAACAGCAACTAATCAATCATTTAACCATATCATTCACAACAATAGCCACACGCATAAGAGAAAGTGCGTTTTAAGTTCTCATTCTAGTGCCAGCAGAATAGAAATGCATTTTAATTTTATTAGCACAGGATTTTTCAATATCCAAAATCCCTGTATTAGATAGGACCACATTGTGCATTATTAGATAAACCAGTACTTGAAACTCAGCATAATGAGTCGCAAGTCCAGGTTAATAATACATGTCAAAAGGTTTTTTTATATTTGACAGATCAGAATCAAGCACTACATTCTACATTTCACAAAGGTAAGGGCTCCAGTTTTCAAACAGTTTAACACTTCAATTTTGAATGAACCACCAATTCTCTTAAGGTCCCCCTGCTAGCATGGAAAGTAGTGCCACATGTTTAAATTACATAGCTCTGGACTGTGAGTTGACTATCTAATAATTTCTCCCCACGGCAATTCAGCTATCATCTTGCTTTTCAGAACCTGACAAGTCTCTTCTCTTTTCTTTTTTAAAGCAACAGACCATTGAGATTAAACAGAACCTTGACATATCTTTTATTAAATCTGCTAGGAAAAATAATCATGCCCAACATATATTGAGGCTGTAAACACAGGCAGCTTCCTCTTCATGAGAGACTGAACCCGTGATTCTTTAATAAATTCAGCAACACACTGATGTCCCAAAGGCTCAAGCTGGGACTGAGCAATCTCCTTGAATTTATCAAAGAGGCAGTGATGACAATTCACTTAGATTCACCGATTTAAGGCAACTATTTCTGTCTAGCCCCTCCATAAAAAACAAATTGCAAGTTCTAATAATAGCACAGGCCTCAAGGAACCACAAACTGACATCCATATCACATGAAAAAACCAAAAACCATGGAAGAGAAAAATCCATAAAGACAGTAGAAAGAGATTCAGCATGAAATTCACATTGGCTACCTGTAGTGTCAACGTCTTGGTCTAGTCTTGCAACGAAATTCAGCAAGAAGTGCTATATGATCTGAAGACCACTCTGGAGAAGGAAGGGCTGTGTCTTTCCTCAAGCTTTCCTCATCCAATAGTTCCAACAAGGACTCCACCATTAAAGAGTCAGCTGAAAAAACAAAACTACTGTAAATCCCATTTTACCAAGCGTTGCATCAAAGAAGGATCAAACTTCAAATAGCATGACCAAATTAGGATGGGAGACAAATGCACAGCAAAAGATAATAGAATAATGTCTTGCAAAGAAGTTAACCTGTGTAAAATATATAATCTAGGGCACCGATAAAATCTCTAGTGCAATTCGTAAATAAGGGTTCATTTGTTGTGGCATCCATTCTCCTCTTCTGCTGATCCGAACCAAAACCAGATCCCACTCTTGCAAATGATGAGTATGCACTGACCTGCAATATTAATTGTATCACTACCAGCACAGCCCACAACAAGCAGAACAGACATTACAAACCTTGCCTAAATCCCACCATCCCAGAAACAAGAGACAAGCTTTCCCTTTGTCCTATTTCATATATAAAATATTAGCCAGAATTTACCAGCATTTTGGTTTCCCTAAAACCTCCAGAAAGAAATTTAGTGCATGGTATACACAGACTGGTCTTGTATAAAGGACATATTACCAGTGGCAGCTGATGTGAGAGCTTGTTGTGGGGCCGTAAGATTCCAAGAGGGTCTACTACTAAATCCGGATGCAATGGATCCACCTTACCCATAGCAAGAAGAGAATGGGGAGCACTGCAACCAGGTTCAACAATAACCTTAGTTATTGGATGTACCAAACATGCATGAGGTAAACACATCTTGTACAAGTGCTAAAACTGTTTCGTAACAGCAGACCAACCTTCCAGGAACTGAATTAAAATCTCCACACACCAACATAGGAATGTCAGCACTAGCGGCTATTTTCTCCAGTCCTTTCAAGAGAGTAAGGACCTAAGTTCACAAACCAGAAATCACAAATCAATCATCAAGTTTACAAACACAAATCAAAAGAAATTTACAGAAAAGGGAGAAATAAATAAGAACCTGCCAAAGCTTGACATCCTTTAAATCCTGGTGAACATTTATATGTGTATTTGCCTGTATTGCAAGATAAAAGCAATCCAAAAGCAATTACGAACAGAAAGATATCCATCCATAAAAATTGGAGTAACTAAATTATGTTTTGCACCAACCTCATGGAAATTTCAAAAGTGAAAAACATACAGAACACAGACAGTTAATAAGAGAAAGTAAAGATATCCATCCATAAAAAATGGAGCAACTAAATTATGTTTTGCACCAACCTCATGGAAATTTAAAAAGTGAAAAACATACAGAACACAGATAGTTAATAAGAGAAAGTATCATATCCACATCATCAATTAGAGACCTCATGAGCAAATTATGACAGACGCCATGCTATGTAGCAAGAAGAAGAAAATTATTTTTTTATGAGGAAACCAGGCATGACTGCTGAAACAACCTCTTTATGAGGACCGAAATAGCATCACTATTTGACACAATAATAAGCAGAAGATCACTTACAATGCAAAGTAGTTGCCGCTTTCCAGGATTATCAGCTCCTTGATTATTAAATTTTGCTTCCAGAACAACTATTAATGCAACATTATCCTACAAGAATAAAAGAATTTACATGAGATAACTAGGCCAACATAAAATGGAAAAAGTTCCTCATGCACTAGCAAGACTACAACAAAATCAACTGCAATAAACTAACCTTAACTAATCGATTTAGAGCAGTTTTTCTTTGAGCACTTGGTACCAGCGCGTCAGTCAAAGACTGAGCAGCCTTATTAAATTCAACCTGCAAACAATTGACCCTTTAATGCATGAAAAAAAAAATACACAAAAACACACCACCGCATCCAGAGCACTTTCAAACCTCATATTTTTTAACATGTGAAAATCTATCTCTGCGGAAAAATGTTGCACAGCCATCAATTGTAAGGGAATTTCCATTGTAGACCTGCAATTAATAGCAAGACTAAGCATCAAGTATGGATTTTGTACTTGATACATGAATTGCTACAATAACAAGAGTAGATTAACAACCTCAATAGTTTTTCTCTTATATAGGGCTTGATAACCATGCTTGTCCAGTTCAGGGGCAAAAAATTCCTCATAATGATCACTTTGCACCTGAAATCAAGGGAAAAATGGTATAAATTTCCCTGAATAGGCATAAGATCATCTCCCTTCTCCAATGTTGAATATAACCATTCAACAAAGAATTAGCTATGCAAGATTCAATTTTCCAGGAAGCTACCTTAAATCTATTTATGAGCATCTACATTATAGTGAGCTCACTAACAAAGACTTTTGATGTAAGGTCTTTCAAGAAACATAACAGTCCTTTTCATCTAGAGCTATGCGATAATAAGAAATCCAGTAAGAGTCTGCCTATTTTACTTAGCAATAGAAAGGCAGCCAAAAAGAATAGAGTGAAAGAAGTCCAATCATCTATCCCCATGCTCATCATTTTCACTTGCATTTTTTGACAAGAACTTCAGTGGAAAAATCAACTTAGAAATTTCCACTCACTATCCTTACTAATAAATGAAATTGATATTCATTTCCTGTCTTACCTCCTGCAGACAAACAATGTCTGCGCGATATCCAACTATTTCCCTCAGTAAGTTCTGTCGACGATATGGCCAAGAAAGAGCCCATGAAGGACAATAACTGTATGTTTCACTAGTAGCATACACATCAGATAAAATGTTGTATGAGAGCACAGAAAAGGTTCCAGTTGATGAGATACGACCATCTGGATCTAAAGGCACCATTGCATCAAGTCCACTAACTGGGATCAAACGACGTGGAGTTGGGGAGGGGGCCGGAATGACACGGGAAGTTAGTAGTGTGTTTGGATGTCCTACAGGTAGTTTAGTTTCTGCATCTACAACAACGCATTCAAACTTGAGAACATGGCCAATATCATCAGCTGATGGTGTGTATATTTTGGAACGCCCAACCTCAAACCAAGTTTCACCACTCCTCTGTGTCACCACCGCAGGATACAAGGGTGTGGAACCATTTGTCAAGCTAGCACTTGATGCAGAACCAGATAAACTAGTATTAAGAACTCCAGATCCTGAGCTATTATAACGCCCAAATAACTCTTCCTCCTCATTTCCATTTTCATTTACAGCACTTGCAGCTCGATCATGTAGAACACGATGATGCTGCCATGCATCAGAGAAGCACTTGGGAGAGCAATGGTAACTTTTGGCAACAGGTATTTTGGCCTTAACACAACCTAGACACTGCAGTGTAGCATGCTCCGATGGATGTACGCTACATACAGCAACTTTTCTATCACTCTGTATCCGATACCTGCAAACAAGCCCAAAAAAAGGGTGATCCATATCAAACTAAGATAAGACTAAATTCTATGTTTCAAATTGTCCTGTAACTAAGGTACAGGTGCAATGATACCCAGTCAGAGGATGCACCTCAGAGTTCAACCAAATCACAAGCATGAAACAGCAATTCCATGAGAAAGATTAACTTCAAAATATGTGTAAATATGCTAAATTCAAGTGTTGATGGTAACTAAGGTACAGGTGCAATGATGTCCAATCAGAAGATGCAAATTATAGTTCAACCAAATCACAAGCATGGAACAGCAATTCCATGAAAAAAACTAAACTTTAAAATATGTGTAAATATGTTAAACTAAAGTGCTGATATCAGTTCTTTTATAATTTATTTTGCTGCTGCTACTCAAGTCATTTACCAAGTCAAAAAAGATTTGTTTCAATCCATTCATAAGTTATCCATAATTGGCACTAGATTACATATAATTATGATATTATTTTCACTATTCAAAAATGCAACTCCATTTTTATGTTTCCCTATTCTCCTTTAACTTTATTGACCACACATACAACATAATTTTACTATGCCAACACATACAACATATCTCAAGATAATTACTTGTAGCTCACCAAGTTACTTTTAAAACTACATGATGTAAAAGCTTTTGTTTTTATCACTACTAAGTAATTCAATCCCTACCATTCTATTACAACTCTTCATTGTTCACCACGAGGTGGTACAATGTACCCAATAGTGTTGTCAAGAGGCATTGAGGCACTTACCTTGGTGCTCCAGGCGAGGTGATTTGAGGCCCCAGTGCCTTTATTAACCCCGGGCATTTGATTTCAGTGCAGTGCCGCCTAGGCAAGCACCTTGTGAGTGGGTGCAAGGCATTAAGGCTGGTGCCTACTTGAAGTTCCTATTTTTATGTTGGATTTTTTTTTTTGTTAACTGTTTATATTTTTGACTTATTTATCCCTTTTTTTTAACTGGTATTTAATTTTTATTTTTAATCTGTTTTGCAACTTAATTCTTTAATTTATCTTATTTTGTTTTAAGGGTATAGCTTTATATGATTATGGTATGGTATTTCATATTTTCTTTTGATTTTATAATGACATAATCTTTATTGGGAAGATATATATTTTAGATTTATATAATATAATATAATAATACCTTTTTTTAATTTATAGTATATCACCTTGGTTCATTCATGCGTGCACCTAGCGCCTCGGGCATTTCAAATTCTTGGCACCTTTCACCTTTGACAGCATCACTAACTACCAAATGGAAAAAAAAGTAAAATACAAACTACATAGCATTGTTATCAAAATCACGAGTTGAGTACGATTTTGCAAGTCAACTCATGAAAACTAGTTAACTCGGGAAGAAAACTCGAATTTGGTCAAACTCGTTTCATTAAATAGGACCAGATCGGTCCAATTTTACGATTTTAAGGTGTTCGGACTTCGAGGCTTTCATTTTCATTCTTTCATTTACATTTGCAGCTCAAATCAAAATCTTCTCTTCTCAAAGACAAAACCCCCAATCATCATCACCTCAAAATCTACTCCTCTCCACAAAATCCTCTCACATCTTCTCACCTCCAAAATCTCCTCTTCCTCAAAATCCTCAGATCCTCGCTTCGCTCACCGATCTCCTCCCCAAGACCCCAGCTGTTCTTCTCATACTTCTCTACGGTCTCCCCAAATCGTCCTCTCCTCTCATCGCTTGAATCGTCTTCTCCAGTAAGAGGCTAAGAGCTATCGGACTTCAATTCGTCGGAGGTGGTCTTCTATCTTTGTTGTCGTTACCGTCATCGCCATTAAAGGTTAGTGCAAGCTTGATTTTCATTGATTTATAAATCTCAATTGAAATTTTGACGGTAATATTCTTCTTGGTTTCATCAGTTCATTACATAATAATGAATTAATTATTAGTATTTTCATTGCCTTAATGCATGTAGTGAAAGTGTCGGGGTGATATATTCTATATGGGAAGAGATAGAGCTGATATATTCTGTAGGATTGTAAATAATAAAAAAAAAGAAGGTTTATGGGAAGAGATAGAGGCATAGAGCTGATATATTATGTACGGGTTTGATTATAATTTGAAGGGATTTATGTTTTCATTGGGTTTGTTTTTATTTGATATGGTTTTGATTATAATTTTGAAGGGATGTATGTTTTCATTGGGTTTGTCATCATTCAAAGAGCAAATTGATGGTGGTTCCATGGTGAATTCATGGGAGGATTGAGTGCTGATGCAAAGCTAATTTTGACAAAACATTTTTTTATTTTGATCTGAACTTGCCAGCAGAGATTGTAGACAGGAACTGAACCCAGAGACTGCAGGCTCCATATATATTGTTGTACAGCTCTAACTCGGGACCCTCTTTTTTGCCATGGAATTGATAATTGGTGGATTAAGCATCAAGTGCTTGCCTGTTACCCTAGGATATTTTGGGAGTCAAATCTGATTTTCCATGTCTACCTATTGTTTTTGTATTGTAAATAGCCTTTTATCAAGACATTGGTCGGTGATAGATTTGAGGTAGACTTCAAACATATCTTTGTCATAGTATGCATATTACCAGTTGCCGATTCTCATTTCATCTTATCGTAACTCCAGGCTATAACTATGCAAAAGGAAAATGGGTTTTAGATAATAGCCGGTCTTAGTTCAAGTAGCCTTTATACTCTGGATTTCTTTCTTAGATAGTAGCATGAACTTGTTGCTCTTGTGGTTTTCGTATATTCTGCTTCAACTTAATTGAGCTTCACGAAACTTAACATGGACACAGTGAGGGGGATGAAACTGAGGCTGGTTTTAGTTTACATTGCACGTCAGCTGAAGATTTGTTTTAAATTTGTTAGTTTTTTATCTAATGAAATTTTAGGGACATGATTGTTTTGTAATGTATTTTGAAGTTATTTTAAATCATGCATAAACCTTAACTAATGAAGTTTTATGTTCATAATTATGATGTATTGTATTCGAAAATATTTTACGAACGATTTTATGATTTTTCTACTCACATGATTTTAGCTGTGATTTTATGATTTTTGTACGGACAAATTCGAGTACAATCTTACAATTTTACGATCCGAGTTTCAGAAGCTCTTTCTGTGAATCGCGATTTTGACAACCATGCTATACAGCCTAGATTTTCATTTACCATAGTTTTTGTCATCTAAGTTACCACAATACCAAACCAAATAATCCTTGCTACAACAACATGCCACGTTCATGGAGTCTAATTCGCTAAGCAATTTAACTTATCCTTTGTGTATTAATAGAGATTTTGAGCCTTGTGATATGTTATCTAAAATGCTTTGAATGAGAACGAAAAATATTAGATTAACACATTATAGCAGGCACTAAACACCATAAAAAATATTACAATCCAAATATAATAAAATATGCAAAAGTAAGCCAACAACTCTGCTTGCATATTCAAGATGTCCCCAAAACCAAAATACACTCGTTAATGAAATTCACTTCACATAAGCACCGATACCACCGAAAGCAAAAAAAAACCCTATTATACAAATCCAATTATTTACATTCTACATTTTAAAAAAAAAAGTTCACAACATTAGCAAACCCCACGTAACAGACTGTTCCGAACCATTTAAAACACACAAATAACATTGAAAGAGCCCCAAAATGCACAAAATATAATCAACCAAATCCAAAAATTCTGAAAAACCATTACGAGCAAAAACAAAAGAAAATCACTCACCACTTATATCTCAGGAAATGACCGTCAAGAGGGGCAGACTCGGGCACGTCATCGGTAGTAACAGCCTTATCCGTTCGCCGTAAAAGAACATACGGCGTTAACTCACAGCCAACAATAGGAATATCCGATGGAAGATGCACACGTAGCACGCTCAGCATGCTTTTATTTTCTTCTTGAAAGTTTTTTGGTTACTTTCCTAATCACACAGTAACCCTATCATCGATAATAAAAACAATCTGCGGATATTATCTGGCGGATCCGCCATTTAATTGAGCCGATTACCCTCCAGCCTATATCAATCAAAAACCCTAGATTTCTCAATTACAAAAATAAACAGCAGATCTCGAGAACTTACAAGTGGAATTCAAGTTAGGGTTTAGAGAGTGATTGGAGTAATGGATCGATTAGGTAGATGATCGAGGAATTTCCAGAGAGAGAGTGAGCGGGGATTTTTTGAAAATTTTTGAGAGAGGGGGGAGATTTCGATAGTTAGGGTTTTACTGAGAAAAAAGGCAGTGTGTGTAATAATAATAATATAAAAACACGGCGCGCGTAGGTTTGTGTGGTGGTGCTGGGGGGTGGTAACGGTGGTGTACTGCGATGTCTTAAATAGGCTACCAGAACGGGAGGGAGGTGTTATTCGATGGGAGAGGATGGGAGAGGATCACCTTAGTGATTACTAATATATATACTATGTTTTTATATGAGCACCTCCCGTGATGTGTATGTGGAATATTAGTTAGTTTATTGTTGTGTGATGTGTCATGTCTTGAAACTACATTATTCTTATTATAACTCACCTCACCTCACCAATCCATCTAATTATAAAACTAGTTTACTAACTCACATAAATTAGAAATTAACATAAATATAATCTCTAGCAAGAAAAAATATTATTAAATCTGGCTCGATTTTAAAATTATATTTTTGTCTGGCATAGATTCAAAGCTAACTTGTGTAGAAATTTCTCTAGCATAACTTAGTTTTATAAACAATTTCAAAATAAATAAATTAAACAACTAATAAAAAGCATGGCATAGTTTTTTTTAAGAAAATCAACATGACATGTTTGTATTATTATTAAGATGATAGTATATTTGATGAATTTGGATTTCACGTCTTACCCCACTTATACAAAACTCGAATCTTGAATTCTAAAATAGTGTTTTGCTATCCAATTTTTGACCTATTTATATTTATGTTTCGAAAAAAATATATTTACCTCACGCAAAGCAACCCCTGATTTTTTTTTCCTTTCTCCTCTCACAGAAGCAACCCCCTTATTTTATCTTCAATTTTTCACTATCATTTAGTTTAATTCCATTTCTCATATCAAATTTCATCGTCATCATTTTTTTATTTTACCTCCTTTAAATAAATATCTTCAATTTCAACCATAAGCATTTGATTTTAATTTATTATTATGTTCAATTTGGTCTCCATTGTTTTTATTTGTTTTTTTAATGCTATTTTAATGCATTATTTTCCAATTTAATCCCTTGGCCTTTGTTATGAGAATTTTTCTTTACTATCCTTAATCTCATCCTCATTAATCAAGCTCAAAGGTCCTATTTCTTTCGGCAGTATAACCGCCATTTGCTCAAAATTCAATTTTTGTTTCGTTTTAAATGAAAAAGTTTTGGTGTTTTTAAATTATTTAATGTGTTGATGTTAAAATTAATTTTTAATAAATAAAAAAAATATAATTTTGATGTACTTTTAAATAAAAAAAATACTTTCAAAAGCAACCACCACTACCCTCCCAAACATTCTCATAGTTTAACACAGATTGACTTTGATTTTCTTTAGGATTTGTTTTTTATAAAATTTATTTATTTTGAATTTTGGCCTTCAATATTTCATTTTTTTATTTGGTCTTCATTTTTTCTCACTTTTCTTTGTGCCCATTCTCGTATTGGTTTAAATTATATTTCTTGTTTGTTTTAAAATTATTTTTTCTAGTTTCATTTCTAAGCATTTGTTTTAGAATTATGTTTTTTTATCTTTATTCTAGACGACCAATTCTGACCTTATGTTCAGAGTAGTTTTGAAGATTAACATAAGTTGACAATGATCATTTTTGTTTTAGAGTTGCTTCATGCTTTTTTGTTTTCTCACTTTCCTATTTATAAATCTATCCTAATCATGTACCCATAGTTGTAAGGTTACCAAGTTTAACCAATTGACCCATATATTTTTTTTCATTATTTTTGTTTTTAAATTATATTTTTTTAGCTTCACCATTTGATATTGGTTTGTTTGATAGCTGGACTTCATAGTTTTTGTTCAAGTTGCTTTTGTTGTTGATTTTTTAACCTTTTATTAACATGAATAATCATTTGATTGAATAAAAAAATTTATCCTATGAATCAAAGTTGCTGAAAGCAACTATGTGCACGATCCTTGTTGCGAGATCACACACATTAGTTTTAGTTATATCTTGATCAAATATAAACTTATTCAATTCAATGCATGTATAAATATTTTTATTTGTTATTGAAATTTTTTATATCCAAGAACACATTGGAAAAACCTGTATAGTCATTTTTTATTGAATGCTTTTTTATCTAACTCGTGATGAAGCACATGTCATATATAATGGTTATGTAGACTTATTATCTCAACTCATAAGAAACAAAAACAATAATAACATGATATGTATATAAAAATTAATGGATCATAAAAAAACATTATGTATTTATTAGCTTAATCGATAAACTACTTGAGGACCCTTGCTACATTAGGAGCCCAATTTGTTTCATGCAACTTGGATCATAAAACCGAATAAATAGAATAATTTTTTCTACCTTAATTAGATGATAGAAATAGATAGACCAAGTTAAATAAAAATGTTTATGATAGCCAGGATTGTTTTTTCAAACTAGAATAAACTATGTAACTCAATTCTAGGTTCATTAAATATAGAAAAGACAAAGTTAGGTAAAAAAAAAGAGACTTAAAAAATCAGGCCAACATATTGTGAGTTATCATAACAAACTTGTAATAGTTGTAATAAGGGTTGGGCCAACCCAAATTATTTAGCCAAAATTATGGTTTAGATCATCAGAAAAGGATAAATTGATAGAAAAAAAACAAAAACACAATCAAAACACTTGTTTTATTAAAAAAAAAGTCAACCAAAATAATTAAAGGATTAAAGAATAAAAATAAAAATTGAAATAAGAAATAAGAAATATAGACAAATTTTTGAATGAACCGTGAGATTTAAAAGAAAAAACAATTTAACAAAATGCCCAAAATACAAAAAACAACAACAAAAGAATGAGGACCGATTTGAAAGAAAAATATATCACAAATTAAAATTAAAGGATGAATTTGAAAATAATAATAATCGAAGTCTTAGAAAACGACCAAGAATACAAATTATAAATCAAGAGAATAAAGATTAAAAAGAAAAATCTCATAAATCAGACGCAACTTAGAAATCGTGTACGGCTAACATGAATTCTGAAAGGATGAGAGAAAAAATAAAGGAACAAAAAAGTGTTGACGACAACAAATTGTGCCACCATCGACAACACACACCGTCCTAAGAAACAAGAAAACAATGACACTTCTGATAACATGGTAGAAGAGTATTTTGTTTATCGAGAGGCACCACATGCATTGCTTGAAAGGTATAAGCACATCCTCATTCGATAGCATATTATACTATATACTAAAAGAGGTCATGGTTCGGTTACTGTAACTTGTGAGACAAATTACTGTGGATTACAATAGTGCTGCTCAGTTTTTAGGTTGTTCGGGTCGGTTCAGTTCGGTTTTGTTAGCAACGTTTATAATATTTATATATGTTTGCACACAGAGATGCAATAAACTGCCTATGGCTCACTGGATAACAAGCGTGCTTTGTATAAGGAGTGCAGGGGTTCGACCCATGCTAGCGCGAGCTATAATTTTTATTTTTTTATTTTTTGTTTCTTTTTTTTTGTTAAAGTTATTGATTATTTTTTTCTTTGATTTATTTTTTTCTATTATTAACGCAATAAGAATAATAATTTTAGTTTTTTTTTCTTGCTTCCTTTTTTTTATGTTTTTGATTTTTTTCATCGGAGTAATTTAATAATTTTTATTGTTTTAGCAATAATAATAACGATATTTTTAGATGTTAAAGCTTTGATATTCGTGTTGTTATAATAGGGTGTGTTGATATGTTTCATTATATTAAACCTTGCATGTATATATGTTATACTATATTTGATGTTAAAGCTTTGAAATTTATAATATATTTGGTTTTGTTTTCAGCCCTTATACTTTTGATTTTTGATTTTATTTTTTTATAGTTCTTAAATAGTTCCTATTTTTATCTATATTTATATATATGTGCCTTTAGTTTTGGTTTTTAATTTTTATTATTTTCTCTTTTATTGAGATAATATTTTTTTCTAAAAAAATTGTTCTTAAATTTTAGTTTATGTTTATTATCATTTGAAAATTAATATTTCTTATTTGTTTTCCTTTGTTTTTCCTTTTGGTTTTTTTATTAGTTTTTTTATTTTAACATCAAATGATTTTTTTAGCTAATAATTTTTATTTTTAATCATTTTTAATATTATTTTGTTTTCTCTTTTATTAAAGTTTTTGGGCTTTTTTCTTCTTTTATTGAATTTATTTTCCCATTATTCATGTCATAATAATAATAATAATAATAATAATAATTTTAGTTTGTTTTGCTTTCTCTTTTATTAATATTTTTGAGTTTTTTTTCCTCGGAATAATTTAATATTTTTTTTATTATTTTAGCAATAATAGTAATGATATTTTTTGATATTAAACCTTCGATGTTGTTGTTGTTGTTATAATAGGATGTGTTGATGTGTTTTATTATACATTCAAACCTTGCATATATAGATGTTATATTTTATTTTTGAACTAACAAAATCTATTAATTATTTCAATCTCAATAATTATAAAAAATAACTAGTGCAAATACCAAATTTCCTCTCAGTTGACATGAAAATAACATTATGAAAATACAAAAAATATCACTTAAGGCCAATTTTATTTTATTTTATTTTAAAATGGAATTTTGATCATTTCACTGCATTTTTTTTATATATTTATAAAAACACTAAATTTCTCCTTAGCTAATTTGATAATAACAAAAAAATATCGTGAAAATGCAAACAAATCGACACCGGTTGTTAAATACTTGCTTCAGAAGGTATTTTGAATGTTTCATCATACTTTTGATATATTTCAATTCACAACTAATTCTTTGTTGGCCAAGGAGTCTCAAGGTTTCAGTCTTGATTATATGATAAGATTCTTTCAACATGTATACGAGGTTCAAATCACTAGCCACTGAAGATTTTCTTCGAGAGAATAATGCCTTAGATCCCCAAGTCACTTCTTTAGTTACCTGTTGCTGGCTTGATGTAAAGCAATAATATTTTCTTTGAATAGACTTGTCTTTTTTAATCAATACCAGAGAGGGAGTAAGAGAGCTTCTTAAGATGACAGCAAACAACAGAGGCAAGCATGCCACAGATACATAGATGAAGAAGTTTCATTCAACAGATGTGTCAAAGAACTAATAAACTCGCTGACTGCTGCTTATTATGTAACAATTTTATGCATACCTAATTTCTAACTCGCATATCTACTTTGATACGGATAATTTTACAAGTACAATGAAACGCAAGAGTGCAGGGAAAACATTTAATTCGAAAGCCATTTTAAATGAGTTCCAAATTCCCACAAATATATTATGATCTTGCTGATCTCTAACAGTGAAAACTAAACTGAAAATATCAAGGACTCGCCCCCGTCCACAAAAAATTAGAGACACAGACCAAACTGCATGACAAAAAGCTGGGAAGGATCTAGTAACCGCCCTTGAGATCATTAACAACATCATATGGAATGGGAGTAACAGTTTCCAATGTCGCACCTTCCACCATGAAACCAGGTTTAGGACCCTCTGGCTGCCTCTTTGTGCTGATGACCTCACCTTTGGCCTTAGCCTCTGCCTTCAGTTGATCATTCTTCTTCTTCCTGAGACGAAATTCCTCAGCGCACCTTGAAGGCAGCAAATGCTCCACTCTTACATGGATCCTCTTCCTGATGATCCTGTTACCCACCTGTAAGATTGAAAGGGATTAACATGGAAGCCCTTCATTGATCAAATTATAGCAAACAGTAAACAGCATCAATAACTAAAACAACTCAAGCAACCATCTCAAACAAACAGACAAGCCAATCCGTTACAGTGATATGCAAAGCACAAAATATTAGGCCACGCTGAGCAATGGTGTAATGATGTCAAATGGCAATTCAGCAATAGCCTATTAAACAAAGAAATCTTCGTGCTTGTTTTCCATGAATACTTAAAATAAGGCTACCTACAGTTCAAGCTACAATGAGAGCACCTATGCCAACCATTGATACCGGGGCTCATTTGAATATTCAGCGAGAACAAATCAAAACAAGAGATTTAATAAGAAAAAGAACCATGACACAAACAAAGGACCAATGGCAATGAAGGATATATGAGCTCTGTTGGGACTTTTCATTGACGAACCTTCACGGAGAGGGAAGAGAACTAACATAGTCCACGTATGGTGGGCGTGATAGGGTGGTTACCTCAATCTCAAACAAAATGGCTAAATTAAACAGTTCAAACGCTAAACACAAGCAAAGTTGTCTAAGCAGTAATTAAACAGAGAATCTGAAACCACCACAGCTTGTTACTTCAGCTTCAAAATTACTGGCTATGAAAATAAACTTAAATCTTCAAACAAAGCAAAAAAACATTATAGGACAATAACTCAAATTCATCGATAACAAAAACAAAATCACGAATAGATACCCTCACAGTTTCTTTTAGATTTAAACAAGAAACCAATATCAAGCAAAAGGCAAACTGTCTATACAGATCGAACCTATAAGTAAAAGCCTATCATTTTCACACAAACAAATCACCAAACACATTAAGTACACTAAAAACATTATCAAAAACCCTCAGATACATGTAAACATATAAGGGGATTAATGTACCTGCTTGTTGACCTCGACTCCAATGGCGCGCTTGGTGACATTCCAGACACGTCCAGTCCGTCCATGGTAGAACTTGTGAGGCATACCCTTGTGGATAGCGCCGTTAACCTTGACGTCTACATACTCTCCAATCTTGTAGCATCTGAGGTAGGTTGTCAATGGAATGTAACCCTTCTTTCTGAAGGGACGTGCAAAGAGATCTCTAGTGCGAGACCGGAGACCGTGACCAGCCGGCATTTTGTGTTTGTGTTTGTGTCTGTGAGAGAGGGGGTGGGCGGAGGTAGGGTGCTAACAAGGAATTAAAACCCTAAACGGGATTTTATAGGTGGTTTTCGACTAGGGTTTGTGTTCGAGGGTTTTGGGTTTTTTTGGGCCTATATATGTTTTGAGGTATGTGACTGAGTTGGGTCGAGTAATGCAGGAATGTGAGTGTTTGGGCATGCGTGTGTTTAGTTTGATGGTATAAAGTGGCTTGCAGCTCTGTATCAATAGTATATTCAGACAATGGTGTGTGTGCCGGCGCGCTCGTGGAGAGAGCTCATGTTTGAAAATGAAATTAAAATAGATATTTTTTTTTATTATTGTGAATATTCAAAGTTTCAAACCAGTTTATCTGTATTTTAATTAATTATATAGAATTAAAAATTAATAATTATATAAATTTTTAATAATTATTATTTTAATAACTCTATAAGGAAATCAAAATTTAAATAAATTATTATCAATTATCAATACCTAAAACAAAACGGGAGAAGGAATAATGGGTACTGTTCACCGTGACTCATGTGCACTGTTCATGTGCAATTTGACCCGGTACTTCGCGGGTGTATGTCCTCCTTTTTTTTCTTTTCTTTTTTGAACAGTGTAATCACGAAATTAGCCCTTGAAAAAGACAAAAAAACACCGTCGGTTTCAGAGGCTCTGTGGTAATTGACCATTCCGGCCTGGTTCGGTCGGGCGGTTCCTTTTTTTAATATTTCTTTAAACAGTGCATTGACCGTTTTAGCCCTAGAAACGACAAAGTTAACGCACAAGGGAGAGGGGTGAAATGGTAATTAGCCAATTTTTTATTCTTTTTCGCTCCGGGTTACTGTTGGCACGTCCCAACACGAGCCGTAAATTTCCGCGCGCACGCCCGTGTTCTAGGAGGCGCGCGCGACGTCATATGACGTCCAAAATGATCAACCACCGTCTAGAACGATATTTCGCCATGCTCTCTTCCACATGGGGCGGCGCGTGTATGCATGTGGTTCCCAGGTACGTGTCAATAGGCGTTTGAATTCCCCCCCTCATTTCTCTCTCCTCCTGCGCAAGCTGACATCAATAAAACAGTGTTTTTGGCAAAGTTCATTTCAGTCCCTGAACGTTATAATTTGTTTTTCTGGCCCTTATTGCAATTATATAAGTTTTGATTTGTTTCAATTTCATCCTTCAATTGAAATTGATTATGTGTTGGAGTTCCAATTCGGTCCTCATGCTTTTAATTTTTGGGGTTGGGCTGGAATTCTAAATATTTTTGGTATCAAAGTTTTTATTAATTGCAATTTTATCCTTCCATGCAAATTTATAATAAATCCTTAATATTTTAGGTATCAAAAGTTTGATTTCTTTCAATTCTATCCTTCTATGCAAGTTAATTATGGATTTCAGTGTCATTTCAGTCACAGTTCTTTTAGTTTCCGGTTTTGTTTAGAATTATTTGATTTCAATGTTTGGATTTACTTCAATTATGTCTTTTAAATTTAAGATATTATTGAAAATATATCAAATTAATTATATATTTGTATATTTATGTCGAATTAAAGTATGTAAAACTAATATAATGTTCAAATATTTATTGAATATTATCGCCTAAAAATATACAGAGGGAGAGGAAATGACTAGAATTTTCTTAGGAAAATTATGTCATATTTTCTAAATATATTTAATATAATAATATGATTACTAAATCTTATATAAAAATATTGGCTCAAAATTTAGTTTGTGCTTTTATTTAAGTTTATTTTTACAAGAATTTTCAATATTTTCATTTCTAATATTTTAGATCTAAATATTATTGAAAAAAGTATCTAAAAATGTTGACAAATTTAATCATTATCTACAAGTCAAATTGAAAATATACAAGTTACTTCTGCTTCATTAGATCTTTTTAGACGACAAATAAATAATTATAGCGCACAAAAAAATTAAGTTTATGTTTTAAGAACATATTACAATATTTTTATTTCTAATATGTCTGATATTTATTAAATATTATTGCCTCAAAATATATTAAAAGAGAGGAAAAATGACTTTGGATTTTTTTAAAGACAAAAATTTGTATCAGTATTATTAAATATAATTATACTAACTAAATATTAAAATAATAAAATACATTACATAAAAAAACAATTAATTTTCTACATAGATAAAAAAAACCCGCCGCATCGCGCGGGTAAACCGCTCGTACTTATTATTGTTCATTACAAAAGAAAAAACAACAACATGATACATGATAATTGAACATGGCTGAGTCATCACTCCATTTAACGTTGGGTTATAAAATGGATGGGTTAGCTTGAGTAACCTATCTAAAACAATATTATTTTAGTATTTTTTTTAAATTAAAATAATATCAATTTATTTTTACAAAAATTAAATAGAATTTTAATCAAGTCAAATAAATCATAATCAATCTACCAAGTGCATGTTTTAGAGTATGATTGAAATTGTTTTTGAAAATGATTTTTATTCAAAAATACATCAAAATGATTTTTTAAAAAAAAATATTTTTGACATCAACACGTAAAAATAATATAAGTATATCAAAAAATATTAATTTAAAGTAAATTAAATTGTTTTCAAAAATACTTTTAAAATATAGTATTAATCAAAACAAGTTTACTTTAATTTTGTTTTCTTATAACTCAGCCTGGATCAGGAACAATTTCATGCAGATTATTGTGTTTAGAAACTCTAGATGTTAATAAGCAAATAAAACTTAAGTAAATATATTTCTTTTTCTTTTTTTTAATGAAAAAATCACAATAAAAAAATGAAAAGACAAAAAAAGAAAGAATATTCCATTTTATATTAAGATAAAACCATTTAAGTTGGAAATTTATGCTCATGAAAACCAATATATAGAATTATTATTGACATCTTATGGTGTAATTGTTAAGAGTCGAGCTTGAAATATACATTTGCCACACAAGACAAGTAAATTCTTAACTATCGGGCCAGACGCCCGGGGTTGAAAGTGAAAAATTCTGTTAAATATAGCTTATTGATCACAACATTATCGATACGTGCTATAAAACGAAGGCTGAGTTTAAGTTTTCTTGAATGATCTGATTGTTTCAGTAAGCATTAAATTGTATAGAAGTTTGATATTTTAAGTTTAAAAGTAACCTAATACCCTTTTAAACATAATTTGATTCAAAAATTAATCTAAAATGACATTTTTTTTTTACAAAGATAGAAATATAGGGGATTGACTCGAGTTAACTCGGGTTAACATGTTAAATTCAGAACGTGAGTTATAAGACTATGATAACATCATAGATAACAATATAGTGGATCGACCCGAGTTAACTTGGATTAACATGTTAAATTCATAACTTGAGTTATGAAACTATAATAACATCATAAAACGTAAATCAAAATAAATAATGAAGTTTTATTCTCAATCAATTCAATTTTAAAAGATGAAATAAAAAAATTAATTAAAAAAGACAAAAAAAATGACTTGAGTTAATTCATCAAAATCACAATCTAAGTTATAAGATCAAGACAATCTCATAGAAAATAAATTGAAATAAATTACAAAGTCTAATTCTCAATTAGTTTAATATTAAAAGATGATATTGAAAAATAAATCAATTAAAAAACTTTTAAAAAAACAATATGAGTCAATCCATCAAACTCGTAACCCGGTCATAAAATTAAGATATCCTTATAGAAAAAATAAAATAAAAACAACTTAATTTAATTCAGGTTAATTTGTCAAATTTACGAGTCTAATCATGTGATTGGGATAATCCTATAAAAAACAAATTAAAACAAATATTGAACATTCGACTTTGTTAGACATTAAACTCCCAACTGAGATAATCATATAAAAATTCAATATTGAACAATGAAATTTGCAATAATTTTAATGAAAAAAATGAGATAAAAAATAAGCCAATTCAGTATAGGTTAACTCTTTAAACATTATTTTTGACTCGTGAGATTATGATAACCAAATAAAAAATAAATTATAAAATTTAATTCCCAATTAAATACAATCTTATATAATGAAATTTAGAAAAACAAATAAACTAAAAATCAACCGAGTCAATTAGATTAATGTGGCAAACTTATGATATAGGTAATGAGACGAGGACAACCTATAAAAAACAAATCCAATATTATAGGATTCATGACTAAGTCATGAGATTGAAATAAAAAAATCTTATTTAACTGGAGCTAAAATATCAAAATCTGTAACCCTAAGATCAAAATATTCTCATATAAATAAAAACAAAATAAATTATAAAACGTATCAATGTTAAATGATGAAAATCGATAATCACCTCCGTGACATAAATCTTCTTTTTATAGACTTTGACACAACAAGAATTTGTCAAACTCAAATGATTTCATTGCCCATTCTGTACTTTTCTGCTGATTATATGCTTTCTGGGTTCTTTGAATTGTTCATCATCTTATCATTGGGCTCTGTTACTTTTTTGGTCTTTGATAGGTATGGAACACAGTTAGAGTTGTACTTTTGAGAGGGTTTCTTTGCCACCATAGCCATGGCCCCTAGGGATCCACAGTGTGCCGATGTGTTTGTGAACAAGGTAAAGTGAAGATTAGAGATCTTGGCCCTGCTGCTCTTTGAAAATTGCAGGTTGCTCATTTTGTTGTGGGGTTTAATCGACAAATCTCATGAAATATCTTTCATTGCTCTCTTTAACCGGAGCTTAAGAGTTAGTATAGGCCTTATAACAGAAGGATATAGAACTTCCACATCTATGCATAACATTTAGACAAAAAAAAATTCTTTCTTAGAGCTCAACTATTAAGAGAATATTTTTTTTTTTATTAACGTGGGTGTCCGGGTTAACTTGATGTACATTTCGTGATTCATATCTCCATAGCCATTATACTGATAGTATAGGCTCAAACCTAGATAATAGAAAACACTTTTAAATCTCGAACTTATAATGGCATCATCAAGTAATATAACGGGCATCAAACATAGTAGATCATCAATAAGATCATCCAACCTCTAATCTTTAAACCTTTTAATATCACTATTATGAACTATTTATTTTATAAATATTACGTTTTTTTCTTGTCAAATTCTGTACATTGAGAACGCATGTAATACTCAAAAATATCCCATTGACCTGAGTACAAAACATAATACTCGTATAAGAATGTCAGTTAGTAATAAACATATCATTTTTAAAAATTAAATTTATCTCGTCTTTTATGTACATTTAACACTGAAAAACTGGCTAGAATGATCTATAATTTACCAAAAATAATTATGATAATAAAATTAAAATTGTTCAGGTTTAGATACCTTTAAAAAATCGAAGGGAATTGGATCATTTAACAATGCTAAAATCATTGCGTACTTTTTCTTCCATTGTTGAAATATATTGTATCATATGTGTTACTCTATTGTCATCAATATTAGGACTTCGTTTAAAATTGTGTTTGATGTTGTTTTTTAAAGTGATTTTCATTTAAAAATATATTAAAATAATATTTTTTATCTTTTAAAAATTATTTTTGACATCAGCGCATGTAAATAATCTAAAAACACCAAATTTATTTAATTTAATATAAAAAATAAAATAATTCATTTTTTTTTAAATCGCTTTTGAAAAACAATGTCAAACAAGACCTAAATGTTGATAATCAGCTAATGGGGGGCATTGCTTTCTATTTTTCAAGTAGTTTTATGTTCTTACAACTTTTGAAATGCAGTAGGAAATGATCTGCTAGTGTTTTTTTTTATGTATTATTATTATCAGCAGCAGCAGCAATATTAGTGTAGTCCGTGTAATTTTCATAGTTACAAACCATAAGATGATTATTAATAATTCTACAAGGTTTGCATGAGAAATTGAACTGTGACTTGTATAGCTTTTGTTGAAACTTCATGAAATTGAACTGTGACTTGTATAGTCTCTATGATATTAGCAACTAAAGTTCATACGACCAGCTCAAGTAGAGAAATAAGGGCAGCACATGTTGAGCCATGGAGAAACCAATCTACCCAAAAACCATCCCTGAGAAACTCCAAGAAGCTGAGCAATATTTTAGTGGTTGGAGTGCGAAGTACAGAAAAACGAGCTTAACAGGGAAAGAGGAAAAGAATTATCGAATCAATCTACTTGGAATCGAGATCTAGTGATGTTTGTAGAAAGACTTGAGTAAAGAATCAACCATAGAGGTTGAACTTGTGAGATTTGTTTTATTAGTATCAAGGTCGTTATGTATATCGATTGATCCAGGTTATAGTAATAATACTACTTCGTATTTAATCTCACGGGATTGATAATTTTTAGAGAGCAAACTTAGAGTCTAACTAATCAAGTTGCACCCCTTGGGGTTTTGAACTTGTGAGATTGCAATGATAGGAGATTTGTAAGATCAAACACACAAATTCATCAAGCAGTGAAGGTATATATCAGGGCCATCCCTGAGAACTGGATTACATATAATTTTACGAGGAACTAGGATAAAATATTGTGTGCAATTTCTACTGCTCTCCTTCCTTTTCTTTTGAATGCATATTCTACATCCGTGATTGATTTTTATGAAGCAAACATCATAATTTTACATTTAATAAGATAACTCAAAATTATTCTAAAAGAAACTTTCACTGTCAATTAATTCCACCCTTCCTCTTTGATTGATTATTCGGTATCAAAGTCGTGGGGTTCCGTTCTGCATTTAACAATATTGCTTGATTTATGGAAGCTACAAGCAATGGACTCTTGGAAGGACAATCCACGAACTTGCCACTTTTATCTGATGGAATGAATTAAAATTACTGGAAAGCTCGAATGAGAATATTCATCCCGTCAGCTGATCATTATTAGCTCTGGAGAGTACTGGCTGTGAAGGGTCCACACATTTCCATTAAAGTAGTGGAAGGTAAAACAATAGCTGAGTCTGAAGATGATTGAGATGAAAAAAATATCTGAAAAGGTCCACACATTTCCATAATAGGATCAGTGCATGTGAAATTGTAAACCAAATATGGAAACATCACATGGCGGAACTCCACAAGTAAAAAAAATAAAATAAAAACTCACTCGCGCATCAATTTAGAATAGTTAAATTGCAATATGGAGATGAAGACCTGGCTTTACTCATTAAACAATTTAAGGAATATCTCAAGAAAAAGAAAAGGTTCGGTAAGATTACACATGTTTCGGATCTCTCCATTATCTGTTTTAGCTATAATAAACTAGAAAGCGTGCTTTTCTCCACAAAGATAAAGAAGGAAAATGATGAATGATGACGACGACCATACCATTTATGTGCTACGTACAATTATGAAGAGGAATGGATAGAAAAAATAATATAAATTATATTTTGAAATTTTATTTAATAATTTAAATTTTGAAGTGAGGTTATTATTTGATGTGGTATCATAGTTTTGTTGATTTAATAGTGATGAATTTGAATTTTATCACTCGTTTTATTTGATAAATATTAAATAGTCTACGCATGTTTTAAACTCAAAAACACTTTTACATGAGTGTTTATGTTAAAGATTAAATAAATTATTTCTTAGAGCCATCTGTGGCTATTAACTTAAATTTTAAATAAAAAAAATAATTCACATATAAAATCTCAAATCATGGCAACTTTGTCCTTCCTGTAACTTTGGTATCTTGACGACCGGACGCAGAAAATCAGGATCATAAAATATAGAGTGGGACTCTCCAAGATTGTGCTTTAAGAGTTGGTGAGTTTCCACGTCAACTTCGGTTGCTGGAAAGTATGTCCCTCGAACATAAATCCGCTGAAGTAAAATATGCATAGCTGCCAGCAGGGTATTAAAAAATAATTCTCCTTTTTCTTCACCCAGGTTAAAGCTGCTTACATGTTTATTGAACTTTTAAGTGAACTCGTAGATTAGTTATGATACATGTAAATTGTCCGGACATTTTATTATAAAAAAAATATATATATTCATAGCTGTTTGATGTTTTATTTGTGACTTTTATATTCTTTCACTATTACCCCTAAATAAACCATTGCTGCTAGCAAATATTCACCGGTTCTCTTTTTTTATGGTGGAAAAATTCAAAGTTCAGACGGACCTGGGCAGTCGTAAGGACCTTTTGACTTTCCACGTGGCTCCATCTACACTCTGTCTTTACATCCAACGGCCCAGATGAAACTGGAATTTGTCCACCGGAAAAGTAGGTCGTGGGTAGGTTACCTCTTCCACTCAGAAATTTCAACACCTAATCCTTGTTCCGTGCTGTCTGTGCTCAACAGAGTTCCTGAGCCACTCATGGATTCGATTGATTTTCCTGGACTTGACTCGTGCTGGAAGGTCTAGAATAATATCTTATTTCTGATGTATACATCTTCCCTTTTATTGACTTAACAATTGGTTTAATGACTTTCCGTTGCATTATTCTTATTTTCCACGTGTACGTTCATTATTATTAGCACAAGCTTTTAAGAAAATAAGAATTGTTTCTCATAGACCAAGAGGTACATCAGCTGTCTCCGCCCGCGTGTTGGACTTGGCTTTCGCGACCCGTTGTGAGGGTAAGAAATTATTTTCTGCCTTGTTTTCCGGTCCTATGATTATGATAAATATAGTTTATTACATTTACCTTAATTACCCGACAGCTAGCCTAATAAAGATTTGTTTTTAAATTTATACATGTATTTACATTACTTTTTAAGAACAATTATCCTGTCACTTTAAAAAAGTGAGTTTTTTTTATAGTGTTTAACTGTTTATATATAAAAAATAAAGTATTTTAAAGTATATATATTTAACTATTATATCTAAAAATCTTGTGCTCTTTGAAATCAACAAAATATATATTAATGAAAAAATTATTTTGGTTAAAAACAAAGTTTATAATAACTGTATTTTTAATTTTTTAAAATATAAAAATAAAATGTTTGATCTCCATCATCATATCACAAACACTGAATCTAATAAATTATTAGTGTATATATAAAAACCAAAACCAACCACCAAACCACATCACCCAAAAATATTGGTTGCTAATAAAAAAATACTTATAGCTCAGTGATTATTTGGTATTATGTTTTAAAAGTATTTTTGAAAAAAAAATATTTTTTGCTTTAAAATATATTTTTTAATAAATTTTAAAATAATATTATTTTAAATAAAAGATACTTTAAAAATATCATCTAACAAACTATATATTAAAGTGCCCTCACTCTGTAATAATACACACTATTATTATAGAGTATTAAATAAATTCAATTATGGGACACGTGAGTATTAGTCTTGCACCTCAAACTACTCCTTGATAATAAATCTATCATTATATATATTTGAAGTCCCACCCAAGCCCAATCAAACCTTCTTTTCTCTCAGCAAAACACTACTCAGTTCTGCTTCGCCATGGCCAAAGTCTTCGCATACGCTACTGGTTCCTTCCTTTTTCTCCTCAGCGTTATTCTCTTCTCCTCGACCCTTACAGCAGCAAAATCTGACAGTTTCTCAAGAAACTTATCTCCGAAAACCCTAGGCGTCAAGCGAGAGAAACTGAGCCACCTCCAGTTCTACTTCCATGACATACTCAGTGGAAGAAACCCCACTGCTGTTCCAGTCGCCCAAGCAGACTCGACTAAGAGGTCTTTCTCATCATTTGGACTGGTCACGATGATGGATGACCCTCTCACCGTGAAGCCCGAGATCAGCTCCAAACTTGTAGGAAGAGCACAGGGGATTTATGCATCCGCATCGCAAAGTGAAATTAGTTTTTTGATGGCATTAAACTTTGTTTTCACGGAAGGGAAGTATAATGGCAGCACCCTCAGCATTCTGGGGCGAAACAGTGTGTTTTCTGGGGTTAGAGAGATGCCAGTTGTTGGTGGGAGTGGGCTTTTCAGGTTTGCGAGAGGCTATGCTCAGGCAAAAACTCATGACCTTGACTTCAAAACTGGTGATGCTGTTGTGGAGTATAATGTTTATGTCTTCCATTATTGAGTTGTTCTTGGGTGATTTTCTACTTCTTTTTTCAAGAAAAAAAAACTGTGCTGCTAGCTGTAATCTGCTTAATACATCATTCTCCTTTGGTTGAACAGTGCTTTATTAATTAATACATTGAGCTGTTGAAAAATTAATTGCCAATGTCGTGATGGGCCAACGTATCTGTAAATAGAATGAAGCTGCCATATCGCTGACACCTCTTTTCCCGTTGGTCCCGCGTCCATGCTGCTTTCATTTTTTCCTAGGTGCTCCACGCGTAAAATCCCACTCGCTGGGTCTCGAATATTGAAGTTGCTTTACAACGATGTTTGATTTTATGAGCTTTTTACATGGCTGTGTCTGTGTCGTTTTCTTTTTATGTAGATTCTTTCCAAGTGGCCGTGATTAAAACATAAATCACTAGCTAGCTAGCCTTGTTGTTTTTTCCCTTCATTTTGATGGAATATTCGAGCTCACTAATGACAGTAGTACTGAAAATAATGGCCGAAAATAGTAGCAAATATACCAAAATTAATCGCATTGAAGGGGAGGAGGAGGCGGGCAGTTTAGCCCCAAATGAATGATCGATGCCTCTAAGTACTGATCCCTCTGTATTACTTGAAATCGCTGAACCTGCACTAATCTCACTTTGCCTTAATTGGAAGAATAAAACTGCTACTGGAGGGATTTTAGAGTGTCAATTGGTATGTAATTTGCATGGTATTACTGTTTCTTACTTCTTGATATTCAGCCTAAGACCTTCAAATCTTTACAACCTTAAAGAGTTGAAACGTACAGGGAGGAGATCAGTCGAGCTCATTGTCATTTGCAAAGAAAAAATCTGAAAAGTGGAAGGAAGGGGTGGCAGTAAAGCGGAAGGATGGAGGGGAACATATAAATGATTTTTCATCTTTTTTTTAAAAAAATAATAATCACGATGTGCTCAAATTAATTAAACTAGAGAGCGTGTTGAATGTGGGACATTAAACATATTATTAAGGCTAATTAAAGTATAAATAAAAGGCAACCAGAATCAAACCTTGGTTATAATTATAATGACATGCAGAGCGGTCACTGTCGAGTTTGGGACCTTGATTTATGTGGTGAAGGATTATGTGTTTTACATGGTGAAAATGGCCAAGGCGATAGTGCATTCCATCCATTAACAAAGATGAGTGTGGAGTATAGAGAATTATATCCTTTTCTTAGAACTTTTCTTTGTATCCAGTTTGATCCTCTCTATGCCTATATCCTATGATATTTTATATGTTTATTAAGCTTGTAGGGTGTTCACTAAATTTAGAAATTAGTTGTAGTACATGTAAACGAGCCGAATGCTTTGATTATATATATATATATTTTAATAAACAGTACCTTATAGAAACCTAACAACAAGTGACGATGCACACAACTAAATGATTTTTTACACCGAAGGCCTAACTAATACCAACACGTCCGGTCTAAATTCATGATCGATGAAGTGTGCACTCGCCAGATTAACAATTTAAATAAAAAAATTCAATTGTTTGAACATGACCAGATTTTCTAGATGATTGTATGAGTGGTTTTTCATTTTTATACCGTTGGATCTCTCAAAAATAGATCAAGAAGTGCAAACTAATTTAATATTGATTGTTGAAATAAAAATTATCAATTTTAAAAATTTGTCAAAATGAAAAAAAAATAGCAATCAAAATAATTGGGATCAAATTTGATAGAAGAAAGATAAACTTGAGGATGAAATTTTTAAAATTATTTAAAATTTTTTATCTAAAACAAAATGAATAGAAATAAAAATAATTGAAAAAATAAAAAAAAATTAAAGGGGAAAAGGGGTGAGATTGAAAAATAATTCTTGTTATAAAAATAACAAATTGAAGGAATTCTTTGAAATTTTAAAAGGACAAACATAAAAATCAAAGGAGGAGATAAAAAAAAGAAAAAGAAAAAGGGGCAATCCAAACACCAAATAGATTTGTAGGCCACATGAACATTACATCATAAAAAGGATGCTAAAAAGAATTCAAACATGGTTATAGAAGATTAGAAGGTGGTGGTGTTTGGTAACTATTTAGTTCCACGTGTGATGCATGAAGGGCACAGGGTGGCCCACTTGCTAGAAGATATAGCCCGTTTTCTTTTCTCAATGGTGTTATGGGCCTATGGCCCTTTTGCTTTTTAATAAACCAATTAAAATGTTATATAGGTATATAGCTGGATTTTCAATTGATGGTTTTAGCTTTCCTATTGGTTATCTGTTCCGTGACCGTTCATATACTGAAATTATTATTTTTTTTAAATTATATTTTTGATATTTTTAGATTGATTTTTTTTTAAAAAAACTCTAATTTTAATATATTTATATATAATAAATATTTAAAAAACAAAACAAACCATAATTTCATACAGTACAGAAGAATCTTCTATCATTAGGTGTTGATTCTTGTCACACGACTTTCTTGTTCCTCCTTGAAAAAGTTGTACTTGGCAGCATGTGAGGTAGAGGATCTTCACAGTGTGTTGAAATTATTAGTTGTTTGAATTGTATTTTAAAATTATTTTTAAAAATATTTTTTTTATTTTTATTTTAAATTAATTTTCTGTAGTATTTTTTTATATCATTTTTACATGCTAATATCAAAAATTATTTTTTAAAAATAAAAAATATATAATTTTAAATAAAAATTACTTTAAAATGTAACTTCAGGCTGTTTCAAAATCTCTAGATGCTCTACAGCCAAATGTCTTAGCTGCAGTTCCTTGCAGGCCATCAGAGTTTGAAGGTTCTTTTGACCTTTAAAACACAAATACTTCATGCGTTCTATAGGACTTGGATTTTTCAACCATGGAGGCTATTGACTTTAATTTTTCATGTTACATTCATTTCTTGAATAGTCACCAGCCTAATTTCCGTGTTTAATTTCCCCTTAAATTTAACATTTTTAGAGTGGTGATGAAGTTCAACTGCATGTTTGGTATTGTTAAACAATGTGTTTTTTATTTAAAAATAGAAGAATATAGTTTTTTAGTTATTTTTATTTTTAACATCACAATGATTAAAATTATTGAAAAGAACTTCAATTTAATATCTGTTTTCAAAATAAATATATATTTTAAAAAATATATGAAAATTAAGCTATTGTACTCTTAAACACACAAGAAACATTTTGATAAAATTACATTATTATATTAAATATTAGAAGTAGAATGTTGTGTAGTGATAAATAAGTAGAATGTCATATGAGAGTGCCTTTATCAATGCCCAGTTTTGAGCACACATTTCTCTATATATAAAAAATAAAATCATATCACTAAATTAATATACGAAGCATTCGTGGATTCAGCCCTTTAAATTCTTAATTATCATTATAAAAAATAATTTTAATTATTTTAAAATGATTTAAAGATGCATCTTTTGTATTTATCTAATGTATTCATTATTAAAAAAAAAATACGTCAACATCAATTTTATAATTGAAATCTAAAAAAGGGAAACCTTATTGATCATCCAACCTATCATTTAATTACAATATCTGTGCTTTATATAAGTTTCTTGGACAGATCAAGACCATTAAAATATAATACTGAATAATAAAATAAAATAAGCTAAAAAAAGATTCAATTACAAAAACACAGCTCAGTGTCATGTACGAATTAGAGTATTAACTAATTATTTCATTTAAAAACTCAAGTTTATATATAATATTGATTTATATTATTTTCAAACACCGCTATCAAATGAAAATTTTTTGGGCTTGAAACTTGTACAAATCCATATCATCTTTTGCTTGATTTTTATCAAATAGAATGAAGATAGTGAGACTCGAATCCTTGACTGTTTAGTTAACAAGACTCTCATATCATATTAAAAAATTATTTTATCTAAAAACTCTAATTAATAAATTTTTATAATATAATTTATATTATTATAGAATCAGCGTCTACAGCGAGGAGAGGTAATTGTCCTTGGTACAGATTTGTTTGAAGTTTCTGTCTGGTCGTCTCCGTAAATCTATTAAAAATTCATTTTATCTAAAAAATTTAATTAATAAATTTTTATAATATAATTTATATTATTATAGAATCAGCGTCTACAGCGAGGAGAGGTAATTGTCCTTGGTACGGATTTGTTTGAAGTTTCTGTCTGGTCGTCTTCGTAAATCTAAATTACCGAAGGAAGGGGACCAAAACGCACACTAGTGGCTGGGGGACCAAAACGCAAAACGCACACTAGTGGCTGGGGGACCAAAACGCAAAAAATAAAAATCAGAAAAGTAATATTTCATTAAAGATGAACCACAATTCAGCCCGGGGGAAAAAAGTTCTATCAACAAGAAGGTGGAAACTGATGATCATACAATCAGGAGAGAAAATAGAAACACAGAAACTGGAAATAAAAAGCCAAAGCAACAAGATAAGAATGGATCTCTCAATAATGGAAGACATACACATCGTATTCCACGATTGCATCATTAGTTTTAAGGTTAACCATATAAGTCTTCGCCTTCGCATAGCCTCTTGCAAATCGGAAGAGTCCACTCCCGCCAACAATTGGCATCTCTCTAATGCCAGAAAATATGCTGTTGCGACCCAGGAGACTAAGGCTGCTACCGTTATGCTTACCTTGTGTGAAAAATAAGTTGAACGCCATTAAAAAGCTTACTTCACTCTGTGATGCAGAAGCATAGATCCCTTGTGCTCTCCCTACTTGCTCTGAGTTGACCTCAGGCTTTACAGTCAACGGGTTGTCGATCATTACTACCAGCCCAAATGCTGTCGAAGACTTGTTCGTCATGGCTGCCTGAGCAACTGGAACTGCTGTGGGATTTTCCCCACCAAGCGTGTCGTGGAAGTAAAAATGAAGGTGGCTTAGTTTCTCTCGCTTAAGCCCTAGGGTTTCTGGAGATAAGTTTCTTGAGAAACTGTCAGCTTTCGTGGTAGCAACGGTGAAAGAGAAGAGGAAGAGGAAGAGAAGAGAGAGGTTGGCCATGGTTAATTAGCTGATATTGGGAGTACTGGGATGGATGGCTTCCTTAGTGCAACTATTTATAATAATGTTTTATTGTATTATTTTAATGGTTTTGATATCTTCAGAGAAGCTATGTAACTCAAAGTTATTAAATTCGGGATTACTTAGTGCAACTATTTATAATAATGTTTTATTGTATTATTTTAATGGTTTTGATATCTTCAGAGAAGCTATGTAACTCAAAGTTATTAAATTCGTCCTGTTCTAGTCGAACACCTCGTTTCTTTTATAAAATCGGACAAAACGACATCGTTTTGTCATCGCTTTTAATCCGGTTCATTCCGAAATTCAACTAGAACACCTCGGTTTTATTTCGAGCGTTCCATTCAGCATCGAAGAAAGAGATCGAATCGAAGTGTGGAGATCAAGATTATTTAATGGAGAAGAGTTGAGATTGGAGTGAATTTGTCCGATGTGGGACGTCCGAGCATTCGGACAAATTCAAATTGAATTTGTCCGAATGCTAGACAAATTATATACATATAATTTTTTTAATATATATTAAAAAAATTATAAAAACAAATATATTATAAAAAAATAAAATTGGTGTTGATTTTATAAAAAAATAACAATTATATATATATATATATATATATATATATATATATATATATCATGGAATCACTCTTGAAAATCAGTAATTGTTTTATTTTTTATTTTTAAATTGTTTTTTTAATGTATTTTTAAATTATTTTGAATTATATATGAACCTTAACTAATGAAGTTTTATAGTCATAATTATGTTGTATTGTATTTAGAAGTATTTTACTTACGATTTTATGATTTTTTATTTATATCATATTGTATTCGAATTATCTTACTATGTTATTTACTATTTTTGGGATGCATAATAAGAAATTCTAATATTTTTATATTAATGATGTAGAAGATGCTTGATGTATTTTTCTTTTATTTTAAGAAAATGTCATTATTTAGAGTATCTCCAATGGTAAATGCTATTTTAGAGAGACAAATCTTTAAAATAGCATTTTGAATAGTGTATTTATGGTTTTTTTAATCTGTGCTCTAGTGGTAAAAACCATTTTGGAGAGCTGTTTATTTTTATATTATTTTAAATATAATGTAATTATTTTGTATGTAGTTTAATTATGCAATTAATAAGAGTAAGTTATATAATTAAATAATTTTTTTAAAAAACATTCCAACAATATAATTATTAATATTATATATAATTTTTTACTCTCTTGTTAAAGTACTTTTAATTAAAAATAAAAACAAATATTTTTGATATAATTACATTATTTTCTAATATATATATATATATTATAATATATAAAGGTGGCTTCAAGGTGGGGCCACAATTTTACCTTCCTTTCCATGACATGTTATAAATAGCATCTCATGAATAGAAAGTTATTTTTATCTATTCATATACATGTCACATTGAAGCATGAATAATAATACAAAAATGTTATAAAAAATAATATTTTAATTTTGCAAATCCATTTGCTTTCTCACTGGAGATGCTCTTAGTGATAATTATAATGGTAACTAAATGGTGCAGCGATTCATAGGAGGCATTAACATTTATAATTTCTTCATGTACTTGGTACAAATAACTTGTAATGCATATAAATACATCAATTTAACAGTAACATGTCTCGAGACAATAACATGTCTCAAATACTAACAAGAATGAGTCAAACAATAATAGCTTAAACAATGAATGGTATGGAAACGATGAATGAACCCTTAAAATCAACACAAAATCTTAAACATCGTTCTCAACACTACCATAATTAATAACCTGTCTATCCTCTTAAGGCATATTTACTGAGGTTAATCGTTCATTCACCTCGGTCATCCTTTTCAGATGCCATTAGCCAAAGATAATCAATCATTCATCCCGGTCATCCATTCGAATGTCATTAGCCAAAGCTAATCAATCATTCATCTGGTCATCCATTGGGATGCCATTAGCCGAAGCTAATCAATCATTCATCCCGGTCATCCATTTGGATGCCATTAGCCGAAGCTAATCAATCATTCATCAACATTTACCTGCTCCACTTGTAGAGTAATATTCATGTTAAAGTATTTTCTTATTCAATGTATGAAAAAAGAAGGTGCAAGTCACCTAGCTGCTCCACTTGTGGGATGTTCTTGCCTTGACGATGGTCCAATCCCAACCACACCACCTATGACATTCATGATCTTAAATCAGTACACTTTCATTTTTTAACTACATCCATCATGACACTCATTTCAAGAGTTTATATGTTCATACACAAGTGTTCCATATTTTACCCCTTCATATCCTAAAATTGTTAATTTCAGCATGCAAAATCCTTTCACAATTTCAGCCGAAACACATGTAATTCTCAACCAAAATCACATCAATTTCCAGCACACGACAAGCATGAATTTCCAGTTCAACATACACAATTCGACAACAAAAGCACACCACACCTATTGTAACAACCCCAGCAAAACAATTCAATATTCCTTTTCATTTGTTATTCTTTTATAGCTTTTGACATTAAAAATATCATTCTAAACACCCATTTTCAAACATAACTTGTTTTTTTTTCCTTTAATGAATCTCACTACATCGTTTCACAACCTCCCACCTCTTTTCCCCTTTTTTCTCAAAACTGTCAGTAGAGGTCGGATTTCGACCTCTGCCTAGATGTTTCCGTTATAGAGCTCCGTTTTGTACAAAATGTATCTTGTTAGAAAGCTAACATATAGGGATACAACTCTTATGAGGGGATAAAACCCAGTTCTGTCCCCAAAATTTATGAAATGCATCTCAAATGTGACAGACCTGCTGTTCTGCAGAATCTGCCCTGCATAGTCACATTAGGTGACCCTTAACTAGAGTTATAAAATTCCAAATTAAGTGAAACAAGTTTCCTTGGATAGTAGACATCCAGAACTACAACTCCTATGAAGGAACCCAACCCTAATTCCTTTGTTGTACCACTCAAATTCTCTCTCAACGTCACGACATGAATCTGTCAAGTTGTTAATTTTTACAACACATGCATTTGGCTGAAAATTGGCTTTGTAAAACAAGACTTCCCTCATTATTTTCATGCTCAACCATTCATTACACAACATTCACATCTTATTTCATGCCATATTCATCAATTTTACACAATTCCACATTTCCTCCAAATTTTTATTCAAGAACCCTAACCCAAAATTCATAAATAAAAGTCATGCAATTTAACCATAAAGTAATAAGGTAAAGAACCTTTTAAATGCATATAAGAAACACCATACCAAGAGGGATTCAAGATCCTAATAGCTTATGAAATCAAAATATCCTTCTCTCCTCTCTTTCTTCGTACAAGTGTTGGCCAAACACTTCTTTTCTTCCACTTTCTCCTTCCAATAATGCTCTCAATCCTTGGGTTTTTGATGTTTATAGGTTTTAGTAACCCTTAATCTCACTTTTATTTCGAAATTCTTCTTTAATTGACCAAGAAAATATCACAATCTCCTTCTCTTTCTCCCTCACATCTCACATGTTGCTGGAAATGAGAGAAAAGAGGGGTATTTATAGTCCTCAATTTCTCTTATTGCACTTAGGCCCCCATCTCCTTTAAATGCTACTTTTTACCCCACATGTTCTCTTCTTATATTATAAGTCATAATCTTTACATTTATTTCAATTTCCCCCTCCCCTCAACTTATTTTATTTCTCTTTTAATTTTACACTTACATTTAATATATTTCCTGCATGAAAAATCTGAAGCACTGTCCACATTTAAGAAATACAGATTGTTTGTTGAAAGGGCAAGTAGTGAAAAAATCAGTTGCTTAAGAACTAATAGGAGGGGGGGGGGTTCACCTCATATGAGTTTAATGAATTCTGCAGCATGCATGGAATTCAAAGACAACTTACCACAGCATATACCCCACAACAAAATGGGGTTGCCAAGAGGAAGAATCGCACCATAATGAATATGGTGAGAAACATGTTATCAGGAAAAAGGGTACCAAAGCATTTTTGGCCAGAGGCAGTAAATAGAAGTCCCACCACTGCTATGAAGAATTTTACACTTGAAGAAGCTTTGAGTGACAGGAAGCCACGTGTTGAACATTTTTCGTGTGTTTGGGCGTGTGGCTCATGTCCATGTACCTGACAATCACAGAAAGAAACTAGATGATAAAAGCTTCTAGTGTGTGTGTGGTTGGGCATAAATGAAGAATTAAAGGCTTACATGCTTTATGATCTAGTGGGAAAGAAGATAATAACTAGCCGAGATGTAGTTTGTAATGGAAATGCAAAATGGATTTGGGATAACAGTACATAAGAGATGCAACATGATGAGTTAAAATGTGCAAACAATAATGAAGATACTGATTCCAATGGAGGGTTAGCAGAAGAACACACCAATGAGCCTATCATTAGTAGTATCTCATCAGACAACATACCTGAAGATGCAAAACCATAGAATTCTAATCAAGAGAGGAGAAAAAGGAGACCAACCTAGTATAAAGACTATGTCACTAATGAAGAATTGTATGAGGGAGAAGAAGGAGTACACAACCTTGCAATGTTCACAGTAGCTGAGGTTCCAATGAGATTTGAGGATGCATATAAAGATACAAAATGGAGAGAAACAATGGACATAGAGATGCGAGCCATTTAAAGGAATAAAACTTGGGAGTTGATTGTCTTGCCAGCAAGAGCAAAAACAATAGGTGTGAAGTGGGTATTCAAGACCAAATTTAATGAAGAGGGAAAGGTGGAAAAGCATAAGGTAAGGCTTGTGGCAAATGGATACTCTCAAAGGCAGAAGATTGATTATAATGAGGTGTTCGCACCAGTAGCCAGGTGGGACACAATTAGAACAATTGTAGCAATTGCAGCTCACAAGGGATGATATGTTTTCCAGCTAGATGTTAAGAGTGCTTTTCTACATGGGGAGTTATCTGAAGCAATATTTGTGGATCAACCACAAGGATATGAGAAGCATGGAGAAGAAGATAAGGTCTATAGGTTGAAAAAGGCACTATATGGGCTGAAGCAATCCCCTCGAGCATGGTAGCTTTAAGAAATATTTCTGTGAACACACTTTGTTCATAAAACCAATGACAAAGGAATGATACTAATTGTAAGCCTATATGTGGATGATCTTATATTTACAGGAAACAATAAAGGGATGTTTAAAGGCTTCAAAGACTCAATGATGAAAGAGTTTGATATGTTAGACCTTGGCAGAATGAAGTATTTTTTGGGTGTGGAAGTGATACAAAATTCTGACTTCATATTCACCTGTCAGAAAAAATATGCTAAGGAGGTGCTGGAAAGGTTTGGAATCGTGTTGTGGAATTAGTATATTGTAACACACAGGAGCACGTGGCTGACATTATGACTAAATCCATTAAGCTTGAAGCTTTTCTAAAGCTACGGGACAAGATAGGCATGTATGAATTGTCGAAATTGAACTAAATTATGACAATTTAGTTCAAAGGAGGGTGTTGAAGTTTCAACTAAAGAGTCAATTAGTTGGAGTTAGTTAATAGAGTCAATAATCTGTTAGGGATTTAATAGGTTCATGTATAAATACTACCTAAATACAGCAAAACAAAGTAATCAATAAGAGAGAAATTCATTTACTAGTTTTTGTCTGCATATTCTTATTGAACTTCTTCCTCTGCTTCTCTTCTTATTCTCTTTACATACCTTCAATACACAATTTCTCCCAATAGAGATTTTGTCGAAATGCAGATCCACCACCGTTAATTTCAACAAACGGTGGAGACCCTCTGCATCACTTGTTGCCAAGTATAACTCTTTCAAGGAAGAATTCGATGAAGAAAGTCGTGTTACAAGAATCAGCACATATTGATAGAAGATTCTTCATTCATGTATGAAATTGTAGTTTAAATTAATTTTAAAAGTGTTTTTTATTCATAATTATATTAAAAAAATTAAAATACTTTTAACATAAACATATTAAATGATCTAAATACACTAAAAAAATAATTTTTGCTAGCAAGTGGGTCACCCCTTGCCCCTTAGGCATCACATGTGGAACTATATAATGACCAAGCACCAAGAATTATTTTTCAATCTCACCCCTCTTCCCCTTCAATTTTTTCATCTTTCAAAATTTATCTTAATTCTTTTGATTTCTATTTGTTTTGTTTTAAATATTTTTTTTAAATAATTTTAAAAATTCCATCCTCAAGTTTTTTTCTTCTATCAAATTTGATTTCAATTATTTTGATTAATATTTTTGTACTTTGACAAATTTTTAAAATTGATATATTTTTTTATTTCAACAATCAATATTAAATTAGTTAAGAGATAGGTTTATTGATTGAGTCAAATCTAAAATTTCACAGGTTACATGTTTTAGAAATTAAACCAAGTTTAGAATCATAGGTTACAGGTTTTATAAATTAAATCAAGTTGAGGAAGTTCACCCAAGTTTTATTTATATATATATATATATATATATATATATATAAATATCTCCCTTAACTTAAATTTATTTGTTTTCAGAAATTTCTTTCATCATTTTCTAAGTCATGTTATGTCATGAGATTATTTAGTTAACTATTTTATATTATTACATGACAACTCTCACATAATTCAATTTTAAACCTAGGTTTGGCAAGGAGTTGGGTTATGAGATTTTAAAGTTTACATGCTTGATCAAGTTTGATCAAATGGTTTTTTATAATCTGAATATTTTTATTTCATTTTCCAAAAATTCGACAACCCTCTCTATCTTTTTTATTTTTATTTTTAAAACTCAAGGATTGAAAAAAAAGTTGTGGATCGAAAGTTAACTTTCAAAACATAATAGGACCAAAAATATTTTCATTGAAAAATATGAGGACTAAAAGTAACTTTCACATTGATTTTTAAAAGAGCCCGTAGCCACCAATACAATAATCGAAAGATAAAATAAAAGAGAATTTATTTTTGATAAAAATAATAATCCATTACGCTAACCCATACACAATAAATTTGACGACGGCAAAATGGTCACACATCTTATTTTGCTGTTAATAACTTATATCGAGAATAACATCCTAGAATCTTTATAAATCCAACTCCTTATATGAATTTGTATTTAAAGTCTATTTAATAATATAATTAATTAAATATGATTGAATATATGTTTTCCTCTAATTTATTTTTTAATGTGTCTAGTTAACTTATGATTTTACATGATCATTTCTTTTTCTTCTTCTTTTAAAAACCTTGTTTATGAAATGCTATACTTATAAAAAAAACAACTTAAACTATAATAGCAAATCTCTACCATAAAATAAAAAATACACTTAATTTTTAGTAGATAGTAACATTGTTATTAAACTCGCGGTTTAATTTATAAAATTGTATAATTTTATTGTCAAACCTAAAAACTTGTAAAGTCAGTTTAGAAACTCAAAATTCATTAAACTCGGTAAAATTGAACAGAATAGTAACCCTAACAGCAGCTCGAGTCCGTCAATCGTCATCTCTAATCTGCAAGGTCGTCGTCGTCGGTTCTTCTGTGCAGCCGGTGGGGTGTTCTACTTTGAACAACTAACAACTCAATAACGTTAGTTTTCTAATTCTTTGTAGTTTTTTTAATTTCTGCTTCTACAATCTGCACTTCTCCTTCTTTGTTTGGGGTTGTTGGGATTTGCATGATTTGGGCTACGAGCATGTATTTGATGGTTGTTGTTGCTGATGGTGGAGAGGAGCATCGAAAATAAGATAAGATATTCTTTGTTGTTGCATTAATTTCTGTTTTCTCAGCCTGATTTTAATAGAGTGGAGCATTTTATTCAAGCTGTGGGTTCATACGAAGATACGATATTCCAGAAAAGAGCACGATTGCCCCAGGTTAATTTTTTTCTCCAAAAGTTTGGATGCATGTATCCCTTTTAATGGAATAATATGAAGTATAGGCATGATTGTTTTGTGCACCTTTGATCGATTGTGAACTTTATTGTTTTTTTTCCTGGATACTAATTGTATTTTTTTACCTTGTAAATAGGAATGATAATGTGATATCTCCAGCTTATTGAAAAGATGGATACGAGAGTAGTACATCTATTAGTTGTAGAAGCAAAAGTACTTTCATTTATAAGCGAAGTTTGAATGACATAATTGTGTTGTGTTGTATTCAGAAATATTTCACCTACGATTTTTCTACCAAAATGATTTTACTTTCAATATTATGATTTCATGATTTTTGTACGGAAATATTTTACTTACGATATTACAACTCGAGTTCAAATTATAGTTTCGTTTCGTGTTGAAAAAGCAAGTTTGTAACCTTCGGTAGCAATGACATGATCCAATTAAAAATTAGATGAGCCAATTCATGTGTTGGGCTTTTGATTTATGCTTTCTCTGCTGAATATAGGTTTTGAATTGCAGAACGCAGCAAGCGAGCGTGTTATTTTGGTGAGAGAGGCTGCAAATTGGTGGTGGGTCAATGGGGACTAGAGAGGTATACGAGCAGAAATTAAGAACTGGAAATCTCTATCACGATCCCACTATCAAACCTGGACTCGGTTCCCCTCGCTGCCCTCGCTGTCTTTCTCTCCTAAACCCTATTTCTGTACCTACTCATCGTCAATATCTCTCTCCTTTTGTCTTTCTTTTTTCAATGATGTAAGAAACGTAAACAACCAGCTGATTTGCAACCTTTTTCTTCTTTTGTTTTGGTACAGGCGAAGGGAGAATGGGCCATCACCTCTGTTTTACATGATGCAACCGCTGTGGTCAGTTTTTTTTTCTTTTTTGCTTCATCCAATTTGCAGTTTTTATGCTCGATTTTTTATTTAATTAAACTCCATTTTTAGTTGTTTTCGTGCTCGTTTAATTTTCTCCTATGTTTTTATTTTTCAAAATCAGTTGAGTTTGAGGATTCTTGAATTATTATAGTAAAATATTATGGAGGAAAACTTCGAATCCCTATTGTATTTATCTAGAATTATTATAGCTGATGATTTAATTTGATTTTTTCTTTTGTCATTGAATTTAATAGGCTGGCTCGGGTATTGGTGGATTGCTTAGTGCTGTTCATGGTTTCAATACCGGTAACAATTAAAAATTCCTTGTCTTGGTGAATTTAGCTGTTGTTTTCGCAGAATGTTTGTTCTAAGTACACTCTTTAATTTCAGGGATTCCATTCCTTCAAAATCGATTGAAGGGACCAAAGTGGCTTCCTTTCCTAGTCGGGGTACATCCAGTATCCTTATTTGTTTCTGCTTTTTGAATCTTTTGACTAACGTATGCTTATCACTTGTTTTTGGCAAATGTCTATGAATCATGACACGCTTACTCGGTTTGTTAATGCGTTGTTTACTTGCAGCTTCCTCCATTGCTTGCTGTTTCGGCTGCCAGTGCTGTATTTGGAGGTAGGTAGAACCTCTGTTACTGTGATTGATTTGTTGCAACATTTTTTCTCAGCATGAAATGGATAAGTAGGTTGTATCGATGCTACAATTTTTTAGATTATACGCTGAACAAAGACTCCAATGCCCAGTTTGGTAGTGACTTCGAGAAGTCACATTCCTATAACAATTTTCTGAAAATGAAAACGAGTTTGTGGCCTTCAACATTTCTGCACTATTTTTTTTTTTTTTATAAAATGGTTTTCTTTTTCTCATATCTTCTCTCTTCTACAGTACCAATTCTCAGTTGCCCCTCAAGTGCTTGATACTGAGATGGGCATTAACTAGGGAAAATATAGAGAAATGTTTTATGTGAATGAGCTTGAAGAGTCTCAATGCAATCCAGTTAGTTATTGGCTTATGGATCATAGGGAGGTTGACTTGAGAGCCCACATGAGGCCAAACCCTTGGCACTGTTTATTTGTGCCAACCATGGTTTTTAAATCTTTTTGCTTCAAATAATTCTTTTGGTATTTTTGGATCGTTTTGATATGACAACATCTAAAATAAATTTCTTAAAATAAAAAAAATTATGTTAATGCATTTCTAAGCAAAAACACTTTGAAAAGTAACATTTATCATAATATCAAACACTACCTTAGTTTTCTAACTGGCTACTACTAGGTGGCATCAGCCCATTTGTTAAAGGTATATTGTACCATGTATCTTATTAGTACAAATAAGGACTGTATTTCAATTTCTCGTATGTTCCATGTTTTCTTCCCATGTCTTGTTTGACTAAAACATGTTGATTTATGGGTGTTTAAACTCCCTACTAGTTTTTTTTTAATGAATAATGACATGATTGATAAAAACATCTTATACCAAAGCATTTCATCATTTGATGGTGTATTTTTGTTTGCTGATTTGCTTTCTTGCGTTAGATTTACATGCATTCATATCTTTTCTAAAATTTACATGTATTGAATTGGGTATTTAATTATAAATTGCTAGGTCATGTGCTTCCAGAGTTTGCTCAACTTACTGTGACATCCTATTATGCTTCCTCGAGCGCCTCTCATTATGGGATTTCACTCCTCACCCGACATATTGAAGACGCATATACTTCCAGAGCTCAGCAAGAAAAGCTCAGATGATTTCTTGCAGGTGCATGTACAACAGAATATACTTTCCTCAATTTTGTAAGCAAGTTCAATTGTGTGCCTGAATGAATGCATGAGTTTGTAGATGCTGTAATTTGACTTTTACATTTCTGCATTTTCGAGTATTAAATTTGTCATCCTAAAATCAATTTATGAGTGATATATTGTTCCAAGATGCTTTTGGGTTGCTCTTCCAATTTCGATTGTAAAGCAGTTGATAAAATAACAAAGTCGCTTGTTTGGATGGCTAATGTTATCCATATATGCGATTTTCATATAATGGTTAGGTTGTCAAATATAGAGATAACAACTTACTTTACAAGCTTTGGAATGCACATTATATTATTCAATGTACTAAAAGAGTTGGTTCTTATGAAAAGTGCAGATAGCCGTTTGGGCACCCTCGATTTCACCGTGACCTACACTTTATTTCATTCAATTAATTTAAGATAAAAAAAGAAAAACAATTAATCCAATGTTAGTAAAAGTTTTTTTTTTTGGTTTTTTGTTCATATTTATATATACACATGTGTATGACCATCATTGGATGGTGCACACACAACCATATGGAAGAGGACATGATTGCACATCCATTGACACATCGGATACACATTTTTAACTAACTAGTGACGCCCCATGCGCCATTCGAAAGGAGTAGAAGGAAGACAATAGTTAGTGCGTCAGCGAGACGTGCCTGCAACTTTTCTTTTTAAAAAATAAAACGTAGATGAAAATAAAAATATATGCTTAGTGCTAACTCTTCTATTTTTTCATTTATGAGGGTACCCCCATAATTTAACTGTTTATCAAATGGTTAAAAATAAAGAATACCCTCACATGAATTGTTATGTTTTGTTTTATTTAAGAACATAACAAATATTTCATTGTTCATTAACAAAAAAATCAAATATACCCTTTCCCACTGAACAATGTTTTTCTGATACAAATAGTAAAATGATAGTTCAACTTTACAAAAAAATGAGGAAAAGACAAAAATAACCTCCAAACAATCAAATAATGTCAACCGGTTCCATGAAAAGAATAAAAAATATCCCAAAACCAAGAGTTATTTTTAACATACTGAGGGGCAAAATGATAATTACACTATTATAATCCATAATAATCTGTGTTTATACATAATTTACCCCACAGGTTATAGATTTTTCATGTTGGGAATCTGCCAATGAATATCCAATCAAGCTCCTTCAGATTAGCCATGATCATTGTTGCTACCCAAATGTTGACCAATTTATTTTTTATGTTTGGGAAGAAAAATAAAAAAATGGAAAAAAACAAAAATCCAAAAATATCTTGTTACAGGGAAAATTGGGCAAATTGAGTGTTTAATAGTCAAATCGTGCAAATTGCAAATCAAAGGACTAAATTGAAAAGGATACGTAAGTTGAAGACTGGTTTGGAATTTTGAATATAAAAGTCTATAAATAGAGGTTTCAATCAACATAGAAGAGGGACCAAAAATAGACACCTCATTCAAAACCCTAAAAAACCCTAAACCATCTTTTTCTTCCCAGTGGTCGCAGCCACGCACTCCATTTGGGTAGCGGTGCAGACTCCATTTTTTTCTTTTCACTCCCTCTCCCGACGATCTCTCCGATTTTCTCTCCACCTCAGGCCAACTCCCTGCTTCGTCCCCATTCTTCTCCCCATGTCCAGATTGATCAGCCCCATCTCCTTCTACTATTCACTCTCTTTCTCTTCCCTTCCTAAGCTACCAGACAGGGAGCCCGCATTCCCCATTCTCCTCTCCTCTCGGCCGACCCCCTCCGTTCAGTCCCCACTTCCATCTTCCTCGACCACAGTCGCCGCTCTCCTCTCCTCGATCGCCTGATTGCCAGAGCCCCACTCCTCACTCTTTTCCTCTCTATCTCCAGTCACCCTTGTCCCCATTTCCCTTGCTCTCTTCCTCTTCCCTTCGCTCAAGCCACCGACCGACCACCATTCTCTTTCCTACACATGAGCCCACCGACCTTGAAGAAGAAGAACAAACCCGAGATTTGAAGAAGAGGAGAACCAATTGATCTTGTGGATTATTTTGTGTGTGTGTTTGTTTGTGTTTGTGTGTGTGCGAGTCATCTGTAAAAATTTTGAACCCAACGAGGAAGATAAGGAAAGGCCGGATCGGGAAGAACATCTTCGGGATCTAGAGGAGAATAACCTGGTACCTTTGGGTCGGTTTGTTTGGTTCTTTTGCTGGTCACCAAAAGGTTTTCTCCGCGAGAAAAGAGGAGAAGAAGAAGAAGAGCGGATCTGAAGGAGACAATGAGCGTAAACATTGTGGTGTTTCAATTTTGAACCCAAAATTGCAGATCCGAAAGGAGGGAAGAGGGAACCGAAAACTCGCTTTTGTGCTTTCTTGTTGTTGTGTATTTGTTGATCTTGCGAGTCACCGTTGAAGACCTCGCTGGCGAAGAAGAAGAAACGGATCCGAGAACCGAAGGAGCCAAGAAGAACAGATCTGGAAAATTTTGAACTTGATTTCTTGTCCGTCTGTCGTATGTTGATTTGGTGTTTGCAGGTTGCCTGGAAGTCACCGTCGGCGAGGAAAGGAAGAGAAGAAGACGATCCAGCCACCCCTATTTTGCGCCTCCTCGGCGAGTGGCGCGTGGAACCACGCGCCGCCAGTGGATCTGATGGCGCGTGGCTGACAGCGCCACCAGCCCTTCTCCTGCGGCCACTGTTCCAGATCTTCCTCCCAAGGCCTTTTGTGTATTTTCCCTTATGTTTATGTGTTTTATTTAAACTTATTGTAGTTTAATTATTATTTGTGAAATGTAATGAGAAAAGAATGAAAAAAGACAATGTGTGTGAGTTGTATTATATTTTTAAATATGATGAAAAAGGAATAGAAAAAGATTGTGTGGGTGTGTGTTGTTTTATGTGTTCCATATTATGTTGTTTTGTTAAGGAAAAAAGAAAATAAAATAAAAAATGTGTTTTCTTTGTAAAAAAACCAAAACCAATATTTCAAAAGTATAAAATCTTTTTTGGGAATTTATTATTCACGGCTAATATTCGGATAAATAAATCTTAAAGTTTTAAACCCAAAATATTCGGAGAAATGGTATGTTATTATTCACTTTTCGGTATTTGGATAAATAAATCTTATCCAAAATATTCGACGGGAATAGTATCCTATTATTTACTTTTCGGTGTTTGGATAAATAAATTTTAAAAGGTTATTGTCTAAAATATTCAGTGGGAATAATAATAATCCATAAAATTTATTGGATTTTTTAAGCTGATTGATTTCTTTTTTAATTGTAACATTTTTTAGGAATAAATACTGACTTATTGAAACATTTTAAATCACATCTAAATAGGCAATGCAGCTTACCTCAGGTAAGGCGTATTAGGGGTGCTAATACCTTCCCTTTATGCAACCAGTCCCTTACCTTTGGATCTCTGAGCAGACCAGTACAAATCGGGTGTTCCTAGCGACCCTCAACAGCAAGGTGGCGACTCCTCATCAAAACTCCACATTGCGAGAGCCAGGATCCCTCCCGGAACGCCGCGCGGGGACGTGCGACAGAATGGCGACTCCAATCGGGAAGGTATTTTTTCGAAAAATAGTGGACTAAGCTTTGAATATTTTGATGTGATTTATTTGTTTCAATCTGTTTGAATTTTAGGTGTTTTATTTTTTTGCAAGTCTTTTGCATTTTAATTTGTGCATATGTATATATGTTCATGCGTGGTTAATTTATTTCAATTATATCATTGTAGTTTGCAACTTTAAGTTACGTGGGGACTAGCGACTTACCTATGACTTGAGTCAAGGTTGAAGTTTGTGTAAACCCCAACTCTTCGCTGAGAGCTTAGATGGTAGTGGTTGGTATACGTACCATCCCATTATCTGCTAAGACCCCATATTGCCTTTACGAAGGTGATCACTGGGACAACAAGAGACCCTGTTTAGAGCCAAAAGTAGCAAACTCACGCTGAGAGCTTAGATGGTAGTGATTGGTATACGTACCATCCCATTATATGTTAAGACCCCATATTGCCTTTACGAAGGTGGTCACTGGGACAAAGAAGAGACCATGTTTAGAGCTAAAAGTAGCAAACTCATCATTTGTTGTGTAAACCCCAACTCTTCGCTGAGAGCTTAGACGGTAGTGATTGGTATACGTATCATCCCATTATCTGCTAAGACCCTATATTGCCTTTACGAAGGTGATCACTGGGCAGCAAGAGACCTTGTTTAGAGTCCAATGTAGCAAACTCATCCTTTGTTGTGTAAAGATTAGAACCAATAATTAGGGTGTGTGTTACCTTCATTCTGTTTTGCATTAAGGCAAACTCTTCCCGAAGCAATTTAAATTCAATAAGTGACACAGTAATCATCACTTAGGAAATTTGCATTGTTGGGTTTAAGCAGAAATACAGTTTTTGTGTATCATACAATTGTTAAAAGCATGTGTCACTTCTCAAGGGATGAGTTTGTCAAAAAAAAAATTGCATATGCATTTTTACATGCATTCCTAAGGTTTGTGGTGTATCGCATGCTTGTCACAAGCATGTGTCCCTCCCCGAAGGGCAAAAAAAAAAATTTGCGTATGCATAGTTTGGTGTATCATACAATGGTTAAACGCATGTGTCACTTCTCAAAGGACGAGTTTGTCAAAAAAATAAAAAATAAAAAATAAAAAATAAAAAATAAAAATTGCATATGCATTCCTAAGGTTTTTGTGTATCGTACAGTTGTCACAAGCATGTGTCACTCTTTGAAAGACGATTTCGTCAAAAAAAAAAAAAAAATTGCATATGCATTTTTGTATGCATTCCCATAGTTTTTGTATATCATAGACGAGTTTGTAAAATTTTTTGCATATGCATTTTAACATTCATTCCCATAGTTTTTGTATATCATGTAATTGTTACGATCAAGTTTCACTCCTAAACGGGTAAGCAAAAAGAAAAAAAAAGAAGCAAAAAAAAAAAAAAATCATCATATGCTTTTCAAGATGCATTCTCACAAGTTTTTGTTAATCATGTAATTTTTATGATCACATGTCATTCCTCAAAGGAGTTAAAAAAAAAAAGAAGAAAAAATCAGCATGCATGTACATTTCTGCACGCATTCTCATTGTTTTTGTTTGTCATGTAATTTTTATGATCACATGTCATTAAAAAAAAAGAGTCAGCATGCATATACATTTCTGCACGCATTCCCATTGATTTTGTTTATCATGTAATTATTACGATCGCGCGTCCTTCCTCGAAGGTTGAGCCCGTAAAAAAAAAACATGCATATAAATCTCAACATGCATTCTCATATTTTTGTTTAGTATGCAGTCATTACAAGCACGTGTCGCTCTTTAAAGGGCAAGTTTTTATAAAAAAACCAAAAACATGCATATGCATTTCAACATGCATCTCCATAGTTTGAAATTGGGGTCCCTCAATTTGTCATCCTCCGAAGAGTCAAGAGTCATGGGACATTGGATATTGCTGAGAAGAACTGGTTCCGATACAAAGTCATCATTCATGTTTTTTCTGCAAGCCCACAACAAAGTTCTCTGCTCTCTAGTGAAATCAAGTGCGACATATGCCCAAATATTGTTTGGAGAGTGTTAAGTGCAATCATCAATGGAGATTGTGGAAATTCATGTTTTCTTTTGAAGGAGTGCGAGTAGTCCATTTTCGTAAAGCAAGCATCGATGAAAGAAGTTGTCTCGCTGTTTAAATTATCAAAGTGAGTTCTCTCCAGATCAGATGGAGTTATTGCGGCACTGTCAAATCAGAAAGTTTTATGTCATTTTGAGCACAATTTTGCCTGTTAAAGCGAAGATGAATATCTTGAGTGAGAAGGCATAGTACGATACTGTTGAATTTGTTCCGGTGTCTGAGAAGTCAAAGTATGTGCACTGCAAGATTACATTGCTCGAAGAAGCGAATTTTCTGCCAGAAGAGTCTTTTTGTCGTATGATAATTTTTATGATTTATGCATTGTGGTGTGTGGTGTTTTGACAAGAGTGCTTCCGAGCTTGAATCACTTTTTATGACCAATGAGGAGCGCGGTAAAAAATCAGTGACATAATCCAGATGAGAGAGAGGATCAGTTGCAAGAATATCAGTGATCAAGTGTGAAAGTTAACCAGCAAAAGACAAGTCAAGTTTTGTGGGGAATGTTATTGTCAGCAGAGTCAACAATAAATCATCGCGAGCATAAGCGAGATCAATGAGCAGATGACAATACGTAAATGTTCGCTTGGAAAGCCTTGGAAAAGTGTCGCATTGTCAGTGTCTTTCTCATGGGATTTCATCTGTTATCACTTTGTTTTGGGGTTAAATCATCATTTTCATTGAAGTATGTGTTTTCCTTGTCTTTTTGTTGTTTTGAAATCAAGAGATGTTTGACATTCTTATTTTTGACAAAATATTTTGATCAAACTCCAACATGCAAAATTTGAAGTTCTCATTTTTGAAAGTATTTGGATTGCAAAATTGACCCAACTTTTGTTAAAAGACATGATGATCAATATCATGTGACCGAACAATTTTTGAGCCTATACACCGAGTTTTTGAACCACATCATAGTACTAAGCTTTATTAGTATGCATATTGATATGTAATGGATTTGGAACTTATGGACCCGTGAATCATGACTCTTGCATGTCCAAATCATTACATTGGACGAGGTCAAAATTTATCAGTTAAAACCAACTTTGCTTGAAATGACAAAAGGCCATCTTTGTTTATTTCCTTCACTATTCTTGAAATATGTATCCCTTGTTAATCCCAATTTGAGCTTGATATTATATTTTTATTTTTTGAAAAAAAAAACATCTGACATGGATCGCACCCTCACACTGGGGATAAATACATTGGGGGCAAATACAGTGGGGGACAATATGAGATTTGTAGTTTGAGGAGGCATTGGCAACATGAGAATCAATAGAAGGGAGGATGTTTAACGATGAAAACCCAACATTGGGAACAATCAAATTGAGATAGGACATGACAAAAACCAAGAGTCAATGGCAAGGACAAGTTCAAAGAAAAAAAGAGAAAAAAAGAGAAAAAAGAAAAAAAAAAGAAAAAAGAATATTGAACTATGCCATGTCCGTTAGTATTTGTGGTCAAACCTCATGTGGGAAGAAGTGTTAATAAGATTTTTTTGAGTCTTCAAGATAAGTTGTCCATCAAATGAAGATTGTGCAGAATTGTTCTGTTAGACTATATTGAGTGCAACAAGAGATGAAATGAAATTTTATGACAAATTATTATTCGAGTTTTAGTATTCCCCTTCTAAGTTTGAAATTTTCAATGAAAGGAATGACAGGTTTGTAGAGATTTCTAGAGCATTGGTTGATTGTTAAAGAATCATGTTGAGATAATTAACGTATTTTGATGTGTTCTCTTCTACTAAGACAACAAGAGCAAATGAGTTAATGACTAGATGATGGTGATCCTAGGTCTTCGAAACCCTCAAACACTTTTTGAGCCTATGAATATCCCTTTCTTTTATAGCCATGAACCATAGCCTCATTACATGCTTGTAAAAGTCCTTCTTGATCAAGCGAGCAATTTTAACTGATAAGTGGCGCTCTCAAAATTTGTTAGAGTTTTTCCATAAGGGTTATAATTTCATGAAAAAGTTGCAAATTGTTATGCATATTGATAAGGTAAGTACTGAAAGATGAGACAAATTTTTCAACTGAACTTCAAGTTTTTACTCAGCTCTAAATGTTTGAAAACCACAAATCATCACTTCATCATGTACCATCAAAGGACATGCCCCAAAATCTGAGATTAGAATTGAAACCCAAAAACCATAAAAGACCATTTCAATCTCACAATGAGTCAATTACTGTTTGCAAAATACGAAATATTTTCAGGTCTGCATTTATTGGATATCGTGTGTTGGGTATTTGACCAAATGAATTTGATTTTCAACAAATGGCATCTCTTTGATTTTATTTGCAATGATTAGACTTTGGAAGCACATGATCTTTGAAATCAGTGACTTAATTCTAGAACAAGAAAGATTTAGAGAAAATATTGATCGGATTTGAAGAATCCTTGATAATTCTCAGCTATCATCGGAATGCTCAGCAGTTAGAGGCCGAAATGTGGATCTTGATAGGAATGCAAATAATTTCACATCAGCTTGGGGGCAAAGAAGCATAAGCAAATGATTGATTTAGTGAAATTCATCAAGGAGCACCAACAGATTCAACTCAGGGCAACATGGCTTAATAGAGAGTGATGGTGTGGTAAGCTTCAGCAGTGATTGAGAATAGGATTGCATTTGAAGGGCAACTTCAGATTTCAGAAATATCATCTTACTCGCAGATTTGTTTGTCTCCAAAGATTTGTTGCATGGTTGCATTTTGATAAATGTTGAAAAGTATACATGTCGTAAAGGTTGATCATGAGATAATTGTTGTGAAGCTAGTCGACTCAAGGTTTAGTTCACTGCATGAATATGGGAGACAGAAAAAACCTCGTTAATGACAATATCATATTTCTTTGCAAACAAAATGGATTTGTTTAGAAGAAATTGAGTCTACGACAAAGAGTTTCAGATTGCATGGCCGGAACAGTTGCATCACTCAAGGCGAGATTGATCGCATGAATGTGGATGATAGTAGCATTACATCTCCTCTCACAAGCTAAGAGAAATTTATTGATGATAGCATGGAGAATTCGCCGATGAGTTTTGGATGCATTTATGGATGACTTGAAAATTCCATGAAGGTTGATGATGACATACTACAATAGAAACATGATTCAATTGATGAAGAAAATTGATTAACTGATCGAGAACCGAAGATGAGGTCGGCACTAGCAAGCTTTGCAATGATTGTTAGCAGACACACGCAAACCTAGGAGTTGTTATTGAGAGATTCCAAGAAAATTGATGGTTGGTTACACTCCTTCACGGTGAATCAAACAATACCACACCTGGGGGCAATGTTAAACTTGATAAGCACTGAGAGCAGAGATCATCGCAGATACGCCAGAAGAAGTAATGCGCTTGAGACTTGATGAATGAATGACAACAAAGCTTTGGAGGCTGGGCAAAAACATTCTACGACAATGGAGCATCAGAAAAAGGGGACCTATATTTCTTAGGTAAGTATACATGCATCACCATGCATTGCATTATATTTCTTAGGTAAGTATACATGCATTACCATGCATTGCATTAGAAAAAGAGGACCTATATTTCCTAGGTAAGTATCAATGCATCATCATGCACTGCATCCCCATCTTCATCAGCTTTCATCTGGGTAGGTCACCCATAATAATGAGACCCCATTTTTCATCATCATCCATTCGGGTAGGTCACCCAGAAAAATGAGACCAAGCTAGCCGGGCAGGTCATCTAGAAAAACGAGACCACGCTAGCCGGGTAGGTCACCCAGAACAATGAGACCATGCTAGTCGGGTAGGTCACCCAGAAAAATGAGACCACGCTAGCCGGGTAGGTCACCCAGAAAAATGAGACCATGCTAGGCGGGTAGGTCACCCAGAAAAATGAGACCACGCTAGCCGGGTAGGTCACCCAGAAAAATGAGACCATGCTAGCCGGGTAGGTCACCTAGAAAAATGAGACCATGCTAGCCGGGTAGGTCACCCAGAAAATGAGACTCTTCCATCTTCCATCCGGGTAGGTCACCCGTAAAAATGAGACCCCTTCCATCCGGGTAGGTCACCCAGAAAAATGAGACCCCTCCATCTTCCATCCGGGTAGGTCACCCGTAAAAATGAGACCCCTCCATCTTCCATCCGGTAGGTCACCCGTAAAAATGAGACCCCTCCATCTTCCATCCGGTAGGTCACCCGTAAAAATGAGACCCAATCCTCCATCCGGTAGGTCACCCGTAAAAATGAGACCCAATCTCCCAACTGGGTAGGTCACCCTTAAAAATGGGACCCTTCCATCTTCCATCCGGGTAGGTCACCCGTAAAAATGAGACCCTTCCATCTTCTAACTCGGGTAGGTCACCCGTAAAAATGAGACCCTTCTAACATTCTAACTCGGGTAGGTCACCCGTAAAAATGAGACCCTTCTAACATGCTAACACGGGTAGGTCACCCGTAAAAATGAGACCCTTCTAACTTCTAACACGGTAGGTCACCCGTAAAAATGAGACCCTTCTAATCGCTAACACGAGTAGGTCACCCGAAAAATGAGACCCTTCTAATTGTTAACCCGGCGAGTCACCCGTCATAATCGGACTCGGTAAGTCATCCGTCACTATCGAGACTCTTTCAATTGGGTAGGTCACCCGTCATAATCGGACCGGGTAAGTCATCCGTCACTATCGAGACTCTTTCATCGAGGCGAGTCACCCGTCATAATCGGACTCGGTAAGTCATCCGTCACTATCGAGACTCTTTCTACTTGGGCAGGTCACCCGTCATAATCAGACCCGGGTAAGTCATCCGTCACTATCGAGACTCTTTCATCGAGGCGAGTCACCCGTCATAATCGGACCAGGTAAGTCATCCGTCACTATCGAGACTCTTTCATCGAGGCGAGTCACCCGTCATAATCGGACCGGGTAAGTCATCCGTCACTATCGAGACTCTTTCATCGAGGCGAGTCACCCGTCATAATCGGACCGGTAAGTCATCCGTCACTATCGAGACTCTTTCATCGTAGGCGAGTCACCCGTCATAATCGGACCTGGTAAGTCATCCGTCACTATCAAGACTCTTCTATCTAATTTCTTTTATTTGTGCAGGTCACCCATCATATGCTTTATTTATTTTATTTTCTTTATTTTTCTTTACAACACTTACTATTTAAAGTCTTTTACAAGACTTTAGTCGTAAGCATTGTAAAGAGGGGGCATCTGTTGCTACCCAAATTTTGACCAACTTATTTTTTATGTTTCGGAAGAAAAAGAAAAAAAGAAAAAAAGACAAAAAAAATCCAAAAATATCTTGTTACAGGGAAAATTGGACAAATTGAGAGTTTAATAGTCAAATCATGCAAATTGTAAATCAAAGGACTAAATTGAAAAGGATATGCAAGTTGAAGACTGGTTTGGAATTTTGAATATAAAAAGTCTATAAATAGAGGTTTTAATCAACATAGAAAAGGGACCAAAAATAGACACCTCATTCAAAAACCCTAAAAACCCTAAACCATCTTTTTCTTCCTCAGTAGTTGCAGCGCATGCACCCATTTGGGTAGCGGCTGCAGACCCCATTTTTTTCTTTTCACTCCCTCTCCCGACGATCTCTCCGATTTTCTCTCCACCTCAGGCCAACTCCCTGTTTCGTCCCCATTCTTCTCCCCATTTCCAGCCGAACAGCTCCTGATCTCCTTTTTCTCGTTCACTCTCTTTCTCTTCCCTTCCTGAGCCACCAGACAGGAGCCCGCATTCCCCATTCTCCTCTCCTCTCGTGCCAGCCCCCTCAGTTCGAGTCCCCACTTCCATCTTCCTCACCCACAGTCGCCGCTCTCCTCTCCTCGATCGCTGATTGCTCGAGCCCCACTCCCTCACTCTTTTCCTCTCTATCTCCAATCACCCTTGTCCCCATTTCCTTGCTCTCTTCCTCTTCCCTTCGCTCAAGCCACCAACCAACCACCATTCTCTTTCCTACACACAGACTCACCAACCTTGAAGAAGAAGAACAAACCCGAGATTTGAAGAAGAGGAGAACCAATTGATCTTGTGGATTATTTTGTGTGTGTGTTTGTTTGTGTTTGTGTGTGTGCGAGTCATCTGTAAAAATTTTGAACCCAGCGAGGAAGATAAGGAAAGGCCGGATCGGGAAGAACATCTTCGGGATCTAGAGGAGAATAACCTAGTACCTTTGGGTCGGTTTGTTTGGTTCTTTTTGCTGGTCACCAAAAGGTTTTCTCCGCGAGAAAGAGGAGAAGAAGAAGAAGGGCAGATCTCGAAGGAGACAATGAGCGTAAACATTGTGGTGTTTCAATTTTGAACCCAAAATTGCGGATCCGAAAGGAGGGAAGAGGGAACCGAAAACTGCTTTTGTGCTTTCTTGTTGTTGTGTATTTGTTGATCTTGCAGGTCACCGTTGAAGACCCTCGCTGGCGAAGAAGAAGAAACGGATCCGAGAACTGAAGGAGCCAAGAAGAACAGATCTGGAAAATTTTGAACTTGATTTCTTGTCCGCTGTCTGTATGTTGATTTGGTGTTTGCGAGTTGCCCGGAAGTCACCGTCGGCGAGGAAAGGAAGAGAAGAAGACGATCCAGCCACTCCCTATTTTGCGCCTCCTCAGTGAGTGGCGCATGGAACCACGCGCCGCCAGATGATCGGTGGCGCGTGGATGACGCGCCACCGACCTCTTCTCCTGCGACCACTGTTCCAGATCTTCCTCCCAAGGCCTTTTGTGTATTTTCCTTATGTTTATGTGTTTTATTTAAACTTATTGTAGTTTAATTATTATTTGTGAAATGTAATGAGAAAAGAATGAAAAAAGACAATGTGTGTGAGTTGTATTATATTTTTAAATATGATGAAAAAGGAATAAAAAAGATTGTGTGGGTGTGTGGGGTTTTATGTGTTCCATATTATGTTGTTTTGTTAAGGAAAAAGAAAATAAAATAAAGAATGTGTTTTCTTTGTAAAAACCAAAACCAATATTTCAAAAGTATAAAATCTTTTTGGGAATTTATTATTCACGGCTAATATTCGGATAAATAAATCTTAAAGTTTTAAACCCAAAATATTCGGAGAAATGGTATGTTATTATTCACTTTTCGGTGTTTGGATAAATAAATCTTATCCAAAATATTCGACGGAATAGTATCCTATTATTTACTTTTCGATGTTTGGATAAATAAATTTTAAAAGGTTATTGTCTAAAATATTCAGTGGGAATAATAATAATCAATAAAATTTATTGGATTTTTAAGCTTGTTGATTTCTTTTTAATTGTAACATTTTTAGAATAAATATCGACTTATTGAAACATTTTAAATCACATCTAAATAGGCAATGCAACTTACCTCGGTAAGGCGTATTAGGGTGCTAATACCTTCCCTTTACGCAACCAATCCCTTACCTTTGAATCTCTGAGCGGACTCAAGTACAAATCGGGTGTTCCTAGCGACCCTCAACAGACAAGGTGGCGACTCCTCATCAAAACTCCACATTGCAGAGCCAGGATCCTTCCGGACGCCGCACGGACGCATGCGACAACCGCTTTGACTAATGAGATTGAGCTAGTCTTATTCTAGGATCTTTCATATATGGCCACAAAATATGCTTCCCATGCCAGTGTGGTATTTTAAGGGAATACATGTCATGTGGGCATAGTAGCCAACAGTGAAATGTTTGTGACACATCATATTTGCTAATGAAATGAGCGAGAGAATACTTGTTTTGTGTTTTATTATTTTTTTAAATTCCATTAGTAATCCTCTTTGTATTCACTAACATAACTTTTTCCATGAATGAATACCAATAAAAATAACAACATGATGTTTATTTGTAAATTTCATCATAGTTTACCGAAAATATTATTTTGTATTTTCATTAGTATTTGATAATCTTGTAGTTATGCAATTATTATTACCATTAGCTTTAATAATATTCTCTCTTTATTATCTTATAAGAAAAATAATCATCTGATAGTTTTTAAAAATCAATATTTTTCAACCATTTCAATAGCTACCACCCCTCATTTTATTCTATATTGTCCACCATATTCACTTTACAAAAATTGACAAATACAAATGGAAATGCCAATGGAATTTTTGTTTTGATAAATTACGCTGCATTTCACCAACATAATATGCCCTCTCTGCATCCATAGGTGAACACCGATAAAAATATTCCCTCAATATATAAGTGTGAATAGAATGAAGGAAAAAAATCCAAAAAGTACAATGATGTGTTATTTTTATAGGTAGTATTACTAACAAATCTAAATATAGTAATTAAATATTTTGTTAAAATCATTTTTAATATTAAATTTATGACATGGTGAACGACCCTTCTCTCTTTCTCCCTTATTTTTTTTCTTCTTCTTCTTCCATTCTTCTCTATGACAAAGAGCACACCCCATTAAACTTTAACATAAATCAACCTCCAACTTCAAATCCGACCACCCCAACACTTCGTTTATCAACCATCTTGTTTATATTCAATTTTTATCATAGATTTTCCACTTCATGTAACAAAAAATAGTCATTTTTTTTTATTAATTTAAACTAAATTTTAGATTGTTAATTTCGTTGAATATTTTTGTAGTAGTCCAAATTAGAACATCCATACCCAAATCGATAAATTGTTCATCCTAAATAGGTTATACCCATTGATAAGTTTTGAAGATTTTAGCCATAAATAATCTCTTACCCATCCTATTTATTTATTTTGTTTGGGTGTTTAATTATTTTTGCCATAGAAATGTATTGTATGAGTCATCCATGTTAAAGTTTGTTTAAGATTTTATAAAAGTGTATTTGTTTGTAAATTAATGAAATTCATTTTGAATTTGGGACTCAATTATTTTATGATAAAATAAATAATGACTTATTTAGTGGTTCATATTCTATTTTTCAATTTTATTATTGAGTTGAAAGTTTTGGTAAATTTGGTTTTTAATTTATGTAGATAATTGATAATAAATTAAATATACTACTAAAACATATTGAATGAGGTTGAGTTAAATAAATGTTATCAATTTTTTTAGTTTACATTATTAATTAATTCATGTTCTCATTAATATTCTATATAAGTTTGCTATGAGTACTGAATGATTGTTTATAGATGTATTGAGATTCTCTTAAAGGCTTTATTTAGTATAAATGATTATAATGGAGTTCACGATTTTATTGATTATGAACTATCTAATCTAAGATTTATTGATTATGAACTATCTAATCTGAGAAATATTTATGGAGGTGTTATGAGATATGCATATAAAAGGTGTAAGAATAAAAAATTTCTTGATCAATATATTGTAATAATGCATATTCTACAAAAATAAAAGTTCTTAGTGAGATACATGTGTTGATATGCACACGGATAACTATATGTTACTTACAAGACTATGGTAGAAAGGATGGTCAGTTAACTTTTAGTTATGAAGATATTTATGAAGTTATAGATGACAATAATAATCTTTTTAGAAATATGACTATGAATATGATGAGAATGAATCAGGATTATGCGAATCAATATATAATTTTAGATAAAGAAACTAATGCAAGCATGACTAGTTTTTTTTTTTCTTTCCAAAGACTTGGATGAACCATTATAGAATAAATGAAAAATTAAATAAGATATTGGTCTTTGCACAAATATTCACCATTAAATAAGATCATTGGGGGGTCGATTATAACACAATTGTCAAATAGACGAAAAATATTTTAGCTAAAAGAAACAAACTAGAAAACAACTTACTAAATCCATAATGAAACCCCTCGTTTTAGGATAATATAAAATTAACATATACTCAAACATCTACATGTTGTATTAATTTGAAAATGCAAAGTTGATAAAGTATAAAACTTGTGGGTCTACTAGTTATAAACCCATATCTAGTAGGGAAAAATACTCTTATCGCATGTCAAAAAAATTAGATACTTCACAATTACATCTAGTCTATAAAAGTTATTCATGTCATCAAAGATTATTGAGCGTATGGCATGATATCATTCATGTAATGTGGATGATGAAGTGATGATGCACCCTTTCAATGGTAAAACATGGATTTTTTTTTAATAAATTGCAACAACCATGCTCCATCAAAGGCCTTATCACCATTACCACCATTAATATCATAAGTAATTTTATCATAACTATCATCTTATTAATAATATCATTAGCATCACAACCATCATCTTATTAATAATATTATTTTCATCATCATCACTAGTATTAATTAATCATTATTGTTTTTTTATTTAATTATTTATCAAATATTCAAAAGTATGTTTCATTTAAATTTTTTTCTTACTAATAATATCACCATCACCATTATTATTTCACTAATTATTCATTGAGAATCTATTGCAAGTTAGAATTACATGATTCTAAAGTTTATTCCTTGTATAGTATTCTTTTCACATATGGTTATCCATATAGTCCCCAAGAGGCATGGCATATCTCGAATCAGGGCGTGCATTCTTTATAAGAGTGGGACAACTGAATTTTACTTGTTCATCTGGGTTCATAAAGTGCGCTTTCCGTATAGTGAAATTTTCTCGTATAAAAGAAAAGGTTATCCACATTGCTCAGACGATCAATGATCCTCATTACTCGTATAGCCTTCTTGTAAAAGATTTGTCCATCAATGAATCATGAGTTAATGTTGTTCTTCGTAATAAAATGTTCCTCCATACTTAGAACACAAACTATTTTATCTCTCTCCCTCTCTTATGAAAAACAAGAAATTTAATTAATCAACTCTTATAACTATTAAAAACATGACTTAATAGAGAAAAGTATATAAAAAATCAGAAGAGTCTTAAGACATTCTAACAAACTAAATCTACAATCATAATCAAATAAAAAGATCTTGAAAAAAAATAAAACTATAACTAAGGTACTATTTTATTTTCTTTTTAGCTTCCCATCACACAGGTCTGGTTAGCCTGCATGTCTATATCCATGTAAATTCAATCATGGTTCTTTTTTCCCTAACCGAATGTTGTAACATCTAATGTCCAGTCGGGCAACGATCCAAGAACATGAGCATCCATTTTCTGACATTTAAAAAAATTCTTAGTGGGGGAGGGTTTTTTTATTTTCTTTTAGCAGTTGTGCACCTTGCCAGGCGCAGGTTAGCAAGAGACCGGTGCATATAAACTGTCAACCTCGTTCGCAAGTTTACAGGGTTGTGGACCCATGTTTCTTAAATTCCACTGCTGTTTCTCTTATATACATGAAACAGGAGAAGAAGATCGAAGTGAGTGGATGTGGTCCTGATCATGAAACATTCACAAGTCTTTATATCATCTTCCTCATCACATGCCTTCTCCTGGATGCATTTACTTGTGGACCCCCTGGATAGCTGGTTGATGTTAACAATATGCCAATTTTCCTTCCCCCCCACCTCTTTTTTTTTTCTTTATCTGGGCTGGATGGATTCAGGGGGTCCTAAATATCCCAGGAGCTCAGTGAATTTGCACAAGTCTCATGGTTTGGGAGGGTAGAAATGTCTCTTGCAAAGGTTTTTAGGGTCCACAAACCACATTTGCATAAATCATTGCTGAGCTGCGATGCATTTATATCCATGTCTCCAAGACCACCCTATCATCAATCTTTGGACGAAGCTTTGAAAATGCATTAGTCTCGTTATCGCCCTTAGATCCTCGCGACCACACAATGAACTGAGCACCTCAGCAGAGTTCCTATCTGTCCTTCACCTCGGGGCTGATATTTCCATGGGTACTCTCTAGATCCAGCAACAATGCTCCAAGCTTTTGAATGCCATGTCATAAATTCCTCTTTATTTCCTCCAGTTGAGGACTTTTTTTATCATAAAATATTAAAATTAAAAAAAAACATCATTTTAATACACTACTAAACGAAAATACACTTTAAAAACCAACTCATTCAATCTGCAAACAGTTTTTAAGCTGCCGTGCAGCTTGTCAATTTAAAAGGAGTAACTATTTCGGTACTTTGTTCGACAGCTGGAATAGATACACAGTAGAAATGGAAAAAGGGCTGGTCCCTAGCTGCATGCTGTCCTTGATGACAATATTCAGTAAAAAGCTGTGGAGTTAGAAATGTAGTTTAAGAACAGCTCCTCAACCTAACTGATGTTGAATTTGTTCTTCCATTTTTTAGTATTTATTGAAATTACTCTTTCTTTTTTCCTTAACAGATTCATAAGGTTGCTACAAATAGGTGGTGTTTTTCCTCTGTCTGCTCTTACAAGATACTACTTCTTGGTCTATTTACTGTCGAGCTACGCATAAAATGTCACCGGAGACATCTCTTTGCCAGGGATTTGACTCGGGGCATGCAGCCTGAATCTGAGTCCTACGTCCTCCTACATCCATTTACTCCGACGATGGTCAACCGTTAAGAGTTGGCATCGTGTCTTCCCTTCAGATGATGAATTGGAATAAGTTGCATAATCAGGCAATTAAGTGGAGTTCTCATCACTTGCACAAGACACTTTTGGCATGCACTTTGCTGCGAGCACAAAGCAAATTATTGTGCCCAAGTGTCTGGTGCTATGGTTAAAGTCTGGTCGTGTTTGTTTGTTTATTTAAAAGTGTTTTTTAAAAAATATTTTTAAAAACAGAGTGGGTGAATTAAAATCATGCATGCCAGTACAATAATGGGGTTGTAGGTGACAGCTTTATGAGTTATTTCACATTGAATGCTTCTCTAGTTTTGTTGTAATTATTGAGCTCTCCCTCTGTACGAACAGGACTAATGTGACCGTTAATCTGCCAATAACGATGTGTTTTACAGTGTCCGGGACATGTATTTTTCAAGTACGTACCCTTTCTAGCCAGTGTCTGTCAAGTGAAATTGATCATTCTAATGAAGATATTATTGAAAAGCGGGCAATTAACTTCAGGGAGCTAGAAAATATGTTTCTCCTAAATTTCCCAGCTACATATACATAACTTTCAATTTTCATTCAAAAAGATATGCAGATGATGAAAGTTTTAATATATACGATACAAGAACAACATCAAACAGACCCACTGCTCAGGCGAGCTCAAATCAGTCTTTGCGATGATTTTATGCACCTGAAGCGGCTAATGCACTAGTCTGATGTTTGCGCGTACTTGTTGAAGTTGTGATACTCTTTTACAAGAGATACATGCTCTGACTCAAACTCGTAAGATTTGTCGTGTACATCATAAATTTTTTACCATTGATCCATGGTATTTGGGACCGCTATTGTAATTCAAGTGGCTTGTATTAACCAGCTGTGCATTCAATTCATATATCCATACATCAATTCAAGACATTGAAACTGCAGCCAAGAAATGTTCGTTTTTGTGAAAGCAATCCCATCTTTGTTTTAATTATTAGAGTAACTCTAAAAAATGTGCTAAATTGGAAGTTAAAAATTAAAAAATATTTATTATTTTGTTTTTTCAATGCTTGTCATACATGTTTTAATGAATATGCTAAATAAAATGCTAAATATCTTTTACATATATATATATATATATATATTTAAAATAATATTTTATCATTTTGGCTCTCTTAAACATCATTAACACTGAGCATGGATTAATTGGATTTTTTTTTGTGAAAGATTCTCCTTCCTGCACTGTTTATTGACATATAATTTGCTTGCACTTGCAAAGCAAAAATGTTTCCCCTTCGCCTAAACCAGAAAATCTGTCAGGAAATACGTTCATCTACTGGCATTAACAATATTTAAAGCATGGTGGGACACACCCCAATTCTTTCGAGTGAAACCCTAGTAGTTGAGACAAAAGAGAAGATACAAAATGCTGTACAACTATTACTGAGTTACCACAGCCAAAAAGCCACATAAGACTGAGTTACTTTCGAGACATAGCCAGGAATTCCTTCTCTTTCTCTGCCTAAGATAAGAATCTCTCCCACCTCAAACCAACCCACCTAACTTTTCCCTCTCAGTTGCAGACATAAAAACGAAGGTACATATAAAAAGGTTAGAAAATAAAGATAGGCAGTGTAACTACCATGTTCATATGTTACTTTAAGTCTCCTGAAGCAAATAAGGACACATCCTTTTCTAAGGGTTGGTTTTGCCATTTTAAAAGCCATGAAAGCTCTGGTACTGATATCTCAGAACACTGAAAATTGTGTCCCCTGCAACAGTAAAGAAGAGTAGCAAACCATGCCCTACATTTAACTTCACTACATTTGACGTTAATAATTAATGGCTCCTGTCATTTTAAAAATGAAATGATAATAATTTCATGGACTTTTAATGATCGTAATCTATCGCTCAATGACCAAGATTTCAAGGTACAAAAACATATGGGATCTCAGTCTAGGATGATGAACATTTTGGGGATTTCGCTAGCTGTTCCTCTAGAACAGTTTATCTTGTTTGATTCTGTGATTTCAATTGATTATGTTTCAATTGATTTGTTGCAGGTTATGTTTGATTGGGTAATTTGTGGGAGATGAGAGGTAGAAGAAGAAGAGTTCTGGAGAGAAAAGAGATAAGTCAAAATTTCACTAACTTCGTATGTTCATTTTATTGCACATATCTTGTTTGATCAAATGCTCATTTATATACTATGAGCAGAACATGCAATACACGTGATGATAATTCCTTGTAACTACTTTGCAGCTGTCTACAACTGTCAATTACACATGTGATGTATTACAACTAATTCTGTTACAATGACAGCTGGCTGAGTTTGTTCTTCAAGGTCTTGTTGTCCACGTAGTAGCTCCTGTAACTCTTGTAACATGTACTTCCTGTAATCAGCTTATACACAAACATCCCCTCCTAAGCTGGTTACAGGTACAACACCAAGTTTAGCTCTAAGCTGATTGAATCTTTCCTTAGGCAATTCCTTAGTGAAAATATCGGCCAATTGTTCTTCACTACTGCGAACTTGATATCAATCACACCCTCTTGAACTGCTTCTCTTATAAAGTGAACTCTCCTGTTAATATGCCTTGTTTTCTGATGGAAAACTGGATTCTTTGTCATTGCTATGGCTGACATATTATCGCAATAGAGAACTGTAGCTTCTTCTTGCTTTTCACCAAGATCATCAAGTATGGTTCTCAACCACATCACTTGAGTAGTTGCTTCAGAAGATGAAACATATTCAGCTTCTGCAGTTGATAATGCAACTGAGTTTTGCTTCATTGAAGCCCATGAAAAAACTCCACTTCCAAACCCAAATGCATATCCAGAAGTGCTTCTACTATCATCTTCACTTCCACCCCAATCTGCATCACAAAATCCCATGAGTGTTACTGATTTTTGCTTTGCATATTCTATTCCATAATCAAGGGTCCCTTGGACATATCTAAGCACCCTTCTTGCAACCCCCATGTGTTTCTTTGTTGGTCGATTCATAAACTCGGACAACAAGCTTGCAAGCATACATTAAATCAGGCCTTGTTGTCTGCCAAATACAACAAGCTCCCCACAATTTTTCTATACAAGCTTTCATCGGCTAACTCACTCCCATCTTCTCTTTCGGTTTCTCACGAGTAGCAAGTGGTATTGAAACTGGTTTGCAATCAGCAAGCCCAAATTTCACAAGTAATGACCTTGCATACTTGCCTTGATTGATGAAGATGCCTTGATCAGTTTGTATCACACCCATGCCCAGAAAATGGTGGAGAAGACCAAGGTCAGTCATCTCATATCTCAACATCATTTCTTTCTTAAATTCAGCCATCATGATCTCACTACTTCCTGTGTACACAATATCATCCACATAAATTGATACTATAAGCTGATTTCCTTCACTGTCAGCTCTAGTATATAGAGTAGGTTCACTTGGACTTCTTTTGAACTTACTCATTGTAAGGTAGGTATCAATTTCACTATACCAAGCTCTAGGAGCTTGTTTAAGCCCATATAAAGCTTTATGAAGTTTATACACCTTGTGACCTGCTCTCTGCACAATAAACCCTCTCGGTTGTTCAACAAACACCTCCTCTTCAAGCATTCCATTTAAGAATGCTCGACTTAACATCCAATCGAAATAACTTCCATTTCTTCCGACTTGCAAGTGCAATCGGTGTTCGAATGGTATCTAACCTTGCAATCGGTGCAAAGGTTTCATTGTAATCTACTCCTGGCTTTTGTGCATACCCTTTGCCACAAGCCTTGCCTTGTGTTTGTTGATTGTGCCATCTAAGTTAAGCTTGGTCTTAAACACCCACTTAACTCCAATTCATCGGTTTGTTTGCGTGTCCGTCTACCAACTCCAGTGTATGGTTCTTCTCAATCATATTCAATTCATCTTTCATAGCATTCTGCCAAGCTCTATCTCCAGCTGCTTCTGTATAATTTTCAGGCTCTATTATGCTTGCATTGCATCTTGCATATATGTCCTCCAATGTTCTAATTTTTACTGGAGTTAATGTATCAACTTCTGAACTTGAGCTGCTGCTGTCATCATTATCATTTCTGTTTTCGCCACTTCCATTGAGACATCATCATTTGTTGCATTCTCTCCTTCATCATGTGCTTGCTTTAGAATCATATTGAACCAATAGTTCTTGAGGAATAAAACTCTCATGCTCTTCATTCTCATTTTTCCAAGCATGCAATCTGTTTTCATCAAACACAACACTTCTAGCCAACACAATCTTCTTAGATTTCAGAATATATATTCTGTAACCTTTCTCACAGTTCCCATACCCTATAAACACACCATATTCAGCTTTATCATCAAACTTCTGCCTTAACTGGTCTGGAATATGAGTATAGCACACACACCCGAATATTTTCAAGTGTCTTACACCAAGTTTTCTTCCTGTAAAAGTCTCAAAGGGTGTCTTCTTTGGGACTGAAGTGGTAAAACTTCTGTTCTGAAGGTACACGGCTGTGTTAACAGCCTCAACCCAAAATTCAATGGGTATTTGCTTCTCCTTCATCATTGATCTAGCCATTTCACAAATAGTCCTATTTCTCCTCTTAGCAACTCCATTTTGCTGAGGAGAATAGGCAATTGTTAGCTGCCTTTCTATCCCACTCGTCGTAATGCAATTTCTGAAACTCCAAAGAGGTATATTCTCCACCTCTATCACTCCTCAACTTCTTCACTTTAAACCCACTTTGCAATTCAACAAATGTTTTGAACTTTCTAAACATATTCAAAGCATTTGATTTGTTTTTAACAAAATAAACCCAGCATATTCTAGAGAAATCATCAATAAAGGTAATAAAATACCTATTACCTCCATTTGATTCTCTTTGCATGGGTCCACACAAATCTGTGTGAACTAGCTCAAGGGGTTGGCTTGCTCTCCAGTGCCTTCTTTATCAAATGGTCTGCCTCTTATGCTTCCCAAACACACAACTCTCACACATCGACTTCATATCTATCAACATTGGCAATCCCGCAACCATATCCATCTCGCTGCATTTTCTTTAAACTGCCGAATTCAAGTGTCCAAACCTTCTATGCCACGACCAAGAATCTTCAACAACCGACACTTTTCTTGCTGCAGTGCTAAGGTTTCAAGTGTGAGTGGAAAACACCTATTTCCCTTCATGATCACCTTGGCTACAACATTGGTGAGTGTTTCATCCTCAAATATTATGGCTTTGTTTCCCCCAAACAAAATGTAGTACCCACGCTCCATCATCTGCCCTACACTTGGCAGATTTTCATCTAAACTAGGCACCAACAGTACCTCTTTGATATGCCTTACACCTTGTCTTGTGTCCACTACAAGTGTCCTCTTCCCTGCAGCTTGAACAAGATCCCCTGATCCCATTTTTACCTTGCAAGTCACTAATTTGTCAATATCAATCAATTTAGTTTCTTATGAAGTCATGTGATTACTACATTCACTATCCATAAACCAAACATCTTCTTCTTGAACACTTGCTGCATGACAGATATAGAACATGGTTCCCATAGTTGTATCTTCTTCCTTTGCACAATTACCTAATTTTCTATTGAATTTACAATCATGTTGATTATGACCAAGCCTGTTGCACTTTCCACATCTCTGCTTGCCTTTGAATCTGCAGATTCCAAAATGCAATTTTTGACAAGTATTACATTTTGGCTTCATACTTGTTTGAATGCTACTGGCACTTCTATGTTGAGGATTTAATGAACTGTTGTAGCTCATTTCAGTTTCGATTCCGATTACTATTTTGCAGATTTGCAGAACTTCCACCTTGACTCCAATTTGCAAACCTTCTGCTTTTGATTCCGCAATTTTGGATAATTTCGCCTTGTGAGCTCTTCTTATTCTCGAGCATAACTGCTCCCTCCAATTTTGAGACTACTGAAAGCTCTCTCAGTATGCATTTCTCTATCTCTTTCATCATGCATATCTTCCCTTCTATCATACACTTTAAGTGAAGCAATAACTTCTTCACTTCTAAGTGTTTTCAAATCTTTTGTTTCTTCAATAATTGTGACTATGGACTTGTATTTTCTGCTTAGACTCATCAAAGTCTTTTGCACTATTCTTTGTTCAGTTATCTCTTCTCCAAGAGATTTCATGTCATTTATCACTCCAAAGAACTTAGTCAAGTAATGATCTAGGCTTTCTCCTTCAGCCATTCTCATGTACTCGAATTCTGCTCTTACAGCCTGCAACTTCACCTCTCTAACTTTATCATCTCCTCTGAATTCTCTTCTTAATGATTCCAGGCTCCTCTTGCAGTCTCTTCATTTCGAATTCTAGGGAAAATGTCATCTGTCAAAGCTCCTTGGATTATACTCAAAGCCTTGGCATCTTTGATCCTCTTTTCCTTAGTTTCACGTGCAGTTTCTCTGATTCGGGTTTCTTATCTTTTGAACCGTAAGTTTCTCCACTCTCATTTTCTTTGGATGCTTGTGTTGATGTATCACCACATTCAACTATATCCCATAGATCATAAGCTATGAGGATTGTTTTCATTTTAACATCCCAATACTCATAATTTTGGCCATTAAACTGTGGTGCTCTAAGATCTCCACTTGACACCATTTTTGTTTTTCTTTACTCATCGTTGTAAGTTCACAGATTGATTACGCCCTTCCTTGTTGATCAAGCCACTCGATACCATGTTTGATTCCGAGATTTCAATTGATTATGTTTCAATTGATTTGTTGCAGAGTTATGTTTGATTGGGTAATTTGTGGGAGATGAGAGGAAGAAGAAGAATAGTTCGGAGAGAAAGAGATAAGTCCAAATTTCACTAACTTCAGTATATTCATTTATTGTATATCATGTTAGATCAAATGCTCATTTATATACTATGAGCAGAACATGCAATACACGTGATGATAATTCCTTGTAACTACTTTGCAGCTGTCTACAACTGTCAATTACACATGTGATGTATTACAACTAATTCTGTTACAATGACAGCTGGCTGAGTTTGTTCTTCAAGGTCTTGTTGTCCACGTAGTAGCTCCTGTAACTCTTGTAACATGTACTTCCTGTAATCAGCTTATACACAAACATATCTGTGGTCTTAAAACTGCCACCTTTGTTTCCTTAGCTTCAGGCCTCGTTAGAGGAGGATCCACTCAAATCTTCAAGCAGACACTTTAGACATCATTTAAAGTTTGATAGGCACATACACATGCATAAAAATAAATATATAAATACATAAATAAAAACGACGACGTCAGCTCTCTCTCTCAGACACACATATTTATTAAAACGTCAAACACTTGTTGAGTTAAGAAAAGAAAAGGAAAACAAGAGGAGGAACAGCATTAGAGTTTGGCGAGATATAGAAATATATATGATTTCTTTCAGCAGCTAATGCAGAAGAGACATCAAAACCGTATCATCGGATTTCCCTCATCACTGCTAAAACAGGCTTGCACTATATCAAACCAACCTCTCTCATCACTCCCACACGTGTTTTTATCCACAGACCACAGATGTTTCATGCACTTACTACATTACCCAGTTTTGAATATATATATGTGTGTATGTATGTATATTCCTCACACGTGTGACCAATTCTGAAGAAAGAAAGCGATTGCACTGAACAAGGTTTGTTCAGGCTGGCTAGGGTACTGTGTGAACCTCCAATCACACTGTACAATGTGAAAGAACCTTGTATTTGTACTGCTAGCTAGGTAAGAATTTCGAAGATGGTTCTCTTACTTTCAATGACTAAATCAACAAAATTTTATCTTTTAAAATAATCTGGAGAATTAATGTTTCCAAAAAGATCATAAATGAATACTAATAAACTAGCTGCCATTAGAAATCCTCAAGGAACCTAGCTAGTCCCACACTAACCGCAGCTCATGTTGTGATATTTATTAGACTTGTGTGCTTTTGGGTTCGATCAATTCGAGAGCACGTACGTAAATCATTTCATTTACAAAAGAAATTAATACTAAAAATGAAGAAATTATGATGCAGAAAACATTAGGGGTCATGAGTGTCTCCATAGAATATATAATTGCCTCATTTTGCACAATAAAAGCTATGACCTGCTTAGGAAAAATCTCAGATTCTCTCTTTTATCCTAAATTACAGATGAAGATCTAAACTCACATGGTCTTGCACGCTCGGCTTGGAATCATATCCATACCGCCCTTGCGAACTTGAATCAGTACCGGCCAGTGAGGGTTTCAGTTCCTCACCTGCAAATAATGGTACTGGATGCATAGAACGGTCGCGATGATGGAAAGTACCACCACCATGACCAGCGGGGATCCGCCACAAGCCTAATGGACTTCCATTGATAGGCTGTTGTGAATAGGAGCCATGACTGCCGTAAAACCTATTAGTGTTAGTGTGGCTATTCCATGGAGGATAAGTCATGGCTGAACTTGGAGTTGAATCTATCCTGTAGTTTACAAGGCCATAATAGTGTGCATCTGTGAGGCTGTTGTTAACCATGGCCGACTGGAGGTGGGCCCGTTTCGCGTGCTGACGCTCTCTTTTGTGCGCGTTCTGGTGGCCACCTAATGCTTGAGAAGTAGGGAAGTTTCTGCAACAGTAATGGCATTCAAATCTTCTGTTGTTGTCAGTACTCTCGCTTTCTCTCACGGCGTCTTCATTCGTTCCGGCCGATTCAGAGTCGTCAGCTGCTGGACTACTGTCGCTGCTGCTTCCGAATTCTATGCCGAAGAGGCGAATGCCCTTTTCTTTGACGGGCGCAGGGCGGATGAAGGGAAGCTGAGAGAAGGACTCCACATTCATAAAGTCATGAGTCTCTCTTTCAACCTTATCCATGAATCACTGTGCTATATATAATAGTTCTAGGGTTTGTATTTAGGTTTTTTATCAAGGAAAAGGAAGACAGGAGGGTTCAACTTTGAAGCGGCATTCCAGAGATCGACGACGGAGAGGAAGATCGAGCTGGGGGAGGGGGGTTTGGATGTGGGATGTGAGGAGGGTGGGCCTATAAAGGAGGAGGAGGAGGAGTTGCGGTCTGAAAACTGGACAAGTGGGGCTGACCCATCTGAAAGTGAAGGGTGACGTGGTCACAAGTTCTGCTTAGATGAGAGTGGCTTCGGCCTCTCAAAGTACCATCTTGGCTTGCTTTCACAAGTTCTTAATTGGTTTGTTTTGGAAAGTTCCTGAACAGCTCCTAAGATCTTTGATAATTATGTTTTCATCCCCTGCTGGCTGTCTTGAAAGAAAGGGCTGGTCCTCACACGCAGATGTTAATGTTACAGAATATCCTCCTTTTAACGAAGTGACAGTAATAATTATGTGTTTTTGCAGGGAAATAAGTATATAATACTCTTTGATGATATGACATCTTTCTTATCTCTCACATTTAAGCAGAAATTTTCAACTCCAAATAAATAAATAAATATTAAATTTACAATTCCAAATAAATAAATATTATGAGATGGAGTAGTCAATTATTTTTAAAAATATTTTTATTTATAAAAATATTAAAAATATATTTTTATTTTATTTTTTAAAAAATATTTTTGAAATGAGTATATAAAATATTCTTAAAATACAATGTCGAACCAGACTGAAATCGAAAGAAATCTATAGCCAAATCAAAGGTTAAAAATAGAAGTTTTATAGGCAGGAGTAGTATATATATATATATATATATATATAATGTTATATGATTGAGCTTTCTTTACTTTTTGATTTTTTTATTGCGATTTTAGGACCAAAGATAAAGGTTTTCTCGACAAGCAATGTAATTGAAATGTTAATTGATAGTCTGCTAGGATTAGGTTTCTTTGTTTGTGTTTTTCCTCGGTCCGAGTTTGGTTAGTTTGTTAACATCAACTAATTAATGACAGAAGGAAAACCCCTAAGATTAGCTAATTTTGAGCTACCACTCCAAGAGAAAGTTCCATGTAATATTAAGAAATTGATTTAATAATTAAAGAAGCCTGATTTTTTAAAAATTTTAAATTTTATACTTGTTAATTGGAAAAAATTAATTTATATATCTAAGTTAAAAAAAAATCACACTAACCAAATAAAAAATGTTAAAAAATAGTTTTAATATTTCACTTTATTAAAGTGATATATATATATATATATATTGTATGGTATTACTGGTAAGTTTTTATTCAGAAAATATTTAAAAGCTCGCAAAAAAAGAAGAAGAAAAAAGGTATGAAGTGCCGAAGAAATATGTTGTCCAAACTTATTATAAATTTGATTAACTAAGAAGTTAGGGGATGTTCATATAATATAATCATATTATGGGGTCTCACCTATAAGATTGAACTTGTAGTTGAGATGATTCTTAATTATTGTATCGTAGTCTTGTTGACCTAACGATTACAAGTTCGAATCTCACCAATCCCATTGTATTTGATAAAAAATAAAGCACAAGACAATGCGGAATCATGCAAATTTTAAGCTTAAAGGGCTTTCACTTGACGAGGTGTGATAGAGTATAATATAATCATATTATGGGGTCTCACCTATAAGATTGAACTTGTAGTTGAGATGATTCTTAAACATATTCGAAACAAATGTAATATTTTGTCATCCGGAGTTTGAAAATATATTTTATTGAGTTCCTTAATTTTTTCATTTCCAGTTTTTATTATTTCTGAAAAGAAATGATTGATAATTAAAAAAAGAAATTATATTCAATCAGTTTTAGCAATATAAAATGTTTAAATTAGGTTTTTAATATTTTAATATTTGGTTAGTGTTAGGTTATAAATTTATTTTTATTGAAAATATAATATGAAAAATTTACTTTTATAGTTAATTTAGTGATTTTTTAATTTTAATAAATTTAAATAAATACTTTAGAACTTGATTATCACGAATACATATATTATGATGATTATTGGAAATTATGGCCTGATAATTTTTTGAAAAATATTTATAATGTCAATGTACTTAATATTTTTAATATGGAAAGACTCTTCTTCATTTCCAATACATGAACATGTTTTTTAATTGGAAAAAAAATAAACTAGAAAAAGAGAAGAAAAAAAACGAAAATGATTTTGTTACTGAATTGATTCCTTCTTAGTTTTCCAGTTCTACAAATGAAGAATAATTTATCTGAAAATGATTTTTATTACTTTATTTTTCATAAATAAAACTATTACTCTATTTCTAAATAACTTGATGAGTTTTAAGTGTATACTTAATTCCAGTGAGGGTAGAGTGTATTCTTAATTTACCATTATACAGAGGCTTGTGAAGAAGATTTACCATAATCCTCTTTTCTCTTCACGACATGATAATAGTTTGCTTTGATAGTGTATTGAGATGTTAGAACTATAGTTATTTGTTTTGTTCTGTTCCAGCTGAAATATTCTGTACAAAAAAAGTTTTTTAGACAAAATAGCGTGGTTTTTATCTCAGTTTTTATTCCATCCTATGTCGGAAATTCCAGCCAAATTTTGGCCGAAATGCACCGAGAATGTCAGTTGTTCTATTTCAGTCCGGATAAAATATTCATTCGGCATTTCTGCTTGTAGGACAACCCCAGCCCATCAAATTAATTTCCGCTTGTAGGACAACCCCCAGTCCATCAAATTAATTTCAAATGCAATTGCCTTTTTCAATCTGTATCAGTAGGCCAATTGCTTCTCATTATATATATATATATATATATATATATATATATATATATATATATAATTCAACTCTAACAAATAATCATAAATTGGTTACGATATCTCATTTTTCATTTTAAAACATGAGAAAAGATGTGATTTTTTTATTTGTTTTTGTGAAAAATATGCTTAATTGTTTTTTAGAATTCAGCTATATGCACGAAAAATAAATATTTTTATATTTTGTTTATGCATATTCATTGTTCGGATGTCTGCCCAAATGGGCTGAAACAACACAAAATGCTTAAAAGGGTGGTTGCCGAATGAAATGGGATGAAATGGTCCAAAACGCTTACAAGTAACATTTTGATGGATGCATTCATCTATATTGGATCACATCTTCAATGTTTGCCTTATATGGTAAATGTATTGGTACATGCTTTATCGAGAAAAACAAAAGAAGAGAATATCATTTCAAGTTTGTAGTTTGTTTGTATGATCTTCATTTCAAGCTTCTCCTAGTATTATGTTTGTAACTTTTCAGAGCATTTATAACTAAGAGAGTGAATGATCTCCTTGTATGCATCTTATATCCCATTTGGCATTACATACTAGTAAGCTCATGGAATGAGTGTTTGTATAAACACGTGACACTAATGACTCTTTATTACATACAATCTATAATTCTCTAAATTCATCAACATTGATATGTTTGAGGCATGTGCATCAGGAAAACATGGAATTTTAAGTCATATATACTTTAGTAGCTATGAATTATTTTCTATGGTAAAATTGGTTTTGCACTTCATCACTTGTGACACATCATAAACCAACTCTATGTTTTTACGATGACAAAATAATGTTATCAATTCTAGCTTAGAGGTTATCCTTAGTCTTCCCTTTCATGTCCATAACCATGTTGAAAATATTCTCAAACACATTATTTTCTATATGCATGACATCAAGGTTATAACAAAGAAAATTAGTCTTTAAATAAGAAAGCTCTTAGAAAATATTTGTTTTATCCAATTATGGGTCAAACTAAAAACAAAAAACTTTTGCTTACTAGATTGAAAATCATATACAATGTCATCATACTCCGACGGTATGCTATACAATTCTTCATCAGGCAGTAGAAGCAGTGCAATATCCCTCTCAACTCTTCCAATGAGAAAATATTTTTTGTTCTTTCTATACTTGTAATCCGTTGGCAAGAACCACCAGTGACAATAAAAAAAAGATAATATACATCAACATGAATGCTTTCTTATTTTCTATACAATATGAACATCTTTGTTTCTCATGTGTCCTCTACCTAGAAAGCCTTTTATTAGTACAAAAATAATTGATAGCCTACATCAAAGTTACCTTAAAATAGATGGTGAATCCTTATTCGTTCCCAATTCTTCCTAATTTTACCATGATGTGAAGTGTTATAGAATAAAGACTTTATTAAGGACTAATATTAACATATGGTTAAACTTTATATGTTCAATTATATGACAAATATATCTTGTCTAATTTATTTTTTTTGTATGCATGCCTATTGTTTTACTGCATATGGACTACATAACACATTTTTTCATACATGTTTCTTAAGGCTAGGAATAGAGACTTAGCAATGTTCTGAAGTTTAATCAATATTAGTACACTAATGGTTTTATCACTATCAATATTTTCTACTTGGTAGCCTCAGTTTAGCCTAGTAAGGTCTTATAACCAATAAACAAGAGACCTTTTTTAGACCATTTAGTTAATAGCATTACCCATACATATAATAACCACAACCTTTCCTTATGTTATCACCTAGTGATATCACAAATGGATAGGCCTTGCAAAAGTCATAAGAATTTCAAAAGGAAATGGATGGGAAATTGTAAAACATACTCTCACAACAATTATAACAAGAGTCTAAACCCTTGTATTAAATACAGGGGAATTTTTTGAAGCATAAAATTGATACCAATCTCCCTTGTTTGAAGAATATAAATTATTTTTTCCATGTAACTCTTAGGTGATTTTAGTGTTTAAAGAAATTATTAATCAAGATTGACATATTTTTGTTGAGAGATATTAGAATTTAACCATAATATTGAATATACCTTTGCAAATAGAATCTATAAAAGTTTTCTTATATTCTTAGGACCCTTAATATAAATGCTTTTAAGTTAGATAAATAACATTGCATGACGACTCACAAAACTTTTGAATGCTAGAGATATGAAAAGAAAATTAAGAGAAATTACAAATGTTAAGGTCTAGTTGTTGAAAAGATGGGAAAGTATCTTCAACCAAAAGATAAAAGACCCAAGTAGTAGCTTAAATAGAATTAAGATATTAGGCCCAATCATCTTTGGGATGATATTATTTCTTTTTGTAGTTGAATTTATCAATTTGTAAGCGACAAATATGTTCCTATAAACAGAAAGAAACAAAGTTAATTCAAAAGATATGGTGAATATGGAAATTATTTTGTCTCTCAATAATTATATAATAACAAGTAAAGGTTCTATAAGATATTTTGTTCATTTACTATATATATGGATAGTTAGTCATATGACAAGTGGTGAAAATATTTTTTCTAGCTTGATGGATATACCAACAGTCATTAAAAGAGTTTTTAGAGAAAAAATAATAAGTCTATAAAAAGGAGAAATTGGTTGAGTTTTTCATAAATTTAACTATTGATTAGTTTAGTTAAAGAGAGATTTAAATAGGGATTAAGCTTTAATTTACAATATATGGTCAATGTCCATGGCTCCCTCTTATAAAAGTAATTGGTATATTAGTTATGCAACCTTCATGAAGTTTATAAGTATGCTATTATAGAACATGATCACCTAACAGCTCATTGATAAAAGGTTAAAGAATAAGTGGTTAGGTTTATTAGATATATTTAAAGGATTCAACTTCAACATAAAAGGCAAGAAAAACACTAAAAGAATTTGCATGATACTTTAGTAAGTAAAAATAATGATAGTATGGCACATCTAATAATGATCTTGAGAGACCAAATGACAAAGGCTTTAAGAGAGTCTAGCAAGCTTTTGATTTTTCTCAACATATTACTAATTAAGAGCAAGTATTTGGCCTAGAGAATATAATTTCTACTAGGGATAGTGACAAAGATTCTTGTAGGGTATAGTTAGTTATGATAAAGCTTCTAAGAATATAAATTAAATGTAATAGTTTTAGTTATTAGTTGGAGTTCATATTAGCTATAAGGAACTTTTGTATTTTATTTTGAATAAATAAATTATAAGGTTTTTATATTTATATTTTTTGTATTTTCAAATTTAGAAGGATCACCATTGTTTTGCAATCATTTTTTTCATATGAAAAGGTCCTGACAAAATTTCTCCTTTATAAAAGAATGAGATGGTTAAGCTCACTTGTCTTTTAAAAAAAAGTTTACAAAAATGGTTGTTTAAAAAAATATCCTATATTAGAGAAAATTATTTAGAACATGCACTTCACAATACAACCATATAATTTCATCCACAACCGCCGCAGATAAATCAACAAGAAGCCACAATTCGTATTGAGGTTTTTCATTACAAATTCCATAATACGACTCAATTCTCAAAAGTTTTCATTAAGTATATTGAAATTAAATGCCCAAGAACTCACATGAAGATCTATAATTGGTGAGATAGTTGAGTTTGGCTTAAAGAAAGGGAACATCAATAAGAAAGAAAAAAAACATTTGTACACCAAGTGAAGGATAAACTAAATAATTATAATTAGTCCATAAACCATAATATACCCAAGATAACACAACCAATTCATCATACCTCTAGCCTTATCAGGCTTATTCCTCACCAAGAAACACTTTGGCGAGAATGATTTCTCTAATACCATCATACTCCCTCTATCAATCTATAAGCAATCCTTAATTAAAATACCTAATCATATTATAAACTACCTTTTAAACAATACCAACAAAGTCTTTACTATAAAAATACTCAATTATTCTTCCAACAATGAACCATTTAAGAACTACATTCCCTTCTAATATATATTAGAAAATTGTACCGACATTTGCTTAAAATAGGATAAATTTCTCTTTTTTGGATTTGAAGAAACTCCATCCCTTTTAGAAACTCTTTGGTAGCCCGGGTTGAGCGAATAAAAACTGATTGTCCCAAGCTCTTATAAGGTGAGCACGCCATGACTCGAACCCAAGACCTGCAAGACAAATCTCAAGTCCTTTGTCACCACGTCACGCTTCTTGAGGACAAAATTATTCATATTCCTTATGATCAAGTTCAATAACCTTATCCTTTTTAGTATAAAATTGATGAAAAATATGATTATTATATGGCTAGAAATGATGCCTCTATTTTAAATTACATGTAAACTTGTTAATGATCCATAATTGGATAACATTTAAAGGTAATGCAAATGATAGTAATGTAAATACTAATCCACTTGGGAAAATGATAGAAATGTGAATATGATGAAACTAAAGCAATGGTAAAGCTAGCAACTAACAATGACTATTGTTTTTTGAATTAATGGAGAATTCTGGTTATATTAATAACCCAAATGATGATTCAACCAAAAATATTGGTGGACCATTTATGCAAGTTCAACCAATGAATACTAGTTATATTAATAATCCTAACATGCTATTGACTGAATTGTCCCATGTGAGGCAACTCACAACAATTAAAAAATGGCTTTATTTTCTTGATGTGTCATAATGGAGCTTTTCTCATTAGACAATGCTTATGGTGTAATTCCCTATTGACTTTTATAATATTGTTCCTTTCTTTTCTCTCTTTTCCTTAATTTACATGTCATAGATTTCATAACAATCCTTAATTTTTTTATTTAAAATATTTGATAGAATTTATATTTATTTCCAATTTCATCCTCTAGTTTTTTTTTATATATCAGAGTTAATCCATATTCTTTTGATTCTATTTATTTTATAAGAGATCATTTTAAAATTTATTTTTGACAATTTCATACTCAATTTTGAATTGCTTTAACAAAAAAAATTAAATTGATATTTTTTATTTTATTCATTCTTGAATATTGAATTGATCTTCTTGATTAATTTCAAATCTAAGATTTAATCGGTTGAAAATTTAGGAGATTAATCCAAATTTATTAGATTCTCCCTTGTTCATTTCTTTTTTATCTATTTTTTTTAATTAAGCTCATATTTTTATAGTTTCATTCTTCAACATATGATATAATTGAATAAAATCAATTTGATAAATTTTATATGTTTATATATTCAGAAATAGGTCCTTGATTTTCACTTTTTATGAAAACAAAAAGTAACTACTTACAAAAATAAAAATTAGACCCAAGTAAACAAAATTGAAGAAACAATCCTTAAGAAACGATTTCGATGGATTTTTATGATAGTTGTAATGAATATTTGGGAATATAGTTGAAATTATTTTTAAAATATTTTTTGTTTAGAAATATATTAAAATAATATATTTTTTAAAAAAATATTTTTAATATTAGCACATAAAAATAATAAAATAAAACTATTATTTTTTAAAACAAGTGATACACACCATACTAAAATAAGATTGTTTCTCTCTGCTATTTTTGGTTCTATGTAGGGGTAGCAGAGATTTCTATATAGATTTTCATGGGTATTAGCTGAAATGGTAATTTCATAGTAATAGTCCTGGATCTCTTTCTGCAAAAACAGTCTGCTTTAATCGTGCATGATTGACTCGTTTTGCAATTATTCTCAACCTCAACTGTCTCCCTCGTTCTTCATGTTTCCACCTTTTCTAGGCCATCTAAATTCTAAGGTCAAGTCACGCTCTCTCTCTCTCATGTTGTGTGTCTCTCTCTCTCCATCTCTCTCTCTCCCTCTCTCCCTCTCTCCCTCTCTCTCTCATGTTGTGTCTCTCTCTCTCTCCCACTCTCTCCCTCCCTCTCTCATGTTGTATCTCCAAGGGCGTTACTACGAGGAAGTACCTTCGATGGATGGCACCATCTCACCGTTAAGGGTCCACCCCACCCAGCAAATATATTTCATGGCTTTGAATAATCCAATTCATCTGCACCACGTATATGCCCTACGTGTAGCACACTTGCTGTATTTCACTTCTCCTCCTTATGTAGAAACATCTTATACAATGTGTTTAATTATTAATGAGTGAACGTGAATTCGTCTGGTCGCGGCTATAATCATATTAATTTTTTAAAATAATATAAATTTAGATAAAATAATAACTTGTGCAGAATCCATTCAAAGTACAAGATTTTTATAGAATAAATTAATTTTAAATTGATATAAATTTACCCATTTAATATATTTCAATAAAATAATCAGTATAAAATTATCATCATCATTAAAAAAACTAAGAAGATTCGGATATCTGAAATATTAAATTCATTGTATTATGATTAGTTCATTTTATATAATCTAATTTAAATTAAACACAATAACAAAATATAGATTGTGAGAGCACCTACAATAATCAAATAACAAAAATAGACAGTTAATTTTCTATCTACAAAAATAAAAAAAACATTAATTGAAAATAAATAGTTATTTTTATTTTTTATCCTCAGTATTGTTAAGGTTTTTCTAGTTTTTTTTATTCAAATAGTTGCAATGACCTTTAGAGAAAAAAAATTGATGAATAAAAATTACATATTTTCTTTTTAAGATATCCTTTTTTATATATATATATATATATATATATTATTTAGAAACAAAATTAAGATCCGTGAGCAAGTCCCGACTTCATCACCTTCCAAAAAAAGGGCCACTATCAGGAGAAAACCAACTTATTATTTGCAAGCTGTAATAAGATTTTGTTCAGCATGTTATTATCTCTGTTTGGGGCACAAGAAGAAAGGTCACTGCCTCTTAGAATAAACTCCCATCTTATTATATATTTAATAATAGGTTTAGTATTTTTGAGTGAGACAAATGGTGCATTACCAATTTATCTCTTAGCATATATCGTGTTTATCATAATAATTAAGGGTTAATTTATTTACAAGGTATGCTACGCGCGTCTCATAATTAAAAATCATGAAATACATATTCATTGCATAAACAAAACACACACTAATAACATTGCATCTTCTTGTCACTTTGTAAGAATAAAATGATTTAGATTTTGAGGTAATGAAAAAATCAAGTAGTTATCCATTTAATATCTTGTTTGTCACTGTGTTTTAAAAATATTATTGAAAAGTATTTAATTTACCTTTTACTTTAAATAAAAAATAGTGTTTTTAGATTATTTTCATGGGCTAATATCAAAAATAATTTAAAAAAATAAAAAAAAATATTATTTTAATATATTTCTGAACGAAATTCACTTTAAAAAACAACATCGACCACACTTACAAATAAACACTGAATTATTTTGTTTCTCGCGCTAAGAAAATTGCATTGATTACAAGTGGAGGTACTAGATAATATGTTTTTAAAAAAAATCTAATTATTGGACGTACTAGATGTATAAAAAAAAACACTATGTAAAAGTCATTAAAAGGAAAAAATAATCTCAAATCCAATTATTGGAGGTACTAGATGTATAAAAAAAACACTGTAAAAGTCATTAAAAGGAAAAAAAATAATCTCTTTGTTGTTCTCTAGGTACGAAAGTCACATGCTCAAGGGTGAGAGGTAGTTTTCAGACATTTAAGTTGGTTATGTCACCACATGTGACTTCAAATTCCTTGTTTGTATTGCTACATGAGAAAATTTTAATGTGAGTTTTTTTTTTTTCTCACCTTTCTTTTCCTTTTCTTTCGGCAGAAGAGAACAGAAAGGTAGAATGTGGCTGCAATTGGGAAGCCAATGCAAGTGGAGATGAGAACATGAGAGCCCGCCATGAAGTACTCCTCTCTTTGTCTTCTCCGGAGGATTTAAGGAAAAAAAAAAACATCATGGGGCACATCAAAACATATGACAACATGCATGGGGCTCGCTAGGTCTTGCAGTGATGATGATGGAGCGGGGCTTTCTACATTGTAAGCTTGATCTACACATGATCATTGTTGTCTGAAAATTAGGGTTTGGACCACACAAGGGCATCTTTTCAGATATTGCATTAACAGTGTGTGTGTGGACCCGAGGGTGGGCGAGCGGCAAAGGCCCGGTTAAACCATTCAATTGGTGATGCGATTCAGCCTGCGCCAGCAAACTGCTTCATGAGCCTGGCACTAGGACGCTGTTTCACCACTATGCGTTCCATACACGTCCACCGCCATAAAAAAAAATGTAGGGTGGGGGGGGCTAAAGTTCAATTTGCCAAATCTATCTTTAAGTAACCTCGTTGAACATTTATTAATCATTTGATACGGTTTGGAGATCAATTTGATGACCTAAACATCACGTACAATCTTTGTTTTCTAGTTAAATTAAATTACTAAATGCAAATAGTAGTTGTGCTCTATACAAGTTTTCGATTCATAAAACAATAAATCTTAAAAATATATGATAAAATTTAATATAAAGTAATCGTAAAGTTTTGTCTGACAATTTAAAAGTTTAAGTTGAAATAAACCGTCATTTTAGAATAAAATCAAGTCTCTACTTAATATTTTTAGATCTAAAATTGAAATTGTAATATTTTTAGATCTAAAGTGATATTTTTTTCTTCAATTTAATTATTCAACCTCTTTTGTATACTTGATGTTTTTTTATTTAATTCTTAATTTGGTTTAATTTTTTAAAAAATATTATTGTCTACGATCAAATGAATGGGTTAAACGAGTGAGTTGACATTTCTTTATTTTTCAGAGAAAAATATTAATTTAATGTATTTTTATCTGCTGAAATTCATTTTTTTCTGTATTTGTTTTACCCATCCCGTATAGCTAACTGTAATTATAACTTGTGATTGTACGATGAGTGGTTGTCTGTTTGTCGAGCATCGGTACATGTGTTCTATGCCATGACCTGGTACATGAATTAAATGTGCAAGAAAATTTCAGCATTAAAGAAACTATTTTACTTCATTTTTATTTTAAAAATATTTTTGAAAATTAAATATTCTTTATATTTTTAGATCACTTGATATCAGAAATTATTTTCAAAAATAAAAAATATTATTTTAATATATTTTAAAAAAACTTTTTTTAACACAATCCCAAATAGTCACAAAGAATATTGAATCTAAAATGACAAATTTAAAGTCTGGATTTCTTACTTTAATTATTGATATCAAGGTTGTCAATACCGTTCCGGTCATCATTCAGGTTTTTTAATTTGTCATTATAATTTATTGGAACATAATGTTTTGGTTTCGGAGCGTTTGGGCGTGCAGTTTCGGGGTTGTACTATTTATATATAATTATATATATATATATATATATATATTAAAAAAACAAAATATTAATTTAAAATTATAATTTAAATTCAAGATAAATTAACTTTAAATTATACAATACAAACACAAAGTCAAACAAAAATAATCTCAAAATCACAAATATCTCTAAAATTTCAAAATATTATGATAATAAAATATTCTAAAATGAAAGAAATATTATGATTTTGAGCTGGAACGGTACCGAGTCATTCCGGCCAGAATTTCTGGAATGAGCCAAAATTAAAACCGAGACAAAAACAATATCTTTTCATTTCGAATTTTTTAATAGCACGGAATATTCCGGCCATTTCAAACAGAAGAGAACGAAATTAACAAGCTATATTGAGATATAGCCCCAGCAACCCTCTATATATAAATTCAGAATTTTATAAATTTTATAGGAAAACTACTTCTTTAACCCTCTTGTTCAAAGAGAAATCCTTGCAGTATCCAGGCAGTACATGTATGAAGAGCAATGTTGAGGTCATGACATTTAATAATATAGGAGAGAGATATTGATATGATTTTGACATTAAAACGTTATGGCCGTCGTATCTGAATCTGGTGGTTGCAAGTTAACGACGTTCACATGAATAATCTCCCCCCTCATTTACTTCAATCACAGGACAACTGGTCCACGTCTTTGATTTATGATGTTGACATTTGGGACCATAATTTTATGTACTTAATTATTTAGGGTTTCATTGTTATAGTGACTGGCCATGCTGTTGCCCGTCATAACAAGGAGGCTCAATCATCATTATTATCATGCATGTCTAATTATTTCATCAATCTCTCTTCTTTTAATTAAGGGGTGTAGATTTGAAGTTATTAGAAATTTATATTATTATTAATTTTAAAATATATAAGATTAGTTAAGATATATATAAGTTCGGATCCTCTCATTAATTAAAAAAAAATTATGAAGAGTATTGAAGATGGTAAAATTCTTGATGCCCTCGGATTTGACTATAATTTTAATATGTGGGTTGTTGAATTACTAGGCTTGATTTGTTTAATGTTTTCTTCTACTTGTATTGGTTTTAGCGAAATGCTCAATTAGAAATTCTAATTTTGTTGATGTTAATAAAAATTAGGAAGACATAGAAGTGTTTGTGTGTGTTAAATATATAGTAATGGTTCATGGGTTTTAATCGGTTTAATAATTTTATTGTTTTTGTAAATAATATTTATCTAATTTTATGATAAAAATAGATATTTATGAAATCGAGAATTATCCATAAAATATATTTCACGGTAGATCATGATAATCCTATAAAGAATTAGAAAAAATAAATCATGAAGTTCATTTCCCAACCACTTCAATACTGAAAAAGAGTAAGAAAAAATATTAGAAAAATTAAAGTATTAAAAACTAAAAAAACAAGTTTGATGGGTAAACTTAATTAATTAATGGATCGAGTAACTCAGATCAACAAGTCAAACTTGAAAACAAGATAATAAACTATATTGGAATTAACAACTTTAAAATTATACTTATTTTTCATAACATAGGCAAAACTAAAAGTATTTTCATTCCACCACCAGATATCAAGAATTAATTAGCATTTCATGAAAACTAATTTTAAAAATAAAACTTTTTTCAAGTAAGACTAAATTTCCCTTCAATAAGAGAATCTTGTATCGAATGCCTGGAGATAGCGGGCAAGACCGTATTTCAATACAAGTACTTAGATATGAATAATTTTGAGTTTTAATAAATTATTTTTTATATCATAAAATAATCTAAAAATATTATTTTTTAATTTAAAATAAAAAAAATAAATATATATTTTTTTTCAAACACGATGACAAACTGGAATTTTATAGCGAAACATGGGTAACTTGGACATTTCCAGTTTATGCTCTGCAGTTGTTGTTCTACAAAACTTGTGTAACCCCACATCCTAGATGAGACACTCGGACACAGATGGAGCTGGACAGGTTGGTGGGACACGGTACTTGGCCTTGCCGATGCTCCTTCGCACCGATGATCCAAAGAGAAGTACCAAGTTGTCTTGTGTTTTTATCTTCTTTTGCGCTCCCTCCTCCACACAGAAAAGTTTCGAGTTCTGTCCTGGACTTTAAAATTCAAAACTGGAAAATCTTATCTAATTTAATGTATATTCCTTGATAGATCATCCAGATCAAGCATATGATCTAAACCAGATCAGTCAAAATTTACACATTTTTATCTATCTAGTACTTCTTAAAATTGGATTGAAGGCATCAAAGGTTCTAGTTTCTATAGTGATTAAAAATAATAATTGTTATTTCCAAAAAAAATATTATAATTGTCAAGACAGTTTTAAAATAAGTTAAACTTAATTATAAAATAAGTTAAACTTGATTTATTTTTTTTAATTTAAAATAATAAGATTTTTTTTTATAGAACATCGGTATCAATATTTATGGATTAAATCATTCACTTCAGTCCATGTTATGGAATGGGCTCATTCCGTGTCAACAAAAAAACTGCACCGGGCTTTCCCGAGTGTTTTATTGTTAAGTATGGTTATGTTTTTTTTTTTTTTACTTTTTCTTCAACCGTGTAGTCAAGTAGGGTCGTTGACGAGCACTATTGTTTGATGTAAGCTTTCTACTTTATTTATTTTTAAGGAGAATAAACCTTATTTTTTATATTTTATAGGTTTAAATGAGTGGATAAAATCCCTATTGTTTCTCACTCTTACAAAAATAAATATCTTGACTCGAATTTAAAATACGATATATAAATCACAAGCTGTTTATAATCATACCATATCAACCATGTCATTTAGGCTGTTTATAATCATACCATGTCAACCATGTCATTTAGGGATAATAAGCTTTCAAACTCTACATGATCAAAACTGAAAAATATTATAAATCAAGCACATCAGTCTCATTTACTTGTAGAGATCGTGACCAACTAATTTCATTCCTCTCAACAGCAATTTAATGTTTGAGATGATCCCTTTCCGGGACATGCTTGTTTTATTTTAAAATAAAAATGTGTATATTTACAGCTCAGGTGTCAAGTTGCAAAACTTCGACTATCATGGTCATCATGCCTAGCTTCAGTCATATCGATCAGTGGAAATACAATGGGGTCCTTGGTAATGATATGGCATGGCTGAACAAATTCTATCACTATTATCCTCTCTTGGCATCTATGGGATCTTAAGATTACCTAAACAAGTAAATAACAGTTAATTAATATTGGAGACATTCCCCCATTACGTACCCTACAAACAATTTTCCAGGGAACAAGAAATAAGAAATTGCCAAATTAAACTAGAGGCTGAAGTATTTTTAGTGTTTGATGCTGGGAAATCTTTATTAAATCTTTGATGCTACCTATTAAATGATCAACTAAGTAGTGTTTGGTAACGTAATTCAAGCTGTTTTTAAATTAAAAAAAACAAATTGATATATATATATATATATTTAATGATTATGATGATTTAATATGAGAAAAATTCAAAATATTTTAAAAACAGAGCTTAGATGTTACAGTCCAGGAAGTGGTCTCGGCGATAAGCCCAAAAGGTTACACACTTATCTCAACCCGTAAGCCCATCACACGAAGCTTCATTTCCGCAGACATGGGCTGGGGACTTTCATGGGTCTCAAATCATGACCCAACAACTCCAACCGTTAGCAAATTTCTTTTCACAACAGAAAAACAAACCACCTGCTCTTCAGTTTTCTCACTTACCATTCAATGTATACCTCTCTCCAGGTATTCTCTCTCTGATCCTTGCGTATCTTCTTTTTTTCGTATTAAGTGCATTTGATTGATTGAAATAGCCTCAGTTTAGTTGCTTAGGTTTGCGTTCTTATGAATCGTTAACTATTATTTGCTTAAAATAGTCTTCAAATCTTCAATTGTCTTACAGTATTGTGGAGATGAAAGAAAGGAATAGTAGTAGTTCGACGCTGAGAAGAATTTTAGTTAATTGTGCTGCCCAGGTTTGTTTTGTCTAGCGGAAACAAGTTTGATTCACAGCACTGTTTTGGTTTCTTTGATAGAGGTGAAGGGAGTGTTCTTTTTAATTTGTAGGCAAAAGAATACGGAGGTTGTGTTGCGGCAAAGGTTCCGGAAATTGAGCGGGATATGTGCTTGAAAGAATTTCTTTCTCTAAAGAATTGCATGCAGAATACTGTATGAAACTCAATTTTTTCAAGAAAATGATTTTTTTTTTAATTCTCTAAGGATCTTATTAGATTTTTGTACTTCCTTTCGCTTGGCAGATTAGAGGAAAGGCTTGATATTTTGTAGGAAAGCATAAGTTTAATAGCTTAAATTTGAGAGGTGAGGGATTTGGGTTGAGGATGTCTGGGAAAGCATCCAGTTCGCAGCTTAGTGTTAGCTCAAGTGGGTCCGGAGGGTTGTCACATGTTTATATTCAGCACCCTCCTTTACGATGTAATGTTCCAAGATCAAGGGGTTTATTTTATGATGATGGGAATAAACTATTATGCTCCCCCACTTCTGATCAGGTAATCTGATGTTAAAATCAGCTATTCAAATTTCAAAGTTTGTTTACATTAGAGGTTATATGTTTCAAAATTGATATGTTTGTCTATAATTCAGGTTTTTTCCTGGAAAACTGCTCCCTTTGATCCTCATGTTGCTCCTACCTCTGATTTGATAAGTGAAGGGCCTATCCTATCTATTCGGTATTCTTTAGATGCGAAGATCATAGCAATCCAGAGAACCAGTCAAGAGATCCAGTTTTTTCATAGGGAAACTGGACAAAACTTTTGTCACACATGTAAGCCAGAGTCAGAGAGCATACTTGGGTTTTTTTGGACTGATTATCCACTGTGCCATTTTGTACTCGTTAAGAACAGGTAAGAAGCAGCTTTTATTTTGTTTCATGTGGCTTTGAAAGAAGTTAAGCATTTTTTTTGGTCTTCAACAATGTTTTTATTTGCCTTCAATACTTGCCGAGGGAGAATAAAAAGAAGGAATCAATTGAAACCTGGGTATTGTGAGAAGGAAATGGATTTTTTTTTCTTTATGTTCTATATGAACCTCTATCCAAAAAGTTCTTGGTGAGATTCAACTTTTGAATCTACCCTGACACTATGTTGATTCCCACACCTCGCCACCTCAACTAATGACTGAAAGACAGACATTTTTCCTAGTTAGGCTTTCAACCTAGTCTGATTTATACTCCGATGATAGATGACCTGTTTCATATATTTTTCTTGGATAATGAGTCCTTGTTTAATGTAATAATAATGACCTGGTACTTGCATATCCTCAGAAAAATTCCATACCTCACTTTCTGCATGTTTGATAGGTTTGTTACAGCTGAGATTGGGAGATTCTGTTTTCCAATATACTGAAGATTGACATCTTTATTGCAGAATTCTTTCATATACACAGAAAACCCCTGGATATGATTTAAATTTTATGCTATATTAGAGGCGTTGTATGGCATGGAGATTTCTGCAAATGGCCATCTGTAAAAAAAAGGAATAGAAAGTTTATCTAGTAATAGCTTCATTAGTAACACTCCAATTTGATTTTCTCTGGACATGTTTCCATCTTTTTTATGCCATTAAGACCTTCCCTTTTGATTTCACTAAAATGGAGTCTTAATTACAGTGGGCTAGATTTGCTTGCCTGTGATGCTGAATCAAAATCACTTCAATTGGTGAAGACAAGGAAATTAAATGTGAGCTGGTATTTATATACACATGAGAGTCGCATGGTTCTTCTTGCTTCAGGAATGCAATGCAATACCTTCAGTGGATTTCAGGTATGCCATGATTTTTCATCATTGTCTTCAACTTCAATTGGTTCTTGGCTAAATTTGTTGGGCTGTGCACTTGTATATAACATTTCTGGAAATTAAATTTAAGCATTCTGCCTTGATGTCATGGGCTATGATTTATGGAAAAGAATGTCAAGAAGATGCTTGCTTAGTCATATCTTTAGACATGTACAAGAAGAGCTTATAGAATGGTTGATGTTTTGAGATTTTATCAGTTAAAGCTGCTTGATGATTGTAGGCATTTTCTTTTGTGAAGCTTTCTTCCGAAACTCTGACAAGACTGCTATTTATTTTGTTCAGTTTTCATCTGCGGGGATTGTTTGCTTGCCAAGGTTTGAGATGATAATGGCAAAATCTGAGGCTAACAGTAAGCCTGTCCTAGCAGCTGAAGATGTCTATATTGCAACTATGTAGGTTTTTGGTACTTTGATTGCTAATAGATTAATACATATAACTTGGTCTTCTACATTGTTCTCCAAGAAAAGAATGATTTGTACTAATGTTAAAAAATCTCAACATTGTCAGATATGGGAGGATATACTGCTTTCAAATTGATAGAGTTGCAATGCTACTTCACTCATATAGGTTTTATCAAGATGCTGTTGTGCAGCAGGTAATTCCTTTCTCTAATTTCTTTTTCCCTGTTACTGATTACCTTGGATATTGCTTATTGTAGTGACAATTTTTTGGGAATAATAATTGGGTTTTTTTTAGTTTCACCTAATTTGCATTCAAGGACAGAACTGATCAAAGTAGAATTTTGGAGGTAACTATAGAGCTGAGGAGCATATGCTTTGTTGCACTCTATTAAATATGTGAAAGATTGAACTTGGGACTTTTCTGTGAATTACCAGTTGCATGCATAAGTGTACCAGCACCTGATTCTTGGCCTGGTTTGATGTTTGGGTACCTTTTCATGGATCATAGCATTTAAATAGTGATGACCACCTTTTTCGAACTCTAAACTCATCTCACTATTTTGTGCCTCATCATGTCAACTAAGTACTAGACTTGCTACAAACTCAATACACAAATCAGTTTCTATAATTTAAATGATAATATGCCTCTTTTGCAGGGTTCCTTGCCAATATATTCAAGCCAAATTGCTGTTAGTGTGGTTGATAATGTACTTCTTATCCATCAAGTGGACACAAAGGTTGTTATACTCTATGATATATTTGCAAATTCTCGAGCACCCATTTCTGCTCCACTGCCTCTACTGCTTAGGGGGCTCCCCAGGTCTAATAGTTTCACCTCTCGATCTACTGCAAAGGATAGTGAAAGTCCAGAGGCCAACATAAGTGATTCTGAATCAAAAATTTATGGAGATGATTGGACATTTATGATTCCTGACCTTGCATGCGATGTTTCTAATAAGTTGTTATGGAAGATCAATTTAGACTTGGAGGCAAGTTAAATCAGTTTGTTGATGCAATTTTTTCCCCACTTAAGTTTTATCTTGTAATTAGATTCTTTTGGTTGCAGGCAATTTCTGCATGTAGCTCTGAAGTTCCATCAGTGCTTGAGTTCTTGCAACATAGGAAGCTGGAAGCTAGTAAGGTGGAAGCCTTCCTTACATTTTGATAAGCTCTTTGATTTTTATAAGGGACATGTAAGAAGTTTCGTTTCCTAAAAGAACATGATAAGTAATTTTGACAAGAAAAATATATATGAGAATCACTTAAAGAGAAATAAAGTTGACATATCTTTTATGCCTTGTGAAATTCATTCTACAGCGTTTCTTAATTATGAACTGTTACTGATTTGCTGCAGTTAATTATTGCATTTCAGGCTAAGCAGCTGTGCTTGGCAATTACACACAACCTTATCTTGGAAAGGAGACCGGTGTTAATGGTTGCCAAGGCAGTAGAAGTACTGATGGTGTCTTACTCCCGGTCACTTAAAACAGGAAGTTATCTCAAGGGAATTAAAGGTGAGAAAACCGTGCATTCTTGTGGGACACAGATTGTTAGACCAAGATCCGGTGCCAATGCATCAACAGGAGAAATTTATGCACATGAAACATCAACCAAATGCCAATCTAGTGCCTTAGTTGACAATGAATCTCTGAATAGATCTTTATGCTTTTCTATGTCAGACACTGAAGAAAATGCCCAATTCAAATCACTAAAAACAAACCCAAAAGTGAACAAGGAGAAATTATCAGGTGGTGCCGAGAGTTCTAGCACTGAAGTTCACATATCATCTTCACAATCTCAGCAGCTTGGAACAGCCAACAGCCCATTAAATGCTAGTGTTTCTGAAAGGCAAGAGTCTCAACTTGCTTCTCCAGCAATTTCACCCGATGAGATGTATAGCTTTGTGTTTGCTCCAGTTGAGGAAGAGATGGTGGGGGACTCATCTTACTTGGTTGCCATCATTCTTGAGTTCCTTCGTAGGTATGTCAATTTTGTATTTTATCCACGTCTCTGCTATGTTTCTAGGCTTGGATTCTTACATGTGTTCCTAATGATATTCTATTTTAATCAACCTCTGCTTTCACGCTTGTGCTAATCTACTTCATAATATGGAACTGAAGAAACTATAAGCCACTCTGGTTTTGCAGCTGTTGTGTTAGCAAGACTAGGCACAGCATGAAAGAATGATACTGCCCCTTGCCTAGTATGGGCGAGCTCCTGTCACAGATATATATGTAAAAGAATTAAACTGAAATGAATAATGAAGTGTAATACTAATGCAGGTATATTTGTTATTATTCTATTATAGAATACATAAAAAATGTTGACTGGATATCAGTTTCTCGTATGGACCAGTCCAGACAACAGTCAAATTGGTGGTTTTTTTTCTTCCAGTGGACTGGGTAACTTTTGTTTCTCAAGACTAGTTATAGTTCGTGTACCTATCAGGTAACTTGAGCCAGAAAAGTGACTGAAGAAGATGAACTTGAAATGTATTTGGGAAATGTTGATGTTGTTTTTTTTATATCTTTTTATTGTGCATGTGTTCATATCTGCTTGTGTATATTAGGTTCACACCAAATGACATGTTTGTCTCCAATGTGGCAGTGCAAGTTCAGTGAAGAAAAAAGTTAGACCAAACATCAATGTGTTGGCAATACAACTTCTAGCACGCAATGAGCGATATGCAGAACTCTCACTGTTCATCATAAACAAGGTTATGAAACATCGCCTAAAACTGTGCTTATGAAGATATAAAAGTGTCCTGGATAGTAATGAGAGCTCTCTATTTTTTTTTTAGCCTTTTTTTGTTTTAACGTGTGCAAGTGTTTAATAAATTACAGGTTCTTGAACCCTCAAAAAAAGTTGCAATGCAGCTCCTAGAATCAGGCGGCCAAAATTCCCAGGTTAGGAAGCTGGGTCTAGATATGCTGAGACAGCTCTCTTTCCATCATGACTACGTGTTGCAACTAGTGCAAGATGGGTATTATCTTGAAGCCTTGCGTTATTCTAGGAAACACAAGGTAATTTTGACCCTACCAACTTCAGGTATAGATGTGAATATGGTATTGTATTTTTAACTTAACCACGGTATCGATTTGTACTAGATAAGTAGTTTTTTAAACCTTTGATATAGATGCAGCACTTATTGTTGCGGTCATGATCATGCTATTTACATTTTGTTCACTTTGCGGGTGCATTTAGTGTTCAGTAAATCAATTATTCTGAAACCAATTGGTATGTTCTTTTTTATTGTGAGAAGATGTGGTGTCATGTTGAATAAAATCTGCAGTGTATTCAACTGAACAAAGAGAGAAGGTCTTTAGTTTCTATTTTTCGTAAGCAATTCTATCTTAAACCACCATGTTAGATGGAATGAATTTTCAACGTTCCTGACAAAAGAACCATTCATTGTCCAGGTTGTGACTGTCCGGCCCTCGTTGTTTCTTGAAGCAGCTTTGGCTTCCAATGATTCTCAACTCCTCGCTGCAGTGATAAGATTCTTTTCAGATTTTACTCCAGGATTTAAAACCACTTCTGACTGCCACACCTACAATCGGATTCTCTATGAGATGAACTCGGCTGTAGCTGTTTGAATGTCAACCTGGTATCCAGTTGTAACACTCTTGAACTTTAAAACAATCTGGTATCTAGTCTATATTTGGATAGGGTGTCCAATATCCAAATTAGGGCTTTGATACGTTTCGTTGCTGTTGGGGGTAAAAATTGCATTGACCTTGTATCCTCGGAGCAAGAGAAATGTTTCGAACTTGCAAATATTGGTCCCTGACCGCTGCTCCCATGTTGGTGATTGTCACATAAAAACCAATATAACAATTTGTATAAAATTATTGTGCTGCAACATGTTATTTTCCTTGTTGAACTTGCGATTCTAAATATATTGGAAGAGGGCAATGATGAATCCTGGAGCATGCTTGCCCGTCCAATAATATGGAGAGATTCTAATGTGGATGGTGTTACAACGTTGATAGAAAATTTACTCTTTTTTTTATAATATAAAAATTTTCTATCATGTAAAGAAAGCATGTCGGTCTTCAAGTATAGTATATATATATATATATATATATATATATATATATATACATGGAAATATACTATATGATGTAGAAAAGTGGATGTTGAACTTGTGAATTAATTACCAGGGACAATCTTTGCTGAAGCAACTTCAATTTCAAGCTTCTTCAGCCAACTTTGAGTGTGTTTGTTGTAAGAAGTAGGCCCAATTTGTACGGTAGGCCCAAGCATATTAATTTACAACATTGTAATTAGCCTTTGATGAAGCTCATTATATATCTAAAATCATTCAAGTCTGTACTTTGTCTTCGCTTAATCATTCAAGCCTTTGATGATTGTTATTACACTTAGAATCTCTCCAAAACTGATAGCATCTTTGAAGTTAAGAGAGGAGAAATTGTTAGGGCTCATGCCTTCAGCTTATTCATGTATTAGTTCATACAGAGCCATGCATGATGCTTGTAATTCATTAAAGAAAAAAAGAGCATTTTATGCTTGTTGAAAATATACATCTCAGTCAGTTTTTTCAAGTAATTAGGAGTCAAATTTCATTCAATTATGCAGAGATAAGATTTAATGATTGTTTGACACTGTGTTTTTAAAAAAAATTGAAAAAAAATATTTTTATTTTTCATTTTAAATTATTATTTTTATTTTTCTAGATCATCTTGATGTGTTGATGTGAAAAATAATTTTTTTTAGAAAATTATTTTAATATTTTTCTGAACGAAAAACATTTTAAAAAACAATCTTAACTATACTCTCAAAAAGACACAATACATTATCAATTTCTTAATGTTAAAAAAAAACAAATTATGTTCAGGCCATAGCTATGATTATATAATAGAATTTGAATCCTAGTCCCTCTCTTTTTCTTCCTTCTTTCTCACATGTCTCCTCCCCTCTCTGTTATTGCTATTGCCACTCTATTTACTTTAATATGCACTCCATCATGCCCAAATTTTGTTTGGTGATGAAAAACAAAAGAGGGAGCAGGGGGACCTTCTTTCTTTGTCATGGCCCCTAGCTACTCATACACTAAGTTTATCTGGATGCTTCCTTCCACCCATGAGTAATGATTTCTAAGCAAAATAGAAGCAAGAGCTGTTGCGACAAATGATCTGATAAATAGCTCACCCCGTGCAAAAGGTTCACAATTAATTAGGGAATCTTTTTTTCTTTATTATTATTTTTTTCTTTTATGGTCAACCTCTTTCTAATCATTCCATAATTGGGATACCTAAATTGATGATAAAGCTTCACATAAACAATCACTTGTTTTGTCGTTTCTTTTGGCGAGGACCATCTTGATTTCTCATTTCTTATCTATCTAACTAATCTATGGTCTTGGTCCTAAAACATTACTGGTCCTATTATATATATATATATATATATATATATATATATATATATATATATATATATATATTAAAGAGCGATGGCTTTGCTTTAATCTATGGTTTCGATCGGTTTGTATATTAATACAAGAAAGATAATGGGTTAATTGAGCTTGTCTTTGCATTGGGGCATCAATCTGGAAAAATTAGCATCTTGTGTGCATGTTGGCTACTTACTATTAATAGCTGAAAGCAATACAAAACATCATCAAATCAACCTTTTTTTGATGAAAGAACGAGTGATCTTGATGACAAATTCCACACTTGAAGTCTCTTTCTTCCATGACGTGCATGGAACCAATTTCTAGGTTACTGTGAGGGTATCCAATGGTGACGAGTCGCATTCTGCTTAGAATGAGACGTTTCGATATTTTCTCTGTTTTTATTGCTGTTTCCTTCTGGATTATATTTAACCAAAACAATTGGTAACGTACTGTTTAGTAAGATGATGATATAATATATGATTTATATTATTCTATAACGTATTATTTTGTGAAAAAAAATTAGGCTTGAAACTTGTATAAATTCACGTTATTTTCTGTTTAATTTTTATCAAATAGAATGAGGATGATGAGATCCAGACTTGATCGTTGGGTCAACAAAGTTCTGATATGATGTTAATAAATTATCTCACCTAAAAATTGAAGTTATTAAATAAAATCTCAAAATATAATTTATATTATTCTATAATATTTATGTTTGACCGCTAAGAATCAAGAAGATGATGGTAGCCACGTAATATTATATATATCATTTGATAAAGATGGGTGTAGGTGATAGAAATGGAAACTTGCCACTCCTTAATTTGTTGTTATTATTATTATTTAAATTAATTAGTATTATTTTCAATACAAATGGAAATGGACATTGGCTCATTGAAAAGGATGGTTAGGTAAGAACAAATAATTAGCATCACTCGTGTATGCCACAAGGATTATTATCTAATAAAGAAAAAAAAAATCGGTAGAACATCGCCTCCAAGGCTGATATTATATTCATTAGACGTTCTTTCTTCCTTGTGCTTCTTTGCTACACAGAACCACCCAACTTCTTGTTTAGATGCAATAAAAAATGAGTATGCCGATGCTTATTTTGTGCTGATTATTCATCCATCATGTCTTTCGATGCTCATTTTGCCACCTTTAGCTGTGAAATGGGAGAGATTTAATAACAAATAATAGACATCGGAGAGATGGAAAAAAGAACTAGGGTGAAAAAAGAACCAATATTAGTAACGTGGTGTGTATCATTGATAAAAACTAGGGTTCTCAAGCCCAAAACCGTAAAAACAGGTAAAAAAATATTTTTTAAGAAGTTTAAAATTAAAAAAAAAACCTTTATCACTGTTATTTTACAGAATTTTTAAAGCGGCTGATGTTATAGTTTTGGTCCTCCTTTATCTTTAGAAAATGCTTTATCATAATAGAGTTACTATCATCAAAGTCATCAACTTTTTTCTAGAAAATTGGTGTAGAAAACTTTTGAAAAAATTATTGCACAATTTCACTCACTACGGGGTTAACAACTTCAAAATTTTTAGAGATTTTTTGTTAAAGAAACCATCTCATCTAAAAATTTAAGCTAAGTGAGACACCTGAATATGATAATATTATATTCTAAGACACACCCTCAAGTACATCACCTTACAGATTAACTTTGAAAGTGGTATTCGGTAACGGAGAAATTTATGGATTCACTAGTATTTCTAATTATTTTATTTACTATTTGATGTTCTAAATCACAGTTTTAATCCCATAACCTTTTTGTATAAAGAGTAATGTAGTTGACGGTGTCTAATTATGTTATTATAGTTTATCTTTAGAGATTGTGTAACTTGAAAGAACCTTCTTTTTCTCTTAGTGTTGTAAGACCTTGAGAATCATTTAAGGATATTATTTTAGGAGCTTTCTTAATATGTTCTTCACCATTGGTAGATGAAAGATCGACAAGCAGAATAACATTTACAATAGTGTTGTTATAGTTACTATTGCAATGTTTAAACTATATACTTTTAAAAGACAAAACCTCCTTTATACTTTTCCTCTTTGCTATTTGAGAAGGTTGAACCGAAAGAAAATAATAAAAACTTGATGCCAAGTAGTTCAAGTGTTTTGTGATCTTTGCTGAGGAAGGATCCACTTGATCTACACATACGCAATTGAGTTGTTTGTGTTGCCTTTTGATCCCTTACAATGTTTTTTTTTTTTACCTTCACTTTTACATCGTTGAATTGGAAGTTGTTACCACTTTCGTCCATTAAAAAGAGCAGCATGCTTTAATACTAATTGATGTGACCTATATTGTTGATAAAAAACTAGTTATAAGGTTAAAATCCGAAGTTGTTAAGAAATAGGTCAAGAAAACTACGATATTTTCTAAAAAGTCTGAAAGTAAATAATTCTGTCTTTCCGTTTTGAAAAATAAATTAGACAACTATGTCGGAAATTTCTATTTGTGTCCCTCATGACACACCCGTGATCTTGATCATGCAAATCCATAACCATGAAGATAGGTCATGGGGTTTGATCATGAGATCAAATGATTGATCATGACTAATCATCTTCTTGATGGAAGGAGAAAATTGGAAAATAAATTAATGAATGGGGTCCCTGATCTACCTATAAATAATAGTCTGTATACTCCATCTACAACTACTGGTGGGCATAGATCAGAAGGCTTCTCTCGTAAAACGTTTTATTATTTTGTATAGTTGTTGCTGCTTTGAAAAAACCTTGGTTGCTACTGCAATTAGAAATTCTTTTAATTTCAATACTTGAGCAACAATGGATGGATGTATTTATAATATTAATTTCCGCTGCTGTATGTATTTAATATTCGATTATTTAAAGTAAATATAACAAACTATATATATATATATATATAGTAGTCCTAGATGTAAATTTTTTAATAAAATAATATTTCAGTTACATAGTTAATAAAATTCAATTAACATTAGAAATTATAAATTAAACAAACATTGTAAATCTGGAAGATTAAATAAATATTAAAATAAAAATAACTATGCTATAAAATTAAAAAAAGTAATGTGTTGTATAATTTAGTCCAAAATAGAAAGATCACATTGAAAAGGAAATATTTCCTTTTAATTCGTTTAATTACTTCACTTTTTTTGCTTTATTTTTCTTATAAATAAGTGCACTTTCAAGAGAACATAAATACTGCAGCAGAAAGAAAATACAAACTTGGTCATCACCCAGCGGGTGGTGGTGCAGGCTTTTTTCCTCTACCATGGGATTCTTATACATCATACGAGAAAGATGTCTTAAACCATAAAGAAATGTAAATTTATTGCACCGACAATGATTGCAAGGATTTATAGAATTCGATTCTTGGACACATCGATGCTTTCATGGGAAGCAATGGCTTGCAAGTTACATCCCATTAAAAATTATCTGGTGTTTGGCCAAACAAGTCAAATGATGATGCTACAGGCTACCTATTTCATGTTTCTGTTGCTCTCCTCTCACAGCCCGGCTGTTACGCTCGCTCCATTTTTATGTCCTGATGGACAAATTAAGGATTGCTGATGTGATTTAGAGCAGAAAAAGGCACTAAATATGACCATAATCTCAGCAAACAATATATTCATCTTGGTGGGTACTTATTTTATTTGACTCTAGTCTGGTAGCATGGCAATTTTACCTGTATTTAAAACCCACTCTACCAGCAGCCTATTATGAACATAGATGCCCCATATATTTTTCTTTTTCTTTTTGGTTTGGTTACAGACCCGAAACCCGATGGTCATTTAGTCGAGCGAGGTCAGCAACGATCTTGGCTGTGATCCCCCATGGTAAATATTGTTGTCTTGTTTCTTTATGATGCAACTCAGTGGTCTGGTTCTATGTTTATTCTATGTAGAATTCTCACAATCTTCAGAATCATTGGAGACTAGTAACTAAACATTCATTCGTATGATTAGTTGAGATAAACACATGATAGCCCGGATACCTATATTACAAAAAAAAAATAGCATCGCTTTAGCCATCCTCCATTTCTATATATATATGGGACTTATTAAGCCATCCTCCATTTCTATATATATATATATATATGGGACTTATCTAGTATGCTCTTTTAATATATGTATATGTATATGGAGAGGGAGAGAGAGAGAGAGAGAGGAGATGTATATATGGGTTGATAATATGGATAGTGATAATCTGAAAGGTTGTGGTGTTGGGGTAAGTTGCAGGGTTGCCACCATTTCTATAGGGTTTATTTCCCTCACACCTAAAGAGCTGGGGTTAAAAAGATAATTTACAAATAGAAAATGAGAGTATAAGAAAAGTAAATAGCATGGATTAAATTTAATTTTATATGTTAGATGAGTGAATGATGATATTTTAGCCACTCATTTCCCGCGCCCCAAACATGCCCACTTATTTCATTTCACATCATTCTCGTCCCTACAATAGTTTGTGTTCTTTTCGTAAAAAAAGAAGAAGAAGATAAAACGGATTTCTATGACTTCAATTAAAGCCATCGAAATGAATTGTTGGATGGAAAATGACACTTTTTTTTTTGAGAAAAACAAAAAATATGTTTGTTGTAGCTTTCCTAGTATTCATAAAATAAAATAAAATAATAATAAAATAAAACAAAGATGTGTGACCCCAAAAATGCCATTTTACACCTCTATAAAACTAAAGGTACATATAACTGAAAATTAATAATTTATTGTCTGCAATATATCAGGAAATTAGCACTGAAATAATCGGACATGGTGTTAGCATAATTTATTGTGTTTAAAACTATTACATGGAGAGTGTGGTTGAGTTTGTTAATTAAAGTAAAAAAAATTATTATTTTTTCAAAAATATTTTTGAAATACAATGTCAAAAGAATATTTGTCGTTAGATGCTTTATTATGATTTTTTTTTGTCCGTTACTTTTCTTTTCAAATAAACTCTCCAATCAAAAAATAAATCTTCATTCTTTTAATTACTATTTTTTAGTTTAGATATTTTTATAGCTATTTTTTTTCCTTCTTGTTATTTATTGTTATATATAAACCACATTATAGGGTTGCAATGTGAGAAGTACTCCAGCAGCATTACGTTCCTTCCCTTTAGTAGATCACATCTATGTCGTCTTGACGATGACTAGGCACAATGCAAGCGTGTATATTTCCATTTTAAAGATCAAAGACCACGACAACATTCCATGGAAGCATATTTTTTTTTTTATTATTATTATTATATCCTTACCGAGTAAATTATGTTGACTTTATTATTTATCTCCAAAATTTACTCAAGTATATGATTATCAAAAAGATATGCTCTAACTATAAATTATTTTCAAGCATTGCAATTCCTTGAACAATTTATATATATATACAAGAAAATAGGAAAGAATATTTTGATCATGATACACACACACACATACACACGCTAGCCAATGCCCCGCGTCTCGTTCCGGGCGGTACTATATTTTTTTCAACACAAAAAATATTAATTGTTTTTTATAATATATTTTTGGTTAAAATGATAAATTTGTGCAGAATTCCTGTGACGTGCAAGTTTTCTATAAAATATATGAATTTTAAATCGATATAAATTTACCTATTTAATAGGTTTCAACGAAATAATCAACATAAAATTATCATCATCATTAAAAAAAAAATAATCATATTTTTAAGTAAAATAGAAATCTGTCAAGAGTGGGACTTCCTTCAACTTCTCGAACGGAACTTTTGTCTCCCGCCTCGTAAACCCGCTCGACCACCTCAACATTCGTTCATCTTTCTCGAAAATATATATTAAATATAATTTTAATGTGGATTCACTAAAAAGAAATGTGTTGAAAGTGAGATTCGAACCCATGCCCTCGGAGGGGACCTTAATCTGACGCTCTTTAGACCATCTCGGCTACTTTAACAACCGTTTGTCTTTCACGAAAATATATATTAATAATATGTGTTACTGTGGATTAGCACAGTAAAATCAGGACATGTTTTATTGTGTGTGTGTCTATATATATATATATATATATATATATATATATATATATATATATATATATATAAATTTGACCATCTCAACTACCTCAACAACTTTGACTTTTTGAATCCTCTAAATTTAGTTTGTGTATTGGACAAGGTGTTGAAAAAAATGGGAAGGCAAGAAAAAATCTAGTTAGGTCAGCTAAGGTATATATTATTAGGCTAATGCTTATCCATTTTATTTTTTGCATGCCATTAATTGTTTTAACCATAAATAAGATAAATATAACATATAGTACTGTTATAAATATATTATTTACATGCTAGTTTTTCTGTAATGAAGTCATGATCTCTTTAAATTAAAAAATAAATAAAACAATTACATTACAAAATATAATAAAATGGCTAGCGAAAACACTATAGAAATACATAGTAGTCACTTTATTTATCATTTCTACCTAAAATATTTTTTTAATTTAAACTATTTATGTCTAATTTTATGATCAATTTATCAAATTTTCCAAGGAAAAAAAACTCAACAATAGAAGACCAAAGTGTAAAATATAAAGAAACGTTTTGGCCAATCTAAAATATAGGGGAAACATTCTCTTTTGTTCTCATTTGAATAGTTTTTGTAATTTTAATTTTGGTTCAAAAATTCATTTTGTTAACATTTTAGTCCATAAGGTAGAAATATGAGAGATTAAGTTGACAAAAAAAAGAAGTGAGACAAAAAAGAATGTTTAGTAGATATTTTTAGATGAAAATATGTAACCTAACCTCCCAAATGGAGGATGGATAAATTCTAGGTTGACGCTTATTGAATGATTTTTTTTAAGAAAAAATTGATAAGAGGTAGTGGCTATTGTCCAACCCAGGCATATGAACTTTTCTTAAGACCCATATGCCCTAGATATTTTTTTAATTTCATATTTTAACATTAGGCTTTTGTTGATTTAATTTTTTTAAAAGTACTTGATTGATTTTTAATTCATCTTCATATTTTTTTATATTTAAATATAATATGTTCTTAAACTTAGTGAAGTCCATAACTAGGGTTGTTAGTTTTATGAGTTAACTCGAATGGACATAATTCAATCTAATATGTTCATGTCTTAATGTTTAATAAAAAATGTCACCGTGGTAATTTTTTAAAAGCTAAAACGTAATTTTACCAATTATTGAGGTTTTCTTTGGATCCACATAACTAAGTTAGCTTTTGTTTTTATCTTTAGACTTATTAAAATGACTGTATTATATAAACACAACTCATATATAGTTTAATTTGAAGTTGAGGCTAGACAAGAAGTTGACTCAAAAGTTTGTAAGTTTGACTCAGTAGATTAGTTATGTGTTTTGATATTGTAAATCAAAATGTTTTTCAAAATTGTATTTTACTTGAAAATAATTTAAAATAATTTTTATTTTATTATTTTTAACATCAATACATCGTAACCAATACTAAAAAAATATCAATTTCATACATTTTCAAGTCAAACACATTCAAATCCAGTCATAAAAACAAACAGTATCTCAATATAATAAAAATATCGAAAAAAATTTCATGATTTTTTTTTAATTCGATTTTAAACATAGCTAGAGAAGGAACCGAGTATCGTAGTCATATCTATCGATGTTCACAACTTCACATACCATGAAAATAACCTGCTTTAAACGTTTTTTTTTCCATTTATTTTAATCTTCACAAAGTCCATGGTCAACACATTATAAAAAAAGTAACAGAAAGTCGTTGACAAACCGGACATGCAAGCTTTTAGCATCTGTTGCAACTCCCAGTTGAACCAAGCACACGCGGCTCCTGTGACTCGTGCTGCTCTCATTCCTTTTTTCTTTTTCTTTTTCTTCTTATATTTATAAAAGAAACGGTTATTTTAATATCTCTACATTACTGTGACTCATTCCTCATTCAGATGAAATTTAATGAATTCTCTTATATATCCATACTAATATTTAACCCCAAAATAAATAAAAATAATATTTTTAATTATCACAAGACAGTTGTCTAGAATTTATTTTACACTCATCAGCATCCTTATTTATGGAAGAATAATATAATTTTTAATATTTTCTTAATCATATTATGATTTTTCTCTCATATAAAACATTCAATTAGCTGGATTTTCTATAAAATTGTGATTTTTTTCCTTGGTTTTGATTAACCAAGAATTTAAATTTTCTTAAGGTTTTGATTACCGGAATATATAGTTGATTAGTTGTTTCCAATACAGAAAACATAAATAATTATAAACATTTTAAAAAATATATAAAATTTTAATTTCAATCTCAACTCTACTGGGATAAATTGTGTCAAAAAAGTTTTTTTTTTTTTTTTTACTTTAAATATTTTTTTTATATATTTTTAGATCATTTTTAAATGTTGATGTCAAAAATAATTTTTAAAAATAAAAAAATTATTGTAATGCATTTCTAAACGAGAATTATTTTAAAAAATAACTTTAACCACACTTTCAAACATGCATTAAGTGTGTGTATAATCAACTAGCTAGTTTAGCTGTGTTTGTTAATGAGTTTTAACTTGTTTTTTTTTTAATTATTATTTTTAATGTTTTTGGGTTATTTTAATATACTAACAACATAAATAAATAAATAAATATTTTTTAAAATAAAAATATTTAAAAAACAACTTCAATTAAAATCTATTTTTTTTAAAAAAATTAAGATCGATAGAGGATAAAAAAAAGCGCGAAAATGCAAGTAACCTTAGATTGAGGGCATCGCATCGCTTGCAAGGCAAGAAAAAAAAAACATATAGAAAGCGCATAAAAGCTTAAAGAAAAGAATAAAAAAAAAAACAGCAGTGAAAGAAAAAGAAAGCAAAAAGGGTCCAGCACCCCTGTTGCTGCTCTCTCACTCTCGAACACCCTCTCTCTCTAGACTTTTGACTGATGAGTAGTGAAAATGATGGTGTTTTTCTATCACACTCATTAATTAGCATCCCTCTCCCTCTCTTAGACAGATCCAAAAAGATTTCTTTCTCTCCTCATTTTCTTTTCCTTTGCATGTACCTCTCGCTCTGTTTTTTTTTTTTTTATTATTATTATTATTTCACGATGGTGCTCATAATCTTGTTTTCATTACACACGGATGCTATAAATATTTTTTCTCAGCCACCAAACACAGCTAATTTTCCTTCTCCTCTACATTTTCATTGCTTCCAAACAGAATAATTCGACTCTTCAAGTGTTTTTTTGTCCCTCTTTGTTGTTACAATTTATTGAAGGACTGGCTTTGGATTAATTAAAAATGGCGACGAAACAGGGATCAAAATCAAGAATATCAGGTTTAATCAGTTATTCGAGAAAACCAGCAGCGAATTCACTGTCATCATCAACGACATCCTCGACTAAGCATTTTTTAGAGAATTCAATGGACGGTCAAAGCTCACCTGCATCCTCCTCAGCTCGAAGCAAACCACAATATTTTTACTCCGAAAATGTTAATTTAGATACTGAGAGATCCAAAGAAAATGTAACTGTCACTGTTCGGTTTCGGCCGCTTAGGTTCGTGCTAAAATTTATGGTTAATAAGTACCTGTTTTCACTAACCTGTGGTTTATTTATTTTCTGTTTTGGTGTTTAGTCCTAGGGAAATAAGGCAAGGAGAGGAGATTGCGTGGTATGCGGATGGAGAAACTATCGTGCGAAATGAACATAACCCTTCTATTGCGTATGCGTATGGTAATTTGTTAAGCTTTCTTTGAATTTATTTAATCTGTATGGACAGGAGAGCTAGTTTTGATTGTTTTAATTGGAATGGAATTGGTAGTGTAAGCTTGATGCATTTGTAGATTAGTTAATGTATGGACAGGAAGTGTGAAGTTAAGTTAAAATGTGCTTGAGAACTTGTATGCTTTTTGTTTGAATTGATTGAGAGGTGTCTTTTATGGTAATTGTGAATAAATTAATGTCATATATTGCAGAATTAGTGCTATGGGTCTAATTGGAACCGATGATATTTTCTGAAGTCCATGACTGCAGGTTAATAAATTCAAAGGTTCTGCGTTTTTAGTAGTTTGCTTATGAAATATTATTCTTTTGGAAAACTCTGAATGGTATTCTCATAGTTTACACGTCATGGTAGTGAAGGTAAGAGCACATTGGAGATGGGCTGGCTTTGTGCTTCAATTTCGATAATCAATCGATAGAAGGCTTTATTTGCACTCTAAGGACTTTGTTGTTCTTACTCTAGGGGTATATACTTCTTTGCAGTTCTAGGACATTATTCTTGCTTCTGGGATTTTAATCCTCTCATGCCAGAAACTTTACCAAAACAGGAAAGTGAAAATTTCTGTGCTTTTTGCTACCCAGAATTAATTAATAAGCAATCAGGCCTCCTCATTTTTTTTCCCTTGGAAATAATAGCTGATCAAACGAGTTATATATATGACATTCATGTTATCTTTTCTTATCTCTTTATTTATTTTCCCATGCTTTTAGATCGGGTGTTTGGTCCTACAACTACAACACGCCATGTATATGATGTTGCTGCTCAGCATGTTGTCAATGGTGCTATGGAAGGGATCAATGGTAAACAAAATGGATATTCCTCTGCTATGGAAGGGATCAATTTCTGCATTCCTTTTAAGCTTACAGTATTTTTTACCTTTGTTTATACCTGCTCTCACAGGCACCATTTTCGCATATGGAGTGACTAGCAGCGGGAAAACCCATACCATGCATGTGAGATTTTAATACCTGAGATATGCTGTTTTCCTGCTGTACTCTTACCATGCAAGAAACATTTAATAGAAATGCCTTAAACACCTTATACATATATATCTTGATTTGATCATTTGAGAAATTCAAATCTAATCTAATTAATTTAAAAACGACATGAAGAAAAAAAATGAATCTTAACATTATATGTGGATACATTTTTTTTCCTAGAAGAACCTGATTTATTAAAAAAAAATGAATTTTAAAATTATATGACAATTCATTTTTTTTTTCAAATTTATAATTTCAATAAATTAGGCTGGGGTTTGATTTCTCAAGAGAGGATTTTTTGTTAGTTTGCTTGGAAATATCTACTAGAATGATAGATTGGAAAATAAACTAAAATGTAAAAAACAAATTGGATGTAATTAAACTTGTAGGAACAAATTGGAGACTAGACCTAAACTATGAGGATATGTTGAGTTAATTTGCTAGGGAAAACCCCCCCTCTAAATCATTCCCTTCATACAACACATGTAAGATTAAATAAAAATGCCTAGTGTTCCTCAGCATGTATATTCATGGTTGTCGTCTGTGTAATTGAGGTGGCATTATTCATTACCTGTTTACTAATGTTAAGAACATGTGCTTATATTTATCCATGCAACAATCAGGGGGATCAAAGGTCACCTGGAATTATACCATTAGCAGTGAAGGATGCTTTTAGTATCATTCAAGAGGTACTTAACAATGAATTTAACCTCGTACAATTCTATTTGATCCTTGTTTGAATGCTATTAATTAACATTTCTCTTTGTCCTAGACTCCAAACCGTGAGTTCCTCCTCCGTGTTTCATACTTGGAGATCTATAATGAGGTCAGCTTCTTCTCATTCTCTTTAGCTACTGGCTTAATAATGCTGCAATGTGCTGCTTTATTATTAATATCACTTTTGTTTAACATGAGGAAACATCACAGATCCTCCATTTTACCATTTCTTTATTCTTTGGTTTTTGTCATTTCAGATTGTTAACGACTTGTTGAATCCATCAGGACAAAATTTAAGAATCAGAGAAGATGCTCAGGTACTTGCGTACCAGCTCTTTACTGTATTTCTCTATGATTACACTCTCTGTTGTTTTTCTCTCTGTTTACCTCCAACACTGATACTACCATCCTCATGGCAATAACTTGTACAGTTGTTTTAATACCAGGATACAATTAACTATTTGCAGTTGCATGACCACCTGTGACTTGCTAAAGTATTTCTTTAATAGCTTTGGTCTTTTTTAAAGTCTAAAATAGCCTGAGAGGGGAGTAAATTAGGGCTAAACTAAACATTGGATATAAAATAAACACCTCAATTTCATAAATAATGAGAGAAAGACACCAATTCTTATAGTAATTTGGAAAGCCACCTACTTCGCTCCTTGAACCTCCATTCAAGTATTTACTACAAAATAGTCTTCTTAGCGTGTAAGGCCTAGCCAATTACACTAATCCTCTTCCAGGATCAATATCAGAAAACCTTACAATCAGAGTCTTTTGAAAGATCAAGATTTAAACCTTTCAAATGGCTCACAACCAAAAACTATCCAAGTGGTCAAGTGCAATATACATTTTCACTATATATAAAATTTTCACAAGAATTATCAAACTTAACAATGAAAGATTGCAAAGCATTAAAATGAAGTTCTTATAGATATGTAATTTAGCTCAAGAATATGTAAGAGGAACTTGATGCAATTTAGGGTCTAAAGCTTTAAGAGAATAAAAAGAGGAATGAAAGCTTTTGGAATATTAAAGCATCAGGTGTGTAAGATTGTTAAACACACTTCTTATAAAATTACAAGCTTGCCATTTTAGTTAGGAAGGGATGAAAAGCTTTTAGGTAATTAAAAGTGCAAGAGCATATATGGTAAAGTTCATGCTCTTCATTTGAAAGGAATTGAGTTATAATACCAAAATATTTGTAAAAGAGTTTTTAAGGTATTTTTCACCATGTATAGCTTTTGGAAATACAAATAATTTGGACGGTAAAAATCAGCAATTAAAAATAAATTAGAATAAAAAAATAATTTTGTGATGACTAATTAAATACTATAAAGACTTGAATACATTAATATAAATTTAGGCATCTTCAAGTCATACTTACATCAAGGAGTACATATTGCTTCAAATTGAAGTGGAAAATTCATACAACCTTAAAAACTTTGACATATATATTAGCTTCATTAATTGTTGTTATCATCGAAATATTTAATCCATAGGTATTAGGGACCTTTGGTCTAACACTTTTCATATGTTAAATATAATATATATCGATAAATTCATAACAATTATCAAGCCTGAAAACCAAGCAAAAAGGCCTAACAACCATCCTGGGTATGTAGTTTGCCCAGAGTATGGGCCTCCAAATCTTCTGGTCTTGTTATAGTTTCTTCGACAAAATAACCTTACTTTTGGGGTGGGTCTATGACTTGACATCATGGTGTCAAGTAGCCTGTTCAAATGTCATTTACTTCATTTCTGTAGTTGGCAGATATTTCAGGTTTTAATGCCTTGTTTTTCAGTCTGGATGACGTAAATAAAGTGGGACTTGTTTGGGCCTATGACTAAGCATTTAATGATTGCTTAGTGCACAAGAGGCTCCACCTGTTGATACCGTTCTCTCCACTATTATCCATAAATTATGAGACCATCTCAACACGTAGCTGGCACCATGGCATGCAAATTTTATGGAGTGCAGTTTGAGGAGGGCCTCAAATGAACCTAGGTTCTCATGAGGATGGTTTACTACTTGTTAAATTAATATTGAGCTGATTTCAATGAAGAAAAAGTTGTTTGGTGCACTTTTTTTTTTAATGACGATAGTGATGGCAAGCCCCACCCTCTCTACAACTGAGGCACAGTATCACGAAAGATTTTGCATGTGGCTGGGAGATCTCTGTATCGTATCTTGGAATATGCATAAAACTTGCTGTGCAAGCTACAAGTTTGCTTGGTTCTTTAGGTGGAATGGGCTGCCGGGTGTCTCCTTCCACTTATGCTTCCATGGGTTTTCAGTTTCATTATTTATATCAGTTCACATCTCTTGGTCAAGGCAGGAGATTCTGAAGCATCTGGTGCTGTATGGACTACTTTGCATCATATCAGAGGCAACTCTCTCTGCGCTTGTGGGGAGCAGTTGGTTATCAGAATCAACATATTTTTTTTTTTGATCAGATGATAAGGTCTAAAGCTGTTTGAGGAGGATCTGCAATGAATGACTGAATGATCATGTAATGTCTGGGAAATTGTAACTCATCTGAACCACCAATTCTGCTTTTATGACAGGATCAGTATTTAGATCATTTGAGCACCCTACTCGTACCTCAACTTTTTTTGGGGTTGAAGCTTAATGAAAAATATGCAAGTAAATGTTATAAATTTGAATTCTAAATGTAAGAATGTAATGGTTTCTCTAGTGATATGGCCAGCTGATTAATCTAAAAATGTCAGTTTCATACATGTTAGAAATAAACATGTTTTAATTTCTTTTGATTTTTGTCTGTAGGGAACTTTTGTCGAGGGAATAAAAGAAGAAGTTGTATTATCCCCTGCTCATGCACTTTCCCTTATAGCTGCTGGAGAAGGTAACTCTCAAGTCAAATCATATGCAGTAAACAAATGCAAGCGGATTCGAACAACATTAGCTTTATAATACCAGAGTTTCTTACGCTACTTCTCCAGTTCCAAAATAATATGTTACCAAAACTAATTTTAACCAAAATTCTGAAGAAAAAAAAAACTATATAATTGAGACTCTAATCACCATATTGCCCTTTAAATTGAATACTTAAGCATGTAATGAACTGGCATCTATGGAAAATTTATCAAAATCATATCCTTGTAAAACTGACATGCATTACTTATACCAGTAGAACTGTGGAGTTAATGCAATAGGCAGGTTTGTTGAAAGTTAACCTATTGAAAAAAATAACAAATTGGTGCAGAACTTGTCTGTCTCGCAACAGATGCTGTATGTATATCAAGACTGCAACGTCTTTTCCATGATATCACAATTCTTTCCACGCTTTCTGATTGGGACTTTCCTTTTGATACAGAGCACAGACATGTTGGGTCCACAAACTTTAATTTACTCAGCAGCAGGAGCCATACAATATTTACACTGGTATTCTTATCTTCCTGCAGCTTTAGTTGATTGTTGCATTTCATATTCTCTTTCGTCAAGATAATTATAAGCTTTCCATGTTTATTATATTGTAGTGCATTTTCAAGTGATAGTTCTACCTTTTTAGCTTACACGTAACCAACAGTCTTGGACATTCAATTTCATTGACCTGCTTAATCAACTTGTTTGTTTTCCCTGAAACATTTGAATGTTCACTTACCTACTTGTTAACATCCAATCTTACTGCCACTAGCCCATTCAGCGGCCAATATCCAATCTTTTTGGCAATTGCTAATTTTTTTCATTTGCCTAGCATGAAAAAAAAGATGAAAAACAAGAATGGCGCAGATCAATCTCTGTGCCATCTCTTAGTTTGCTCAAAAGCAGTCATGCCACAACACTAATTATTCTCTCTTTTCTATCTCTTTACGCTCGAGTTGCCCCATATTGAAACATTTTTCTTCTTGTTGTTGTTTATACCTTATTCTATAACATCTAGGATTTATGAATGGTTTTTGAATTTAAAGATTTGAGCAAGTCCTTGAATTGTTTAATAGTGATAACAACTAAAAAAATCATACTTTGATACCAAAATTGATGCGAGATAAAAAATATATAAAGATGAAGTAATAAGCCAAGAAAAAAAAGTCAAAGAAAGAATAAAAAGCTGAAGAAAAGAAGATTAGAGATTGGAAAAGTCTGCAACTTTGCAATTTTATTCAACTCATTAAAAATTGTCTAACATTTAGAAAAATAAGATATAAATACTAAAACTCTATCCAGAACAAATAATTGGGCCTATAGCCTATACCTAACAATAATTTAATTGAGCTCAACAAAAAAATCTAATAAATAGACCTTAACTAAAAGTTCAAATAAAAAATATAAGCTAAAACCCAATCTTTTAACACTTTGGACTACCCTTCATCATCTATGATCATATGAGTGTGTAGACAGTGTCTCGGGTTTGGTGTCCCCACCAAACCTCTAATTTAATAATTCATGCCTTTCATTATTTATGATAAGTCATCATCAAAATATAATTTGTCTCTTTCCTTTCATGGTCCACACCTAATTCAAGACTTTTTTTAATACATGAATTTATTAGGAGTATGTTTTCTGATCATGATTATTAATTCCATCTTGGCATCACCTCTTAGAAAGAAAGATCAATGGGGTATAGTTGAAAGCTACTCTGCTTTCAATCTTGTCACAGCTATAAGAATTGCAAGAAATCATTGTCAACCCTGATTTGGGATAATACATTTCATCAACTAATGATAGTTTGAACATTTGTCTATTCATTTCATTGTTTTATATCCCTTCCCACTAACTGTTTCCAACTATTCTATACAGACAGTAGAGAGTAGCCTGTATGGTGAAAGTAGTGAAGAAGAGGCTGTAAATTTGTCCCAGCTGGTAATTCCCAAGGCTTCTATCTAGAATTGATATCAAAGGACTTGTTGGTCACCTTTTTAAGTTTGTCATTAGAATTTTTCTTGAATTATGACAACTCTTTCTTCACCTTGATTTACTACAATTAATGAGTTTGGTTGCAATGTTTGATGTCAATAAATTCTTTTTTAACTTTTTGATATTTTACTTTTACATGCAGAGCCTCATCGATCTGGCAGGTTCTGAAAGCTCAAAGGCTGAAACTACTGGCGTGAGACGGAAAGAAGGATCCTATATAAATAAAAGTTTGCTGACACTTGGAACTGTGAGGCCTCTTGTACCTGTATTATTTGTCTGTGGAACAATAATTGACCACCTTCATGATATATAATCTGAAAACTATCACATAAAAAATATATTATATATCAAGCTTCTAGCTTTCTGTTTCAGAATTTACTGCCAATATTTCACTCTTAAACTAAGGGACGATCTTACTGCCTTACATGTGTTTATATCATACTTGATGAATTTTAATTTCTAGTAATTGTTTTCTATTAGATGAATTACCCAGCCAGGAACATGATAGAAAATGAAAACCAGTGTGACTGAATTACCTCAAGATTGATTGACTCATGCTTCTAGGTCCGTGTGCTTTTAGGGACTTAATATTGTAATTTGATATTTTGCTCGATTAATGTGCCAAGTCTGAATGCTCTCTCTCTCTCTTCCCCTTCCTTTGTCCCTCGTGCGCGCCCACACACACTAATGGAAACCATCAATTTGGTCTCATTATTTACGATTAAATGAACTGTGACTTTTATTCCATAATAATTCGTAGTCAAAAGAAGTTATGTGCTTCATTTGATGGTCCCCAATAATTTACAATCAGAAATATTTAAATTGTATGGATAAAAATTGTCTACTTGTGACTTGCATAGGTTATATCAAAGTTGACGGATGGGAGAGCTGCTCATATTCCTTACAGGGACTCTAAATTGACAAGGCTTCTTCAGTCTTCATTAAGTGGTCATGGGCGTGTATCGGTAAGTGCTTGATAATATTTTGCTAAAAGAAACTACTTTTCCGGTCATATGATGCATTATAATCGTATCATTGTCCTTCGAACAAATGGCGCCTGCATTTAAGAGACCCATTTTCCTTTCCTGTCTGAATATACAGCTCATTTGCACTGTCACTCCCTCATCTAGTAGTTCAGAAGAGACGCACAATACTTTAAAATTTGCCCATCGTGCAAAGCACATTGAAATTCAAGCAGCAAAGAACAAGGTATTTTTCCTTAGAGTGTATGCATTCATTCAAACAATCTCATTTGCCAACATTTGAAATGATGTTTCAACCATTTGCAGATTATTGATGAGAAATCGCTTATCAAGAAGTACCAAAATGAGATTCGCTCTTTAAAGGAAGAGTTAGAACAATTGAAAAGGGGTATTGTGATAGTTCCTCAATTGAAAGACATTGTAGAAGACGACATTGTCCTCCTCAAGCAAAAGGTGCTTCTTAAAGAGTTCTACCATCACTTGGAATATTCTCTCTATTTCATAAATTTTCAATTGTTAACTGCAAGATTTAATTAATGTCATGTTTAATCTCATTGTTAGTTTCTTTATTCCGGACCTTTTCTTCCTTTTCATCCCTTGTCCCAATCTTACTGTCACTAAATTAATGCATGATGGTTTGATACATTTAGTCTGAATAATCATTATTATGACACAATTTCCTTGATTTGATTTCATAAGTACAGCTAGAAGATGGTCAAGTGAAATTGCAATCAAGATTGGAACAAGAAGAAGAAGCTAAAACAGCTCTTTTGAGCAGAATACAGCGGTTGACAAAATTAATTTTGGTGTCAACAAAAGCTTCACAACCATCAAGGATCTCTCACCGCCCAGGTCCAAGGAGGAGGCATTCCTTTGGAGAAGAAGAGGTACGTAGATCGAATGTGTTTATTTTTTTTGTACTTCTATCTATTTTTCTCTTGAACAATGATTTTATTCTTGTATAAAATTTTGAATTATGACTTTCACCTCTAATACTTTCCTAATCTGGAACTCTTTAAGAGGGAGCCTTTTTATTGCCAGGGTTTCATCCCTGATTTTTCTGCACTTTCTTACTTTCTTATATCTGATTATGGTTGCTTTTGTGGAATTTGCAGCTTGCATACCTACCATACAAGAGGCGGGACTTGATATTGGATGATGAAAATATTGACTTGTATGTTTCTCTTGAAGGAAATACTGAAAGTGCAGATGAGACAGTGAAAGAGGAGAAGAAAACCCGAAAGCATGGATTGCTGAACTGGTTAAAGCCAAGGGTATGCATAATTCAAATGATTTATCTGCATGTTTTTATTTGAGACATTAACTGGTTCTCTTGTTAAACAAAGTAAACTTGTTATGTCATCAGCTAGAGTGATCCTAAAATGATAGGAGAGCCTCCTTTTAATAGTTCCAAATTTGGTCTTTATTCTTTTTTGTTCCTTACTTTGGAGGATTGCCCCTCGTGTAAGTTTCACACTGATACAATTGAATTCAATTTTCTTTTTTCTTAGAAATATCTATTCTTCTTGATTAGAAACGCGATAGTGGGTTGGGAATAAGCACCAGTGACAAATCAAGTGGAGTTAAATCTAATAGTACACCTTCAACACCTCAAGCAGAAAACCACAATTATCATGCAGAATCCAGACTTTCACATCCTTCATTAGCAGAAAGCTCTCCATCAGCTGATCTTCTATCTGAGGTCAGGCAGGATAGAGAGCTTCCTGAGGACAATTTCCTTGAGCAGGAAACTACGTCGGTATGCTACTGATCCTTTCATTTAATTGTGTTCTTTCTTCTTCTTTTTTGTTGGGGATGGATTACCATGGTCTGCATGCTTCATGCTTTGCTGATTTCTAGAATAGCATAGAAACAAGTGATCAGATTGATCTTCTGAGGGAGCAGCATAAAATTTTATCTGGAGATGTGGCACTCCATTCAAGTGTTTTGAAAAGATTGTCTGAGGAGGCTTCAAGGAATCCCCTGAAGGAACAGATACAGGTTTTGTGTTGTGCCTTTACCTCCTTTTCTTATTAGCTTCTCTTAACAGGCTGAGAAATTTTGCATCGTCATACTTTTGCATTTAAGTTGGAGATGAAGAACTTGAGTGATGAAATCAAGGTGAAGAGTGAACAAATAGCATTGTTGGAAAATCAAATTGCTGATTCCATGATGACCTCTCACAACAGCATGGATAACTTGGAAGCATCCCGAGTAAGTTTAGCTCCCTTACGGTAGCACAAACTCGTGTATGGCAGCTCCAAGTCCATCTTTAAGCCTTTTTCCTTCTTATGCTTGCAGACGATTGTTGAACTGACAGCTCAATTGAATGAGAAGTCATTTGAACTCGAGGTAATCTAACTATACAGTTTATCTTGAGAAAATTTGACATTAGCTCTGAACTGAATATTAACATGTTTGATAATCACTTGAAAGAATCATTTAGGAACCTTTTCACTCTCCATCTAATTGCATCTTCATGGGGAGATGCTATTTTAAAGAGCCAAATTGATAAAATAACATTTTAAATGGTATAAATATGGCGTTATACTCCAATAGAAAAATGTCATTTGAAAAGCCAATTGTATTGGAGTAGAAGAGTTAAATGCTTTATTTTTTTCTTTACGGGGTTTGATGTTATTTATTTTCCACATGGCTGCATTTATTGGTTTATTTTTTTGTTGGCCTTCCTTTGTTGGTTTTAGTTTTCTTGGGAGATGTAGGAATAACGTTTTTGGGATAGAGAAGGTATTTTGACATTTTGTTTAGTAAGCATTGAAGAGTCAATAATATTTTTTATTTTTATTTTTGGCTTTCCATTTAGCATACCCCTTGTAGTTGTTCTAATTTCATTTGCTTAACAAATTGGAGTCATCAATAGAAACATCGGTATACATTATAAAGTTCATTTCCATTTAGTACCCAAGTTGTGTGAACAAACCTTATTCAATGGGGGTCCTTTTATTTTTGTCTATGATACATACCCATGGTTTTCTTTAGGCATCTGCTTTTATTAATTTAGTGTGATTGTTGTATTGCTGTATACTGTTTCAGGTTAAAGCAGCAGATAATTATATAATTCAAGACCAGCTCAACCAAAAGGTAAAACAGTTTTGTATGATAGTGTGTGTTTGTAGCTTTCAAGGTTTTGCTAGCTGTGTCATCGGCTGATGGCAAGCTCTAACTTGAGATTGCCTCTCCATCAGATCTGTGAATGTGAAGGACTGCAGGAAACAATTGTCTATTTGAAGCAGCAGCTCTCAGATGCACTGGAGTCAAAAAGTCTTAGCCCTCTAGCTAGCTACTCTCAAGGAATTTCTGAGCTAAAAAGCTTTCATGCACATCACTTGGACAAGGAAACTGCAGCGTCAAAAGATAGAAATGAAGATTTGCTTCTACAAGTACAGGTTTGTATTTAAACCTTTTAGCACCCCAATCAGGTATTATTTTTTATGCTAAAGCACTATTTCCTTTTCTCATGCTTCCCTACTCGAGGCAACAGATTTAGAAACCAAGGAAGATTACATTCTGGGCTCATATGCTAAATTTTCTGATAATTCCAATGAAATCTCCACAAGGTTCTCATATCGCAAGAAACCAAAATAGAACCTTGTAGGATCTCAAGGATCACCATCTCCAGGAAAATATGTATTGAGCATAACATGTAGCTTTGAAGGACGCTAGGTTGGCTGTTCTATTTAAATTAAAGAAACTATTTTGCATGAAGAAATGTATTCTTCTGCCAATTTATACTTGTGGTGGATCATCAAGAAAAAACAAGCTTTTTGGTGAATTTTGACATAGATGGAAAATTCTTTGCTTGGTTTTCGGTATCTCTTCATGTTATGTTTTTACGAGGGACAAATTTTACAGCATAATTTCCATTATGTGATGGCTTTTGAAGCTTCATTTCTCATACAAGTACGATGAGGTGAATCCTTAGTTTTCCTTGATCAGGACACAGAGATGGAAGAATTGAAGCAAAAAGTTGATGCACTAACAGAATCAAAAGAGCTATTAGAAACTCGGAACCAAAAATTGGCCGAGGAGAGTTCATATGCCAAAGGGCTAGCATCAGCTGCTGCTGTTGAGCTCAAGGCATTATCAGAAGAGGTTGCGAAGCTCATGAATCATAATGAGAGATTAACTGCCGAGCTGATAGCATTGAAGAACTCCCCCACTCAGCTTAGAGCTGGCAGTGCTGTTCGAAATGGCCGGAGAGACAACCACATGAAACGCCAAGACCAAGTTGGGTCTGCCTTAGATCTCAAGAGAGATTTGGCTGTGAGTCGAGAAAGAGAACTTCATTATGAAGCTGCCCTTATCGAGAAGGATCAAAGAGAGACTGATCTTCAAAGGAAAGTTGAGGAATCCAAACAAAGAGAAGCTTATCTGGAAAATGAACTTGCTAACATGTGGGTTCTCGTTGCGAAGCTGAAGAAATCCCAAGGAGCTGAAATGGAAGTCTCCGAGACATCATGACATGACAGTTTGCGAATCTGATTTTTATCCAAGAGGTGATTTATGTCTAAGGTTTGAGAGTAGTATATAGAAGATTGTGTTGTGCATAGTTCATTCCAAGTTAGGAGTGTGTGTGTGTGTGTGTGTGTGTGTGTGTGTGTGTTCAAATTATATTTTATTCTTGATACTTGAAACATGTTGATCCAAATTTGAGGCCCTTCTTCTCATATTCTATTAATATTTGTATGAACTACATACTTTTGGCGGTTCATGCGCGGATCTGATTGTGGATGTGTTTGATCAATGACTTGCGTAACTAACTGACAGTGAAGTGGTACAGCCATCAAGTGGTGGAATTCGACAAAAATCTCAGTTGCGTTAATAGAAAGTGGCACGCTTCTCATTTGTGTTGTATTGCCTAGACAGGCATTTCAATGTAGGGTGTAGGTTGATCAGGATCAAGCTGATCTTTTGTACAATTTTCCTTGCAGCTCGGTCTGATGTTTGAACTTGGAAGAAATTTTTGCCCTAATTTCCCCACCTCACAAATACAATAGCTAGTTTCTTTCTAATAGACAATTCATCCTAGTAGCAATTAACTACTTTAAAAAATAGATAGAGAATGAGGATTTGGCACAAAAAAGATTGTCAACAAAAGAATCCTTTTCATTTGTAAGAACATTATATGTTGTTTTCAACTCTCAAAAGTCTTAATAACAAAAAATAAAAATGCTAAGGAGAAGTATATTGCCTTAAGATGACTTTTTTTTTTTTTTAATATGTTCCATGAAGCTATCACATCTAATATAGATTTTAAATACCATCATACAATTACTTCCCTTCATACAATATTTTAAAGTGAAATTTTAGAAAATGACTTCAAATGAAAACAATATTTATAAAGAGGGAGGTCTCCCCCATCTTTTACTAAATCGATGACAGCTGACACAACCATCATATATCTCCAAGAAAGAAATTAATATTGCCATGAAATGTTCTACCAAATATTTATTTAGCCAAGATGAACACCATTTTAATTATAAATCTCACTTCACATGCAAATTCTTTGGCAAAGCATCTCGCCATGCATATTTTTTTCTTATATAGAGAAATGTTGGGAACCCTATTAAAGATAACATATATATTTTTCAAGTCTCTTACCCCCCAAAACTTAGGCGGATGTTGATGAACCAAGATTTATTAATAATTCTTAATATTTAATAGAAAGATGTTCACTTTTAGCACAAACCTATAATAGTAACAAGCCCAATTTCTAGAATCATAACCAACACCTTATAGGTTTGAGTCACATACATGAGTCTTAGTGGTGGGCTTAGAAGAGCACCCGAGCCTAGGTGATGAGGGAGCTCCCATCACCTTGTTGGCTTGAACTAGGAACCTGAGTCTAGACCAAAAGGTATGCCTAACCCCTTTGGGCCTTACCCTTTTTTAACCTAACAATATAGCATGATGTTCATGATCCCAGCAAATGTCATAAGCCCAAATATTTCTTCCCTTATTAATAAAAGTGTAGAAGATATCTTTCCTTATTAATGTATATGTAAATATCTTTTCTCATTAATACATATGTAAGAAATATCTTTCCTCATTAATGCATGTGTACTATATTTTTGTTTCTTATTAATGTTTCAATTTCTCTAGTAAAAAAAAAGTGTTCATAAGGTATATAAACTAAAAAAAAAAAAAATTGGCCTCACATGCTGCTATTCTCGGTGAGGGGAGACAACGAGATGGAAAGGGTTTTTCTCATAATCATAATATACTATTATAATTTTTAGGAGTCATCACCTAGTATCAAAATCACTAGGTAATTAATGGTCTGTGAGAGTTTGGGTAGGGGACTTATTGTGCAAGGGAAAGATGCAACACCCTAGTACACCTTATCTAAGGTAAATTATATTGTTGTCTGATTATTTTGTTTAGGTTATATTTCTATTATTGGTCTCTTATAAGGCTAAGAGTAAATCTCATTTCGTAAGGGATTCTCAACCTTATTTGGTTGAAAACCTAACCATTCTAAAATCTAAATTTTGGCATTGCATTTGTTATCTTTTTAATACCCATGAGTATACTTTACAATGTAATTTTACATCTTGATAATTAAAATATACAAAAAAAAATGATTGTTGAAAGATTTTTTATATTTTGACCTAACTTTAACGGATAATCAAAAAATGGTTACAATATCCTAATTTGTATTTCAAAAGATAAGAAAAGATGCAATTCTTTTAACAAAAAATATGCTTAGGAAATTTTAAGACTTTTGGTCATAAGCACGAAAAGAACAGTTTTTTTTTCTTCTAAAATACATTTTTAAAAAATAAATAAATCTGGATCGACCCGATGAAATGGGTCGGCCCAACCATGATGGGCCATTTCAGAAAAAAAACATCTATCTTTCTTGGGTAAGGCTGGACAAAATGTCCATCCCTTCCTACTCACGAATAATAGGACATGAATTATTCACTCCCTAGAGTTCATTTGTATAGTAAAAAGTAACTGACAAAGGAGAAAGAGGAGATCACTTGTCATTGCTGCCATGTAGAGGTCATGGGGCTGGTTTTTTTGGTCGGTGGTGGCATCAAGAATGAGACATTGCGTCAAGAGGTGCAGTTGCTGCTGTAGTAGCTGGAGGTGAAGAAGAGTAATTGTTGCCATGTGGGGAAGAAGGTGAGGTTGTTGTCGACGATAAGGAGAAGAAAATGATAGCGGTGCCAAGGAAAAAAACTACATGTTTATTTTTTTGAAATAAAGATTTTATTTAATCAAACAACTATCTTTGACAATAAAATAATTTAAAAAAATTGTTAACAAAAGCAAATTGAATAAAATTATGAAATCCAACTATTGAACAATCTGATTACGAATGGAAAAAACAATTTTTCTTTTAAAAAAATAGACATGTTAAAACAAAATAAATAATAAATATAAATTCAATAAAAAAATAAATCCAAAACTTACCAAACAACAATAAAAAAATATGGGGAAAAAATTTAACATAAAAATAAATCTAAATAAAATGTCGAGGGAGGAAATTAAAAATAAATTCAATTAGCAAAAGGATTAGAAAAACCAAAAGAATAAGGAACAAGCTTGATATAAAAATCAAGTCAAACCAAATAATGAGGGATAAAATAAAAAAAAACAAATTAATCAAACGAAGACAAAAGACAAAACAAACAACAACAAAAATAATGAGAACCAAATTAAATATAAAATTAAATGACAAGACATCTTTATACTTTGACAAGGAGAAAAGAGAGAAAAGAGAAAGGACAAGAAAAACACCTACCAAATCCTAATTATAGTGCTACGACACATACGACACATCAATAAGAAGAGGATGTCAATGCGATTTTAACATCTTCTTGAAAGGCAATGTTTTACCATTGAACAATATTGTACATGCTAATCACCTTTTGTTTTACTAGTATCTATAAAAGATCAAATTTCCCATTATGCAACGTGAGTATAACAAGAAAAAAAGATGAAAAATACCAAAAAGACCTTTCAAGAAAGCTTGTACTCTCATTTTTTTTATCTTGAGGGCATTTAAGTAAATGCACTATATATATATATATATATATATTAAATTTTCATATTTATGAAAAGATCAAATTTACCCTTATGCAATGTGAATACAAGAGAAAAAAACAAGTGAAAAAGATCGAAAAGCCATTGAGAAAGCTTTGAATATTTTATTAATAGTAATTAAGAAATATAATCATGCATTAAAAATAAAAATGGTTATAAAACCTCTATACACCAGTTCCTTTGTTTTTTGCACTCTTAAGGTTATTTTAGTTATTGCACTATTACCGAACAATGTAAAAATATTTGTAGGACTATTGAATTTGACAATAACTATTGTGTTCCTATAAAAAATCTTTTTATTTCTAAATGAGCATTCCATTTGTTATTTTGTTCTAAAAGTAGAATGAGGTTTTCACTTAATTAAGAGTGAAGATCCATACTATTTAGGTTTTGTTAGTACTTTGGAATGTCTAAGAGCATCTTCAAGGAGAGAGCTAAGCTAAAAGAAAACGACAAGAGTTTTTTTAACTTTCTTCCTTCATTTTCATAGATCCAAGTAAAGAGTTATATTGAAAAGCCAAAGTAACATTTCTAAGTTGAAGAATTAATCCTACATATTGATCAAAAGAGTCAAAATTTTGTTTAGTATGTTTCTAAACAAAAAAAAGTGGTTTCGATTGGCTTCTATTAGTTAGTTACTATTAATAAATAATTATATCAATAATACATACATATATACATATATATATACATATACATATATATATATATACTATTAATAAATAATTATATCAATAATACATACATAGATATATACATATACATACATAGATATATATATATATATATATATATATATATTAAAATAGAATTGACTTTTCTAGATGATTTTTTCTATTGAAGTGTATAAATAAAAACAAATGCTATATTTACACTATTCAAAAAGTCATATTACTATTTGGCTTTTCTAAATAGCTTTTTGCTTTGGAGATGCTCTTACGATTATATTTCGATTTGTCGTTCTTTACCAAAATCTCACGATTTATCGTATTTTTTCATGAATTTCAATTTAGAAATTGATACTTTTATTAAAGTCATTTCCCCATTTGTCATGAATCTAATAACAAACTTAAATGATGCTACGATAATCTCTAAATTTGTTGTGTGTTGTAAGGAACTTGATCCAAAATATATTTAACAAACAATTATGATTTTCGTTATTTATTAAATATATTCGATTGTCTAGCCTAATAATTAATCAAGTACTATAATAATAAATGTCATGGTTTGTTAACCCCCTACAATCAAATTTTATTAAACTCCATGCATAAGTAGTCACAGATGTATTACAAGATTAAACAAATGCTCCATCAAATGTGCATTTAAACTACAGAATGATAGTGTTTTTTAAACTGTTAACATGCACACTTTATGAACATCTTAAATGTCATCGTAATATTATCTCTAAATTTTCTATCTTCTAATACATTTTATTCTTGATCTCCATTTTTCGAAAATAATTTTAAAAAAAATCTCATAATCCAGTTCATAATAACTAACCAAGACCTTGAAGGCAAATCTAACTAATAACTTGAATCTATCAATGAAATCCTCACATTGTTCTACAAATTTATATAGCTTCTTGACTATCAAGTCCATATAATGTTTGTTAATACAAATTTCTAGAAGATAAGTAATAAATAAATTCACACGCAAAAATCAATTATGCTAGTAAGAAATTGTACACATATGACTTAGAATTGATCAATTTTAGGCTCATAGCTGCATGAAACTATTATTAGATGAGTAATTCTTAATTATTTATTACTTGACTGATTAAAAAACTAAAGCAATTTAAAATAATTTAACTAAAAAAACACCATATTCAATCTTAAAATAAAAAGTTAGCTAGAACATGATGATTTTAGATAAACTCATTGTTGCTATTACAATGATCAACAAAGAAAAATAAACCCTAAATAATAGGACCTTGATTACCCCTATATCTCTCCTAGGACTTTACTTCGTTGAAATTCTCACTTATCATGGTTGTGTTTGGCAAGTCAATTCTTTGTTTTTAAGGTGAAGAAATGATTTTACCAAAAACATGAATCCAGGATACAACCATGAGAAGTAACAATTTCAAGATAGAGATTACAGAACCTCTTCTAAAAAGCTTCAAGCTGGTCCGAACCCTAGTCTCAACTCCAAGTCCAAGTCTTCGTCGCCATTTTTACCAGTGGTTAGCTTAGTATCACCATTTTCTTTTCTAGAAACCTCAGCAACAGGATTAGTTACGGTTCTCGCAAGATCCATATCCACCCTTTTATTAATCTTGACACCATGAGTTAGTGTCATTATATTTAGGAGTCTCCCACCTCGAGGAGCCTCGTTCTTCACATCCCTCTCGTAAGAATGAGAACGATGAGCTTCAATTTTTAACTCTATATTTTTCTTAATTCCTCCTTGTGGTCGTGTAGATGAGGATCCATCTCCGGTTTCATACTTGACACCAGACTGCACCCCTAGGGTTGGAGCACCATGAGTGAACCCGGATCCATGTCTTGGTGCAACTGGTGGCTCGGCCACAGATCCGGGCATGCATTTTCTTTTTCTTTTGTTACTGTGGGCATTGTAATGACCACTTAATGCATGCCCACTCTCGAATTCTCTGTCACATTGTGAGCATATGTATCTGCTTCTAAGCTTGGAAGTGACAGTTTCTTCATCAGAACTTGTCTCGCTATCCTTTTCCATCATTAAGAATGAAGAAGATGAATAGATTTAGAATGGAGGAAAGAGACTGATATTTTTTTTACGATGAAAATAAGGATAATTGTATAAGAGAGGAAGATAGATATTCTTTGATGAACAAGGAAATGACTTCTTTTTTTGTATTAACCACGCGGTATTCCAGACATTGACCCAGACTAATCCACGTTCGCATCGGGTGAGCTCAAAGGAGTGAAAATATTCCCCAAATGACTAGTTCCATACAAAAAAAATGGTTGAACCCCTGACTTCTTTTAAGGGACGAGATCGTCCTCACCACTCACGCCAAAATAACTTGTTGACAAGTTTATAAAGGAGTTTTGTAATTCAAAACGAGGTTAAATCTGAGTTTAACTTAATTAGATTTTGTAAAGTGTGACAGATTTTCTGTATAAGCACAGAGCCAGCGCCACTAAATGACTATCTTTTAATATAATGCTATCTTTTTTACAAGGAAATCAAGGTTAATAATACAAAAATATTTATGTTTTTTACGCTTGTACGTGATACCTTATAAAGATTAGCAGAATCTAGTATTTTTTGGTATGTTTGGACTCCCTTTTTATTTCTTTCTTAACAGAAATTTTGCAATTACTATTACTTGAATTTTTAAAAATAATATTTATTTTACATGGAATAATATATAAGTATAAGTGGCCCTGACAATATAGATACACACACACATGTTAGATCCATACGCGTCAATCAATTTTATCAACAAGAGAAATTATCTCCATGTAAAATAAATAACTTCATATGTCATTGATATCTCTGTAGATTTTTGTTTCCATCCTTTCCTCTCTGAAGAATCTATAGAGTAAGAAATATCTGGACATGACTTGATGATGATATGTTTCACTTAAATAATATCATAGTTATCCTGTAGATTCCACTTTTGTTATCGAATTAAGGTCCATCACTTGCATAAACGCAATGTCGTCTCGCTTCAAAAAAAAAAAAAAAAAAAAAAGAGGCTAGTGTTGTGAAATAAAATTAAGTTGAAAATTTTGAACGGATTCGAGAGTCGATCGTATCTTTATTGTGTCTAAATATGAAGGAAAATACATTCAATGCTAAAATAAATTATTATTGGATAAAAATTAATCTGAAAAACATAATTATATATTTTGTATAGCTCAATTTGAATTAATTATGGGCCAATTAAAACTATAGCTATGTTTAATGATTAATTTAGGATTCAATTGAAGGATTTAATTAAGTGCAAGAACATAATTATTCTTTAAATTAGATAAATTAATTTTATTAAGGGCTTAATTGATAAAAAAAACCATGTTCAGTAGCCTTATTTGAGTATAATTGAGAGGGTTTTTGAAGACCAAATTTATTTTTTATCAAGTAAATTGGATGAAATCAATGGTGAAATTGAAGAAGAGAGATTTACTTAGAGACTTAGAAAAGACTAACAAATAAAAATCTGATTAAAAAAAACAATAAGACAACAATGCAGATTACCTTAGGTAAGGTACACTGAAGTGATGTGTCTTCTCCTTACACAACATGTTCCATTACCCGGACTCTCGCAAACCATTAAGTTTCTTACTAACCTTAAATTAAGTGGCGACTCTTGAAAAATATAAATATAATTTTATGATTATAAAAAAAAATCCTGCATACCATTGGCTTGATGGTTATTCAGTTTTTCTATCAATAAAATCCTTATAGGAATTTTCTTAATTATTTAGCAAGCATTTATTATTATTATTTGAACTTTCAAATGCTAAGAAGTATTATTGGGAAAAAAAGAGTTTATTTTAATCCAACTTAATGTTTACCTCATTGATATAAACACAAATGGATGTGAAAACTAGTGGTAGAATTTAGCGTACACAGAATTAACTATATTTCTTTAAAATGTAAGTTCAAAATAATTATTTGTTAAAAATTATTAAAAAAATTCAAGGTAATGTCAGATTTCCAAACGTATCAGAATTTTTAGATGCCAAATTTCAAATAAATTAATTATTAAAATTAATTTGACTATGATTGCCTAGAGAAGCAAAGATTATCTCCGATTGTTTTTCTTTTTCAAAAACAAAAAAAAATGATAGCACAAATGCCCTCTTAAAGAAAACACAAACTAGATTCATTTCTTCTCTTCTTCTTTTTCATGACAATTAGTTACCAACAAAGAAAACATAACATAAAACATGATTAAGAAATATAAAAGGATACATCATATTAGTTGCTTGTCTATTTTTATTATTTTGATATTATCATTAGAGCCTCAAATTTAAATCTAGCTCCTCATTGAAGGTGTCTTCACTCGTCTCTTGTTTCTTGAGAAGGGCTCCAATACTTGCATCTGCCACAACAGCATTTGATGACTCCCTCATCCAGGCAGCCCGCTGATCAAAGTTTTCAACCGCATTCATATCCATTTCCCACGGATTGAAATTCCTATTGGCAGTAGGATAAACTGGACGATGGTTGTTGTCATTTGCAAGGGGAATCCCGAAAGGGATTTCATGTTCACTGTAAAAATATTCATGATGAACCCTATGTGAGATCTGATGATACGCACCTTCGTCACCGAGAGAAGGAACAAACCCGGAACCGGGAATGGAAAAACCGGGCTGTACTCCATTTCTAGAATGGCAAGCAAATGATGTTTCTGGGTTCATTACAAAACCATCGCCTTGGTTTGGCAAAGGAACCTGCATCAAAATAACAGGCATCATATCTTCACCATTTGGAGCCACAGCCTGGAGAGGATAAGGAGACAGAATAGATGGAGTGCTGTAGTTCGTCTCCTCCGTTGAGGGGTTCTCCTCCACCATCATTCCGGTACCCTCCTCCTCCATCACTCTGCCTCGTTCCTCCAGCATCCGCCGGTGCTCCTCGTTACGCTCCTTCTTATGAGCATTCTGGTGGCCTCCGAGGGCCTGATAAGAATGAAAGGCTTTCGAGCAACGTGCGCATACGTAAGAATTTGGTTGTCGCAAGGTCAACAGTGTAGCTAGGTTTTCCCTTGTTGATCGAGCATTGGAGCTCTCACAAGAGCTGGCTTTGCCTTGGATGAGGTTGGCAAACATCCTTGACGGTGGAACTAAGTGACTCAAAAAGAGGACAAGAAAGTTTGTGTGTTAAGAGAAAGGTTGGTTAAACTGTGGGTTGCAAAGGATGAAAGGCAGTGCTATTTATAATAATAATAAAAAAAAAACATTGGAGGCATTTACCCTAGTAGCAGTTTCTATGAAGTAACCTGTTTTTAGATAATATAGAGATTTGGCTATTGTAAAGAGGGTTAAAAAGGGTGAGGTTAGGTTTTTGCATATTTGGGTTTGGATCCTACGTCATTAATTAATATTTTTTTAGTAAATAAAATGGTTGTATGGATAGATTCATTACACATCCAATATTGAATACTAGATCATGATTTTGTTGATGTAGACATAGTAATAGCAAGATGTCTACGTTGTTTGGTTATCTAGGACGATTTGTTTTTTAAGAATTGTCGTGCTTCTAAAATATTTTAAATTGTTTTTTATGTTTTTTTATAAAAAAAAATTGGACATGTTAATATCAAAAATAAAATTTTAAAGATAAATGTATATAAGTGTATTAAATTTTTAAATTAAAAAAAAAAACACTTTGAAAAACAATCGCTATATAATACTAAACACTATCTTGAAGGAATTGTACTTGATCATGATTGACACGTTCTCACAATCTTAATTTTTCCTAATTGACCTACTATCGATTAAAGATCAAGTGATTTTAATTTTTCGTGCTTGATATAAATACACGTGAGAATATATAAAATCACTTGTACTATACGATATGATAAATTACCAGATAAGTAACAACTATGTAACATATGATATGATAAATTAACTAAATGATAAATATATACATATGAAATATCATAATTGAATTGAAAGGATATCTCAAACAAACAAAATTACAAATTCCTTCTTTTAGTCATTCCTCAACCTTTTTATTTTGTTGGACAAATTTAATAGGCAAATGTTATATTTATAACTAAATAAATTAACACTTTTAAAAACAAACTAAATAAATTAACACTTTTTTTATAAAAAAACAAATGTGATACTTGATAAGATTTATCCCGAGCATCATCATATATATGGAAAAAAGAAAATGATATATATGCTATAATAATAGTCATGTTTAGTGCATATTTAATATTGCTGGATTGTGTAGTTACTCCTTAGATTTGTTTTCCTATATATGGCCTAGATACTCCTTGGGCTCTGATTTAGTTGAAGTAAATTAGTAATTAATTAATTAAGTCGTTTGTCATATCCTTCAACTAGGAAAACTGAGTTGAGTGGAACTTGCACACAAATTTTTCCGATTCCTCACCGTCAGAGATGAACGTATAATGCTGACACCCGAAACAGAACGACCGTTTTTGTCCATTTGTTATCTCTCTATCAATGTTCTTTTCTTTTTCTTTTTCTTTTTCTTTTTCTTTTTTTTTAAGTAACCGATAGTGATTTTCTTGAGTCATTGTGTTCTTTTTTTTTATGTTGTCAGTACACTGATGAATATAATTTATTATTTCTCACTGTATTTTAAAAAAAAAATATTAAAAATATTTAATTATATTTATATTTTTTTATGTTTTTGGATCATTTTCAGTTGATATTAAAATATTTTAAAAATAGCATTACTTGATATTTTAAGCAAAGACATTCTTAAATATAGTATCAATACACTCAAACGATATCAATGAAAATGTCTTTGTTTAAAATATACTGACTGTACATAAGCGTGTATTCTATTGTATAATAACTAACTGTTAATATTAATTTTAAAAAAAATTATTTTAATATTGTTATAGTTTAAGTCATAGTTGTCAATTCCATTCCGTTCCGGCCGGAACGTTCAGTTGAAAAAACCGAGATGAAATGACTTCGTTTTTGTCTCGATTTTAATTCCAGCCCGTTCCGGAAATTCCAGCCAAATTCCAATTGGAACGTCGCGGTACCGTTCTGGGTGTACTGTTCCGGCCTTAAAATCCTTTTTATTTTGATTAACTTGTGCTTCTTTTTTTTCTAATTTTGAGATTATGTTTGTTTGACTTTGTGTTTATATTATATAATTTAAAGTTAATTTATCTTGAATTTTAATTATGCTTGTTAAATTAATATTTTATTTATAATTAATTATATATGAACAGTACAACCCCGAAACGGCATGCCGAAACGCTCCGAAACCAGAACATTTCATTCCAATAGAAAAACCGGAACGACGACCTTAACGGTATTGACAACTATGAGACAAACAAACAGCCCATGTCATCGCAAAACTGAAAGAAGAAAAGGCTGACGTAGTTAATTAAGAGAGAATCCCTTACATTAACCCACTAGGTAGCGAGTATTAATTGATCCATTAACCTCCACTTCAACCAGGTAGGCGGGAGGTGGAAAGATAATTCACTCTGTTCGGCACAGTTTTGATTAAATTTTTCGTGTTTTTAAATTATTTTAATATATTGATATTGAAAAAATAATAATTAAAAAAAAAATTTAATATATTTTTAAATAAAAATAATTTCAACCGAGTCTCTACATCCGACCATGTTAATTTAAACAAGTCCACAGAGAAACCCCATTGCACTCTACTTAAAAAAGTTAGCTTAACTCTCAAGCCATGCAAATAGGCTGGGGTTTTATGTGTGAATGTTTTGCTATTATATATAACCTTTCAAATTAACACGTGTGCTTTTTGTGTTAAGGTTGTCAATTTCATTCTGTTTTGTTTGAAGTAGGTGTATATTTCATTTCAATTTCAAAAATAGAACAAATCGAAGCAAATTTTATCTCCCTCAGAATCTAGTCCTGTTCCTCAAAATCTAGGCCCGGTCCGAAAATTCCGCTCAAATTCCACCTAGAACATTCCTGTTTCATTGTGTCCGTTCCATTCATGTCAAATAATTTTTTTTAAATAATAAATAATTTTACAATACCAATCATATCTCTTAATCTGACTGTTAGATTGAGATGAAATTTTACGAAGAACATCTTCATACATTTATATATATTATGTTAATTTAAATTGTACAATTCTAAATAATTTTATTTTTGGATTTGAACTAAAACATTTTTGTTGAATTAATATATTTAATTATATATATATATATATAAACAGTACAACCCAAAACAAAATACCAAAATACTTCAAAACCAAAATATTTCATTCTCATTTTTTTTAAAAAAAAATCTAACTGAAATGAAATTGAAAACCCTGGTATGAACAGACGAGTTGAATAGGTTCTGTATGGTATCTCAAGGAGATAGAGAAGAATCAGAATTGCCTTATGATGTCATGCTCGTCGCTTTTGTACGGGAAGGAAGACAGGGAACAGGGTTTATTCAAAATCTTAAAATCATGCTGGTGCTACGTTATCATCTCGGAATATTTATTTTCATAAAAATAAAAATAAAATGTTATCATCTCGGATGTGATGAGAAAATGAATCGAGAGGATAATGTCAAGGATATCTTAAACTCGCAAACCATATTCATATAAGAAGAAATGATATATCTATTTATAATAATAGAAAAAAAAGACTTATTTATTTTTCTTTTTTTTCTTTTATAAAGTATCAACATTTGAATGACAACAGGACCGTTCTTTTTATACCTAACTTGTTATATCCGATTTAGAAAACAAGTCACTGATAAACGGACAAGAAATCATACTCTTTTCCATGTAAACGGGTCATTTAATATATATATTTTTTTAATCATAATTCAAGAGTGTTAGTGAAACTCTTAAATAATAGCCCTGGAAAAAAAGTTGATAATTATTAAAAATATTAATGCACACTTGTTTAACTCTCTTTTATTTATTTATTTATGATCGTCTTTAGGTTTTCATTGCTTTAGTGTTTATTTCATCCCTTAACATTTAATTTCATTTAATTTTTATGTCAAGTTTCTTATTCTTTTTATTGTTATTTTTTCTACTTTGAAAAAAAAATGATTTTATTTTTAATTTCATCATTTAACATTAAATTAGTTAAGAATTGAGTTTCTTAATTGAATCCTAGTCTAGAATTTCACTAATTGCAAGTTTGAGAAATTATCTCAAGTTTAAGATATTCACTCAATTCGCTTTTTTCTTTTTCTTGATGCTTATGTTTTTTAAGTTTTATTATTTATTTATTAAATTCTATGTCTGACATCAATTTAATTCTATATTTAATCTAACTTGAGGTTAATTAAGACTCAATCAACACTCAACTTTGAAGAGAAAAAAGGAAGGAAAAAGAAAGACATGGAACTTATTATAGTCATGTTCATTACTCGGATTGTAAATCTCAAGGGTTAACCCGGATCAATACAATATATTGTGACCTTTTCATTTAAACAAACAAAAAAATTCAATGATTTAATCCTTTAAAAGCTTGTTGTTTCAGATTTAAGATAAGGCTAGGTGAAGGTTAAAACGACAACAGTGCGAGTTTTTTCTTTAAAAAATAGATTGGCATTTGAATGGGACGAATAGTTTGCTTTTAGCGTATTAGATGGAACAAAACACCCTAACTTATTTCATATTTATTAATATCTATGATGTTTGATTAATTTAATCTATTAAATGTTTTTATCACATGCAAGAACTCATATATATTTTATATGCAATAATTAGTTTTTGATCCGTTAAGTGTGATTTCCCAGTTAATAATATATACAAGTGGGAATACATGGTGTTCAACTGACATGTCATCTGACAAGGAAACGAGAGACATCAAGATATCAGTCGAGGTAAGAGCAACTGGCAGCTACCTACAGAGTTGGAGACAACCAAAATATATGGGCCAGGCCCATAACAATGAGCCTCAGGCCCCACCGTTTTATATCATTGTATGAATCCAAGCGGCGAAACCGCAAAGGTCTGTCCAGATTATCATAATTATGTGCCAGACGCGAGGTTAGCTTCAATTCTATCTCTCCATTATTTTTATTGTCTTGCTCATTTGGCATGAAAAATGCTCTAAATAATCACCAATCTTCTTTAAATTTGTAGGGTTTGGTGACTATCTTCTCCAGCGGTAGCTGTTTAATTTGTTTTGTCATTTCACTCTAAAGTTTAGCTTCCTGTTTGTTTGCTTCGACGTTGATGAAAAGCCAAAAAGAATCACGAATTTGTGAGTATTTTTGTTGGTATTGTAATGGGGTTTTGTTGAAAATTGGGAGTCTTAACTTAGTAATGGAAAATCAGAATCCCTCGGTAGTAATTATCCGATGGTATTTTTTTTCAAACGTACCAGTAAAGATTCCAAATTTATGCTGTTACAGAATTATTTCTTGCTGTAAATTTTTGAGAAGATGAGTGTTTTTGCACTGCGTTGAGTTTTAGGCTCCAGTGTTAGTTTTGTCCCCTGTTAGAAATTGTTCTGTGTGAATCTCACGTGCAAGGGTTTTGAATTTTTACTGCATTAGCACACTGGAGTTAGTATATGAGACTAAAGTTTCAATCTTTTTTCATTTCAATGATGGGGTATGGAACTTTAATTGACATTGGTTTGGTTGTAAAATGTTACTTACCACAAGTTGTAGTAAAATTATCTGAAACGGGTGGGAATTTATCACTTGACCTGCCTTTGATCGTGCTCTTCTGCGGCATGTGTTGATATTGGTGCTTTCTTTTGACAGTGCATAGAGTACAACATGGATAACCTACATGGATAGATGGACATGGAAAGATACTAGGTTAAAACTTATTTGAGAGTTCAGTTTAAAATTGCTTAATATAACATTTTCAAGTTTCAACTATCATCAGACCACTAGATTGTTCACCTTATACTGGAACTATTTCCATCAAGGAGTTCAATAGATCTCTTCGATGAATTCTATCTTGTTACCTTCCTCTCCTGTCCTTCAACTACCTTTCCCCCAGTTCTCACTCTGTCGTAGATCACAGCCTCTATACATTTCTAACACCAGGGGCAATCGCTGTGCTTGCCAGAACTCTTCTCTTCCCCGTTCATTTCAACCCAATTCAAAATTTTCCTTTCACAGTCATCGACCAGTAATTGCCGCTGCAGTACCTTCAGATGAGGGACCTGTATCTGTAATCAGCTTTGAAGATTTTATTGAAAAGGATTGGTCATTTCTTGACTCGTCTGACGAGTCAAATTCTAAAGAGCATGACCAAAAGATTGGCCAGATCATTTCTTCTGGAGAGATTAAGGAGACTTCGAGGGTGTTAGTTTCACTTGGCTCAGAAGGATTTGTGGATAGGTTGGTTGATACATCACCCTGCAGTCTTTTGCTCATTGTCCATGACTCACTTTTTCTGTTAGCTTGTGTTAAAGAGAAGTACGACAAGGTTAAATGTTGGCAAGGAGAACTGATTCATGTTTCAGAAAAGTGGGCACCTTTGGATGTTGTGTTCCTTTACTTTCTGCCAGCTTTACCCCATAAACTGGATGAGGTTTTTGGGTCACTTGCTAAACTTTGCTCACCAGGTAAATTATAAAGGCTATATAATTTATCTTCTCATCCATTCCACTTTTGAGTTGACTGAATGTTGGATCCAAAGCTGAACTCATTTAAGAAAACTTTTATTTTCCTCAGTAACTTATTACTTGAAGTTGTGATTTTGATTTCAAGAAAACTTTTATATATCTTCTATCTTTTTCAACGAGATAATGTTGCTTGAAGACATAATTGCTTGCTCGTTTAAAAACAACACAAATTAGAGATATGAAATCCCCTTTCGTTCTGATTTCCAGCTATTGATTTTGTAGGTGCAAGATTGGTTATTAGCCATCCCCAGGGAAGGGAAGTTCTAGAGCAGCAAATGAAACAATATCAAGATGTTGTTACGTCTGACTTGCCTGATAAAATGACTCTGCAGAAGGCTGCAGCTAACCATTCTTTTGAAATGGTTGAATATGTGGACGAGCCAGGATTCTATCTCACTGTCTTACGGTTATCTGATGCAAGAAACTGAGATCACATTTTTGGAACTTTTTTATTTATTTTTTTACGTGGAATCCCGTCTTGATGGTATTTGGTTTCCAAAGACTCACTCTGGGTGTCTTCACTTGATAGTAACCCTGTTTGTTCTGAGATGTCACTTCAATTCAACTAGCTTTTAAACCTGTGGTGCACCGCGGGATAGTTTTTTTTTTTCCAACAATGTTTTTTAATATGCAGCTTGTTTGAAGGGTTTTTTTACATTAAAAACTCAAAATTGTAAATAAAAAATTCTATAATATATCTCACTAGATAAATCAAAAACAATGTGTTAATAAATAAAAATAAATGTCAATATAAATGACAAAATAAAAGGAAATAAAGATATATATGAATTGAGATATTTACTTTTGCAATGTGAGCTATAGAATGGATACCTGTATGAAACTGATTAAATCAAATAAATATACAAAAATATCATGTAAGATAGCGCATATTAAATTAAATATTCTTTTTTTAAAAAAAATATTTATATAAAACATTAAAAAATATAGATGAATCAAAAAATCATCTTTAAAAATTAAATACATACAAAAAAAAATTTTAAAAACTATATTAAAAAAAGTCTAAACAAAATAAAAAAACAGAGGAGGGTATTAACTTAAATATAATTTTAAAATTTATTTAGAAAAAAATACATTAAAATGGAGTGTCAATTAAAATAGAACCTAAATTACAATAAAAAAATTAAAAAAAAAACCCGTAATAGTTTAGGTCACACAAACACATTTAAAAGAAGAAGAATGACTTAGGTTACATACCCAATAGGTTTTAGTAAGATGGTTCCAATTTAATTAGATGATAAAAAATAAATAAAAATAGTAAACAAATAATATTTTTTATAAAATTAAGGATATTGATAACTTGGAAGAAAAAACTTGGAATTACAAAATTGAATAAGAAAAATGGAAGAAAAAAATTAGATCAACCAGTTATGATGACAGACATGTAACCTGGATAATAAGAGACGATCCTATCCTAGTTAACCTACAAAGCTCGTTGCATAAGTCATAAGACTAAGTTAATAGAAAATAAATTGAGAAAAATCACAAAGCTATTTTTTAAAATAATATTGAGTGATGAAACTAGAAAAGAAAATGAGTTTAAAAAAAAGGATGTAGGTCCAAATTAATATTTTAGATTAGTGACTCAGGTCATTAGACTGAAAACATCATGAATAAAAAAAAAACCATGAGATTTAATGTCTAACAAATCTAAAGGATGAAACCAGGAATAAAAATCAATAACAAAACGATTTAAAATATATATTTAATTAAAATAATAAGGATAAAAATCAATAAGAGGGCAACAATTTTTTATCATTTGAGGGTTGAATCAAAAGGAAAAATAACTTGAACAAAAGAAAAAAAAAAGAAAGAAAATTAAAAGAATGTGATCCAAATTGAAAAAAGTAATAAATCATAAACTTTGACTGAATAATAAAATTTAAAACCAATAAGACTAACAATAAAGCAAGAGCAAAAAAATCAAAAGAATATGGATCAAATTGAAGAAGAAAAACTATGCTAAATTGTAATTCAAAGAATAAATTGAAAACAAACAGAACTTTTATCAAAAAGGTCAAAAAACAAATATAGATAAAAAGAATTTTTTAGCATTTTTTTTATTTCTTCTAAAAGGCTTCAAACTAATATTTTTTAGCATTTTTTAATTGTTTTGATATACTAATATTAATAATAATTTATTAAAAAACTATTTTCATGCATGTACAAATATAAAAATATTTTTGAAAATAATCATTACCACAACACTAAATTATTGAAAATTTAGAACGTCGCTTCAAGTATTTCAACGGGCAAATGGCTTCCATATTGCGCGCTAGTCAATTTGATCATGTGAAGCCGAGAAAACAAATCAATGCTCAGCCCTTGTATTCCCAATTTTAGCATAGCCAATTCTCAACAGTAAAACAAGAGTCCAAAGAAGTCATGGGGAGGGGAGGGGAGGGGAGGGCTTAAAAAAAAAGAAGAAAAGAAGCTGACCTCGTGCAGAAACCTGAAAACATCATACCTCTCCCGATTTTTTCTCTCTACATTAAAAAGAAAAGGGGGGGAAAAGAGCCAAATTGGATATCAATCAACTGAAAACGACTGCTAAAATTGGAATTTCTTAGAGGAAGATTATTGTCTACTGGCTTACATGGTGATCAAACTTCCAATACGAAATAAGAAGATAGGGTACCAAACAACCACCTCACAACTTCTTTATAATATATTAGAAGAATGAAAACCGCATGCCATTACTTGCTGCAAACAAGTTGTATTCTTCCATAGCAGTCTCTTTCTTATTGCAAGCAGGATCGTTTTCATCTGCTGAGACTTTTGAAGATAAATCTCCAACCATTCCTTCTTTTGAAGGTACAGGATCTGACTTGCATCCTGTTGAGAGGGCCACAGGTCCACCAAAATGGAACAAGGAAAATCCAGTATTACCGTTGTGCAATTTGGCAGGATTATCGATTGCCCCACCTTGCCCACTTGGCGGTGCTTCGGTTGAATGTGATCGGGCAGGAACCATCCTCTCCTTAATAGCTTCAGGTAAAGTTTCCTGCATCATACGTGTCTCTGTTCGAACCTCTGTGTTCAAGCCATGTTCTCCCAGCTGATACACTGGAACTGGACCAGAATTGAACACAGGAGTCACCAAATGCTGCACTGAACCATATTGCATACAAAAGCGTGAGGTTCCATTTAAATCATAGCCAAGAGGACCAGCATATAGATAATGGTTAGGTTGGGAAAAGGACATTAATCCATTGGTTGGAGCTGCTGGCCAAGAGACTGGTGTTTGATGGTAGTAGCCCATTGTTGAAGGAGCTTGAAACAATGGAAACTGTGAATTATGGTTATGCATAGGTGGAAACACAACTTGATGTTGCAAACCCCTACTGACAGCAGGTATTCGATTATCAGGATCTTGGTCAGTTGTTGACGGTGGATTTCCCAAAATTTTCATTCTTTGACCATCTGGTTGAAGCGCAAAAGGTTTCCTGCTTCCAAACACCTCAGCTCCATTTGTACTCCGTTTCTTGTCCAGCCCCACTTCACTACAATTGGAGTAAGCATTTCCACTGAATGTTAAGGTTTCTCCTCCGTCTGATTGTTGACAGGCATCTTCTGAATCTGAAGTTGATGATGATTCGAGATGTCCACTGTTTGAAGAAACTGTATTGCTATCTCCCTCACTAGGGCAAGATGAACAGTTATCAGAACTCACTGTGCTTCCAATGCTGGGATGAGAAATCTTGGACGATGCAAAGTTTTTTGCAGGACATGAAATGATTTCCTCATAAGCAGTTTCTGTTGAGAAGCAATCAATCACTTCCTCATGGTATCGACTCTGGCAGTCTTCAACTGTTTCAAGGCTACAGTCCCTTGATTCGGTCATGTTATTGTCATCATGATAAATTTCAATGGAACTTCCAGTAACTTCACTGGAACATGTCTTGCCAGATGACTTTAAGAGTTTATTATCCAGATTCACAGTTTCAACCTTAGTAGGTAAGCTCATGGTGATGTCAGAGTCTAAGCTGCTCCAAGAACATTTCTTTTGTGATTGTACAGGCTCCCAAACTTTCTTAGGACTGTTTCCCATGTTGGATTTGCTTTTGATTCTTCCACAACCATCACGGATGTGATCTACTGGACTATATTTGTTACCACAATAGAACTGCTTGGACATATCCATCACTTTTTCCGACTTGCCAACAGATTTGCTCTCTTGGTCCACTCTTGATGATGAAACATGTGGTTCAACCTTTACCCTGCATTCAATGTTCTGGTGGCAGCTGCAAGAATGGAAGTCATATCTATTATTCATCTTGTCGTGGGGACAATAGAAGTTTTCACTAAACTTGAGGCCACAATTTCGACTATTGGACTTTGGACCATTTATCCTTGATTGCCTATATAATCCATTAACAGGACTAGGAGTGTCAAAATCATCACTGTGATGTCTTAACTCTGATCTATTAACCACCACCCCACTTTCTGAAATAACTGCAAATCGGCGTCTATCAGGCCACTTCGAATAAGGATCAAGTTGAATTTCTTTCTGCAATTTCAATCGTCGGCGAGAATATTTTGCTTGTTCTGTTGAAAAGCCAGTCCCTTCTTCCAAATTTGCAACCTTACCATCAGGACCATCACACAAATCTTTTTCCAATATACAGGTCTCAAATCCATATGAAAACTGTTGATCTTGAATGTCAGGAGATCTAGGCCTGGACAGAGATATATCGCCTGTTTCACTTAGTGAATCCCTACAGCAGATGGTATTGTTCAGTTCTTCATCAACACTTGGTGATGTTCCATCATTTAAGATGACAGGAAGCATGGTAATATCATTTGATTCAGGGCATTTCTTCTCTTTATCCCTTTCTTTCTCTTTTAACCTCTCCTTTTTTCGAAGCTTTTTCTCTCTTTCTTTTATTCTTCTTCTCTCCTTACGCTCTTCTTCTTCACGCTTTTCCTTTTCCTCTTCTTCAAGAAGCTTCATCTGCAGTGACAAATTGTTTTATCAGAGATGCATCTCATGAAAAAAGATGAGCTGTCCTAATTTTGATACTCAAATGAAATCTTAATCAAAATCACAAGTATTAAGACCTGCTTTTCCAATGTAATGATTTCTTTACATGCAACATGGACCCGATCTTCCAGTAGTTTTAGTGCAAGACAAACAAAGATGCTGTGTGCATTTTGGCGAGCAGTTCCTTCTCTGAAAGCCTTTTCAACCTGAAACAGAAAACTGAGTCTTAGAATCTTTGAAACTGAAATACAGACATTCAATTACTTTATGTGCACATAGAAACATAATCTACAATTCTACATGTTCCTAGTTCATCCTCCCATGTTCTGACTGGAACATGGGAATGTGCATTCAGATAATGGTTCTCTCCGACAGCCAGTAAATTTCATTGTTTTAGGTGGCCAGAAGGCACAATCATAGTGTATATTTGAAATGTCTCATTTTAAATACCAGCTAATAAATAAATGAATTTTGAAAAAGAAAATACAAGGCACTCTTGGGCAGTGCCAAATGGCCCTGTAACATATGTAAGTAACCATAAAGGTTAACTTAGAAAAACAAAATGCCATGTTTAAACAGTATTCATTGATATCACCATGCATTATTTGGATTCCTCGATTTGCTCCATTAGATGTCCCAACAGGGCTTCCTGGAGGTGGTTAACCACAATTTAAGTGAAGTTATAAGGAGACATTCAACCACGCTGGAGACCTCAGAAATTTCCCCGGGCCTTCTCTGTCACTGTAAAGAGAGATGTGGTGCCCCTAGTAGGATCATCTGCTACAAATCTGCTGAGAAATTTGAACTTTTAAAAAGTTTGTTTATCAACTTGAAAAATCATCTCAACCTACTTCTTAGTTCTACTGTACTTACAGCCCTTGTATTCATTTAGAATTTACTCTAGTTTCATCATGTCTAATATAATGAGCGATTTTACAAGGTCCGGGTTCAATCCTACCTCATTACTATTTTGGTTATTGTAGATCGAATTAAAATCTAGTGAGCCAGTGATTATACCCTGTCCCTTCACTTTTCTTATATATATAGAAATATCCCTTCCCAGCACATTCTTAACACAGCCCTTCCCCATGTACAACCTACCGCACATTCACCCCCATGCAATGATGATTGCACGCACATCCAGACATACAGGTATCACATGGAAAATGACAGTTCCAAATATATTATCATTTTCTAAATTAATACGAGAAAGGACAGCAAGCATATTTCAAGTCTGTAAACATGCCTTTTCCTTAAAAATAACTGTTGCTGCATCTAGAAGAAACTCTCGAGCAAGTTCAGGACTCTTCGCATGCTTTTGTGGACGGGAGCATTCTCCATCAAGTTCATTTCCGTCCTTATCCATGGAATCATCATCCTATAAATGCAAAAAAAAAAAAAACAAGAAGGAATTTAAGTATAAGCACTAAGGAAATCTTAAGAAATTTATTGCAAATATAAAGATCCTGAGGGAAAAGCAGGATACCTCTTCTTCCTCGGCCTCTTCAGCATGCTCAAAAAAACTTCTGATACTTTCTCCTCCTGTAATTGTAACAAAACCATCACCTACCACGAGCCTGCAGTGCACACATTGTTGACCCTTTAGTGCATGAGCTTTTACAGAAAGCTCAGTGCAGCGGCCATCAACTTTCCAAGCCCTAAGGGTAATAAAACATGCAGTCAAACCACCAAGATCTAGACCAGTGACTCGAACACTTCCATTCATGCCAACATTTTCAAATTCTAGAATGTCAGATTTTCCTTCTCCTGTTCCAAGTGCCCATTCAAAGTGATGGTATGATCCAACAGTGTCCGAAAAAGTCTGGCACCAATCAGCTTGGACAGAATCATCAGACACCTGAGAAATAGCATAGATAATTTGGTCATGCTAGTCACATCCATGGTGAATTTTCACAGTTTGTTCCTCAAGTTTTTTCTTTTGAATCTTGGATCTTTAGAGCCACAAAGTTGAACAGAAAAGGAAAATATACCTCATATTGAAAGGCTGTATCTGCAACACAAAACCAGCTAGTGCAGCGAGGTTCTCGTCGCATGCGTTTCAGCTCCTTTAACTCCTTGAATTCACGAATAACATTCCTTCTACAATCTCTACAAAATCTCTTGCTGTCAAACCTGTGGGATGGAGACATTTGTGTAGAGAAACAGAACAAATCAACAGAAGTACCCAGCACAAAAACATGCAGAATGGGAAGTACAGGCTCATGGGTAAGGAGAAAGCGGCTATAGCTAGATATACAAGAAATAGTCACAGCTAAAAATAAGCAAATATTAAAAAGGAAAACATAAGATAGATCCATGACAGATGAAGAGAAAACTAAAGTTTTTAGGGTCAAGTTAATTCAAACAATCACGATGATAACATGGAGCAACATTTCAGCATATAAGTTCACAAACCATCAAGCAAACCAGAAGGTTGTAGAGAAGAAAAAAATCAATGAAGGACACTTAAGAAATAAAGAACAAAAAGTTCGCTTTAAGCTTATAATTTTTGTTGAACAATTTCAATGGATTCTTCAAGAGATATCTTAAACAAGTGATGCCAATTGAATGACAAGGTTTCTCAATTATAATAGATGATGCTCAATTTTGATAGGTAAATGTAAGTTTAATCTGACTTTTGTTTAATTTTCAAACTGAACCATCCATTTGAGTCATTGATGTATTGAATTCCTCACAAACCATGGGCATTGGTGAAGTTTGATGGATTAGAACCAAAGACCTATGACTCTTAGGACACCAACATAGGCTGCTATTGAACTCACGTGGATATATTACAGTTGCTTAGTACAAGGAAAAACATATGAGAAAGAGTCTACAAGCATGATGAGGCCAACAATTGCCATATCATATTCAACTGAAAGCATGCAAACATACTGTTCTTTGGAAGTTAGAAACGGACTCCACATCAATGAAGCCCAGGTCATAAAATAATCCAATCAACCACAACAATTAATATTAATTTTAATTTTTAGCCTATTTCAGATAAAAGAAGGGCAGAGTACTCTTTAGTCCATCCCACCCACCATGCCATTTTCTTTGATAAATATTTAGTTTAATTGTCCCCTTAAGTTCCCTTCAGGGTGCTGTATATTTCCTAACCATCCGGCCTTGTAGAATTATATTTCTTTAATGCTGGAAAAAAAAAAGCCAAAGTCTAATGTGATTAATTCATCACTAAAACTCTTATTATTTGATGCCATATTCCACAGCAAGCAAGTTCCACTTAGGGTAAATCCACACTTTCGAACTGGTAATCAAAATATATACAAGTCACTATCCTTTTTGGAATCTTCAAGGCTCTCATAGATATTCGAATAATAAACTCAGCCCTTAGCTACAAAGTCCTCAAAGCAACAATGCCTAGAGAAACTAAGAGAGAGCATAATCAGTCGAGATTAATTCAGAAAATGGACCGCTTTTCAATAGACATTTTGGGTTCCCTGTGATGAAGCTTTGAATACTTTCTTAGTCTGGTAAAATTCATCACTTCCTTAGATTCAACCACATCGTTTTCACCAAACAGAGAAAAACTATCAGTCCAGGCAGATGACTCCCCTCCATTTAGTTTGATCCAAAGCACGTAAATGATCACTTCCTAACTGCATTGTATTTTTGTTTGTAATTCCATTAGAAAGCCTGTTAAGGTGGAAAGATATAAGCTCTGATTTTACATTACTTATAAACTAGAAGACATCAGTGATTCATACAAAACACAGCACTCTTGGGAGTTTCTAGACTGTTCAGAAACCGGACTACTCGGAAAAAGAATTCATGCTTTCAAATAACTTTTGTTCTATCTTTGGGAGTTTCAGCAATATGGTCACCTCTGGTCTCAATGTTATCTAAAAATCCAACCCCCAAGATAGCAGAGTGGCCAACTATCTTTCAGTTCTCATAGTCTTCCACTGATTTCAAAATCAATGTTTATATAAAGAATAAGCTATTGGAAAACACACCTGCACAAGAGCCTCTCTATGAAATCCTCTTCCTTCATCCTTAAAAGAGACTGTCGAGTTTCTTCTCCAAGTGCTGACCAGAAATCCATTAATGTGTCACAAGAAAGCCTGGCAGTATGCAATGCACACGACTCTCTTGTTCCATGTCCTCTACCATAACTTGCCATTCCTTGGCTAATCCAACCGCGACCTCCCCCACCGCAGGCATCAGGATAGAGCAATTCCCTTTCCCTTTCCCTTGCACAAGCACTGTCAAATACCTGATTTAAAGCAAGAGTTCAGCTACTATACTTGAAAGGGACAAACAGAATTGCACAATAAAAAAAGTTAGCACTCACATTTTGGAGTCCATTCAAAGACTTTGAAAACAAGTAGCACTTCGAAAGCGTTAACGATCCATCATGAGTGGTTGTTAGACCACCCCAAGGATGGACAGATGGATCTTGAATTTCATCTTGACACCCATTTGTTACATGTGATCCACAATCATTTAGATTTTTTGGGGCTTTGAGTATATCACAACAAAAGTTCCCACCACCTCCTTCATGCTGCAAAGACTTACCATAAATGACAATCTGCATAAAACCTTCAAGCAATAGCCCATTGCATCTAGAACAGTACATGTTCTTACGAGCTTGCTCAAACAGGGCTTGTTTGTCTATCCTCAGTAGCTTCTGTCGAGCTTGTGGTGGCAGCTCACTCCAGAACTGTCACAAGTACATAAAAATTCTTCAATGACTAATCACAACTTGCAACAAGAGCTAAAAACTGAAAGACAAAAAATAAACAAAACCTTATATACTCCGAACACAAACTTAAAATTATCACAAGAAACTTTCTGGTTACATATAACAAAATGCCAATCTCTATTTTAGAAACATCATTTCCATTGCCTCGACTCTAAATCAATTCTCACTAGTATAACCGATTGTAATTGACATAAAACTTCGACCTCTCTTTTGAAAGTAAAAACACAGAACTCCAGAAGTGAATTTTTATGCAAAGAGGTTAAAACGGATCTAGTCAATTAAAAACTGAAAACCCAGAAAATAAAAAAGAGAAAAACAAAAATCCCACATCAAAAACTAACAAAACAAGCTCACTGAATAATTTGTACATCGAGATAATCAAGATCACAATTAAATATCAAAACTAAGTAAAAACAGTGATTCAATCTCAGATACAAAAATGCACTCTAATCCATCAATCAAAATTAAGAGGAAAAAAAAAACAGCCCAGTACCTTCCGGAGCTGATTGAAGCTAACACCATCACGGTGTTTAGACCAGAACGCATTAGCAGAAATTGAGTAAGAGCCTCCATATGATGTTGCATTACTAAATTGATCATTTCTCTGTGTTAATCCTGGCATCCTAAATTATTTTTGTTATTGTTATTGTTATTACTATTACTATTATTATTATTATGTAACTTCTTTAATTAAATTTAGTTATAAGATTTTTATAGTTGTTTTTATACTCTCAGAGATTTATCATCATCATCAATCCTTCCATCTCTGCCCCTCATGTTTTTTTTCTAAGATAATACAAATAAAAAACGGATCCAAAACCCAAATCGATTCAATAATTCAATCAAAAAATTATATCAAATCAGAAAGTAATAAACAGGAAATATCAAAAAAAATCAAAAACCAAAAATAAAAATAATAGAAACTGGATTTGATTGAATTGGATTGGATTGGGAGATTAAAGAGGAGAGATGATGAGATTTGGTTGTTGTTTAGTATATATATATATATATGAGAAGAGAAAGGAAAGGGGGAAATGAGAGGGAGGGAGGGAGGGAGGATTTTGATAATGGACGAAAAATATTTTTTTCATGTTATTGGCGAGCATTGCCACTGTAAAATTCAGACACACGGAACGGATAACAATTGAAGCACTCGATAATTCTCTGTAAGAAAATTGTGATAACCGGATTGGCTAAAGGTAAAATACCTAAATTTTAAATGACGACAATGTCTTTGACTGTAACATATGAAGAGTAAAAGTTAAAATATTTTATTTTTAGTTTTTATTTTATTTTTTTATTTTTCTAAAGGAAAAAATTATTTTAGTAAATACTAGTTAAATTATTCGCATTATATTGCGGACCAAACAAATAATTTTTACAACTATTTAGATTAAAATAATTAATAGATTTTGTTAGTTTAAAAATAAAATATAACATTTAAACATATCAACACACCTTATTATAACAGTAGCAACATCGAATGTTTAACATCTAAAAATATTGTTAATATTATTGTTAAAATCATAAAAAATATTAAATTACCCCGAAAAAAAACTCGAAAACATTAACAAAATAGGAAGTAAGAAAAAAATTAGTTTATTATTATTATTATTACTACTACTACGTGAATAATTGGAAAATAAATTCAATATAAGAATAAAAAAAGAGGAAAAAAAAAAGATAAAAAAATATTAGCTAAAAAAACTTATTTCACGTGTAAATATTAAAAAAAAAAGAACAAAGGGACAAAAAAAAAAGAAATCACAATTTTATTATTACTATTATTGCTAAAATAATAAAAATTATTAAATTAGCCCAAGAAAAAAAACATTAACAAAAAAGAAAGCACGAAAAAAAACTAAAATTATTATTATTGTTGTTGTGTGAATAATGGGAAAATAAATTCTATAAAAGAATAAAAAACCAAAAACTTTAGCAAAAGAGCAAACAAAAAAATGAAAAAACAATTAGCTAAAAAAACCATTTGACGTGAAAAAAATAAAATAAAAAAACAAAAGAAAGAACAAAGAAAAAAAATAAGAAATATTAATTTTCAAATTATCATAAACACGAACTAAAATTTAATAACACAATTTTTGAAAAAATGTTATCTCCACAAAAGAGAAAATGATAAAAAGAAAAAAGAAAAACTAAGAGCATATATATATATATACATGGATAAAAATATGGATTATTTAAAAAATATATAAAAAAAATGAAAGAATTAAAATCAAAGTATAAGGACTGAAATAAAAACTAAATATATTATCAATATCAATCAAAGGATAAAATTGAAAAATTTAAATCTTTTGCACAAAATATATTAAGGGATTTAAAATGAATCCGGAAATTAAAAGTAGGACCAAATTGAAACCTGAATATATAATCAATTTCAATCAAATGACTCAATTAAAACAAATCAAAACTTACATAACATAAATAAGGACCACACATCACAATTAAAAGAGAAGGGACTAAAATGAAAAGGCCATAAAATGGGGGGCTGATGTGTAGTTTAGGTTGCAAGAGAGAGAGAGAAAAGGGGAAAAAAGTTTAACCGATCATTGGCTCGTACCCGGCCACCTTGGTAGAGTATGCGTCGTTCCATGAGGGAGATGACACGGTGGCGCATCGATTGAGATGTCGATCGGACATTTTCCTCCACCTTAATAGGCCTCAAGCACCTCCTAAAGAGGGCGTGATGGCAAATAATGTTGGGCACCTGTACCACACGTGGCCGACAGTAATCAAAGAAAAATAATAAACAAAAATGGTCAATTACTAGTCTACCCATGTATCCAAGTCATCAATTTTATCTTATTAGGGGGTATATATGTATTTAGCCATTTTCAAAAAATGTGAAATTCTCGTAACCACCCTCCCGCCCAGAGCTAATTTTTGTCATTTTTGAGGGAGCAAAGAAATATAAAAAATTCAATAAATTGGTGACACGAATCGGACCAAAAATGTTCAATTACCACGGCACCCCTCCCTGTAGGGCCTTTTTTGTCTTTTTCTAGGACTATAATGGTTATTTACTGTGCAAAATAAAAAAAAAGCAGTAAATCGGCGAACCGACCCAAAAAATGAGGAATACTATCGTAATCCACAGTGATTTGTCTCACAATACACAATAAGTGAACCATGATCTCTTTTAGTATATAGTATAATAATGATAGCTTTTTTGCTCTTCAGTTGCTATTTTTACATATTTTGACAGAAAAGTCAAAAGATAAAATATACTCGTTCGGATATAGTTGATGTGAATTAAAACACAGAAGAAATGAACAATCGTGCACTCTCTTCATCGTTTTTCTTTTTATCTTTTTCTTATTTGTCTCAACAGATTCAGTCTTCCACAGTAAAACATCTAAAACACAGACCAACAACAACATCTTGCTCGACCTGTCATTATCCCCACTGAACACCCTTGTTTTCTCGCCTCTCTCGGTATATTTATTGGTTAGGCTTTGCACTTTTCTCTGCAACAATTATGGTGATTTTAGGATTTTACCTTTCCAATTTTTCAGTGCTGAAAATAAATTATATTGCAAAGACAAAATGTCTCAGGCTTACGTATAGTTTCAGATCCATTTTTCAACTTTTGTTCTGTTATTGTTTGTAGGTCCAATTGTTACTATCTTAATGCTAGCATGATTACTATTCAAGGAAAAAAGAATAATTTTTTTTAATGTTCTGATAAAAATTTTAAGTTATTTGGAATAATATAATTCAATATTTATCAGTTGACATCTCACTAGTTCAATTGTTATTGTATTTTGTTAAAAATGTTATTGTATTTTGGAGTAATATATTGTTTAAAATAAATATTTATTAGTTGATATCTCACTAGTTCAACTTTTATTGTATTTTTGAATATATTTAGCTATTCTAAATGGCTTTTACCTAGTGTTATGGCCAATAATGCCGAAACGTTTCTTATCAGTTAAAAAAAAGATAAAACAACACATTTTGTATCTCGTTTAAAATATTAGCCCGTTTCAGAAATTTCATCAAAATTTCAGCCGGAACATTCCGATTTCATTTTGCCCATTCCGTTTCGGGCACATGGTGTTTTTTTTAAAATAATAAATAATTTTATAATATAAATCATATCTCTTAATCCGAATGTTAGATTAAGATAAAATTTTACGAGGAGTCTCTTAACATATATATATTATGTTATCATGGAATGTAATGACTTTGTGAGATTGATGATGACATTCTTGTAATATTATACATATTCATAATTTTATCCAGAAAAATTATTTTATTGTATCTTCTTTTAGATTAAATTACATAATTTTATTTTTAGATTTGAACTAAAAAAATTGAATTAATATATTTAATTATATATATACATAAACAATACAACCTTGAAATAGAGCGTCGAAACACTTTAAAATAGAAACATTTCTTTCCAATTAAAAAAACAAGATACCAACCCAAACATATTCGACAACCTTACTTTTACCATTGAAATATACATGAATAAAAAAATTATATTTATACTATTTAAAAAACTATTTTATCAATTTAGTTTTACAAAATGACATTTTGCATAGTAGTGCATCTAAGAGGTTAATGTACAGGCCCTTGCCAAAATCACATCCCACATTTCCTTCTCTTAAGATAATTTTTGAAAATAAATAAATAAATATATATATATATATATCAAAATAAAAAATACTTTAAAAATATATATTACCACTCGCCTAAATATCCCGTCGATAGCCCGATTCAGGCTTTACCTACTTGCAGGGCGTGTTTTTTCAGTCCTTTTCAGTTGCCACCTGCTTGGAGTCTTTACATGGAAATTGAGTTGCAGAAAAAACATTACTCATATGATGAATTATACATTGATATGTGTCTGTATTCTTTCTTTTTCCTTAAAAAAAAATGTCATCATTTATGGGTTTTTTTCAAACTAAGCATAGAAAAACATTAACACAACTAAAATTTTAATTTTTAAAATAGCACAGTTTAGCTAGTTATCCAAATTATATACATGTGACCTGCTAAAACACATATTTAACTAAAAACAAAAGGAGTTGATGTTTCATTGTGTCTCTAGATATCGATCATTATGAATTTCACCAATAAAATAATATTTTTGCCCCTCAATCTGCAATAATTAACCTTCAATAGTGGGGGTATTTTGGACATTTTTAGATAACCAACGTGACATTTTCAAATTGTTTGGGGTGCTCTGATCTTTTTCATTTTTATTTGCACAATGAAACTACATATTTACCCCTAGGCGAATGATAGAAAACAAAGACCGGTTAGGGTATTTTTGATTTTTGTCTAATATGTGAAATATCGACTTTACCCTCAAGTGGGACACAGGCAGGGCACTTGAGGCGAGGGTACTTTAGGTTTTTCACATTTTGTGCATAGTGAAACTACTTAAATATCCTCAAAATGACAAAAAAAAAAGACGGTGTTGATGCATGGTGATCTTTTCATGCCCAGTTTTTTTATGGTTATCGTTGAGTACAGTGGTATTTAGGTAATTTCATATTTTTTAAATTATTTTTCTCTAGATTACTGCAGGCACATTTTTGGATGGGCAAACAATTCTCTATCTAACACACCTTTCAAGCAACACGTTCAATGTCATCCAATGGTGACAAATATTTGGTTATCGTGTCTTTGGGTGTGCCGCCATGTTCTTTTCCTCATGGTTTTACGTGTGTCATATTCAGGCGGTTAGAGTAACGTCGGTGGTTGATTTTTCTTTTTGTTTCCCTTTTCTCTCCCCTATAATCACAAAATACATACATATCCTCTATGCTTATAAGTGTTTCGTTTCAGTTCCTCGTCTTTTGATTTCGTTTTAGAACCTAATTTCTTCAATAGAAATTTTGATTTTTCTTCAATGTACCCTTTAATTTAAATTGATCATCTATGTTTTTTTTATTTCATCCCTTATTCTTTTAATTTTTGGTTTGTGTTTTGTTCTTTTAATTTTTTTGATTTGCAGGTTTTAATTTTTTTGATTTTGTTCTCTCATTGAAATTGATCATATATTCTACTTTTCATTAAGATACTTATTCTTTTGATTTTTTAAAAAATATTCCCTTTAATTTTTTTTTGTCTCGAGATGTTGATTTTTTACAATTTTGTTTCTTGATTAGAATTAATTATATGTTTTGTTTTTTTATTTTGGCTCTTATACTTTTATTTTATTTTTTGGTATTAATTTCTTTTATTTTTTCGATCCTTATTAGACAGTGTTTATTTTTTTATATTGATACATCTATACTTTTAGTTTTGATGTTTATTTTTTTTATTATTTTATTTTTGTTGAGGTTTTATTTTTATTCAATTCAATCGTAAAATTTTAATTTTTGTTGGTGATCATTTTAAAATTGATATTTCTTCCTTTCCCCCTTTTTTCGTGTTTTCTATTATTTTTATTTGTTATTTGGATCAGATGAATTTTTGTTTGCTCATAATATTTATTTTGGTTGTCTTTTTTTGTTCTTGTTTGCTATTTTGTTAAAGTATTTTTTATTCTTTAAGATGGTTTTATGATTTTCATTATTTACGCAATAATAATGATAATTTGAGTGATTGTCTTTTTTTTCTTGATTTTTTTTTTTGTAAAAGGGTTTTTTATTTATTTTTCAGGCATTTAATGATTTTCATTATTTTGGCAATAAAAATGATAATAATTTTAGTTGTTATAGTCATAGTAATGATGGTAGCATAGCAATGGATTTTCAATGATATTTTTTTCTTTTTATAAATAGAAAATCAACGACTTGTTTTTTTTTGTTTAGTTTTTGTAGGTGTTCCCATTAATTATATTTTATTATTATATTTAATTTAAATTAAAATATAAAATAAATTAATCCTAATACAATAAATTTGATGATTCAGGTATCTGAATCTTCTTACTTTTTTAATGACGATGATAATAGTATGCTGGTGATTTCATTAAAACATGTTAAATTTATAAATTTATATCGATTTAAAATTCATGTCGTTTATTAGAAACTTGTGTTTCACAAGAATTATATATATATTTATTATTTTGTCTAAATTTATAATATATTATAGTTTTAGCCGTGACGAAACATGGGTAAATGGCTAGTGTATAATATATGTGAACAACATGTGCATTTACAACCAACAAAATAGTAGTATCGAGAGCATTTTTTTTTCTTTCATAATTTCAAATATTCTGAAGAAAAAAAACCAACACCCTTAACAGGATTTTCAACACAAATCACATAACATGTAATTCAATAACATTTCATATCAATTTAAATAAAATAAACTCAAATAATCTATTACATCTATACAATCAATTTATAACATCCAAGTAAAATCAGATAACAACATATAATAAGTTATTTCATGGACGAACTTGAATCATTTAACATCTAAGTAAATCAGATAATAACATCTAGTAAATTTTTCATAGATGAACCGGCATCACTGAAACCATGAGCATATCGTCGTGCATGAAAAATTGTTTCATCCTTCTTTACTTTATTAAGGTCTAAATGGTGAGCCTACCCAATAGCATGATAAGAACGAAATGGAAAAATTAGTTCACACATTTTTGTTAGAAATATCGTGAATCGTGTTAGAGGCTCTCCTACCCTTTCATATTAAAAAAGATAACCTAATATATACCAAAAAATATATTATCATAATCATCTCATAGATAGCTCATTGCTATGCATACAAATTAATTCGGACACTTTAATAAAAAAAAAATATCATCATATATAATGTATAAATAAGATGTTTGTTAAATGTAAATAATATAAAACTAAAACATACATTTTTACTAACCGAAACGAAACTTACAGCTATGATTTAAACTTGACCTACATTTGAAAAACACCAAATAAGATGTATCCCCAGCTTTAAATAAAAGATTTTTTTATCATTTATTTTTTTATGCCTTAAATCTTTTATCAAAAAATAATTCAATATCTAGGATTAAGAACTTAGACATATTCAAGATATTAAATAAAAAGACAACTCCTTTAATTCTTTATATATCTTGACTTTAGAAAGGCTAAGTCCTAACCAAACACTTAAATCACCAGTGTGTTTCTCTCATACATCATGTTTTCCAAAATCTTTATGAGCACCCTATTATATCCCAACAGCTCTTTCGTTAGAGAAAAGGTGTTCCTAACAGCCATGAGCCACTAAAAATCATGAATCTCTTACATCTTTTACATGGTTTTCATTTTCATCTCCAATCCAGAAGTTGTGTTTTCATCCTATACTCTATAGCGCATTGCATGATTGGGAAATCAGTACCACATCATGCTACAACACTACATTATATTATCAAATGACAATACTCGACAGAACTTAGCATGCAAGCCAGACAGCAGATTTAAATTACATTAGAAAGGGAATGCTACTAAAAAAACCAGGCTCCAGATCTATGGTGTTGGGCATTTAACTACAAAGCCAGACAGACAAAATAAACAGATGATTTCCAGCATAACAGCATCAAGGAGGACACCTTTTGTGTATCAAACTACACAGGAACCTGCATAGCTGAGAAACCAAACAATGAAAAGAGCTTGTTCAACCTACAGCAATCAAACTCAAGAGATATCCTCAACACTATATATAAGAGTTCTCACTGCCATAATAGACCAAAAGAAATTTTCCAATCATCCAGCAACAGCCAAATCCCAGAGACCAGATCATGCATGACAAAAGAAATTAAATTATAAAACACAACAGGCAGTTTTAGCTAATATTATATTGTCCTGTTTGTGGAGATCACCTAAGGGCGCACATAAAAGAAGGAACTAGTGTACCTGTATTGAAGCAATTAAAAAGGTTTTGTTACCTTGACAAATCAAAAACTATGAATCATAACAAGCTTGCTAGATAAAACATTTTGGTTATTAGAAAACATGGGTGTCATGACAAACAGTTTGATGAGATTACAGCAAGGAGGGTCTGGAAATTCCAAAACAATCCCAGAATCCAGTAATTCAAATTTCATTGATGAAAGATAAATTGGTGAAATTCTACACTTCAAATGAACTATGGAAACAACTCATATGCCAAAACCAAAAACTGCCCGTATCTTGTTTAAAATAAGATCCCGCCATCCTCTTTCAGTATTTTCCACCACAGTTTCATTCCCATATCTTGCACGAACAACAGGAGAAACAAAATTAGAAAGATCATGAGCCCAAAAAACAAAAACAAAACTTGACTAAAAGAAAAACAAAGTTCTACTACTTCAAAACAAGAACTAACCTGTCTTCCTCGGGTATATCAGTATGCACCACCTTCACTACAGTAATCCCAGGTTCAGGCTCGTCAAAAGTCAGTCTTACCTGCAATCCCATCCAAATTCATTCAGCTGATCTATCTTAAACTGAAATCAATCTTGAACAATTCACAAAAAATCCTACTCACAGAAAAAACAACGAAGTACCTAAACAAAAACTAATAGAAAAAAACAAAACAAAAATAATGCATTCAATTCAGTAATTTTCTCCTATCCATCACCAGTTCGTTAAATCATCCAAGATTTCAAAGCAAAATCAACGATTAACTTACCTTGGATACAATCCCATCAGGCCAGTTCCCAAACCTCCATTGCTGCACAATCAATTTCCCCTCCAGCAACTCCAAATTCCTCCCAGTCACCGACCCATCAAAAATACTAAACTCTCCTCCAACCTCTTTGCTAATCTTCGCATTACTCTGAGTGAACCCCTTCCACCTATTCTCATCCATCAATATCTCAAACAAATCCTTGGCTCTACAACTGAACTTCTCCGTCAAACTAATAGTCTTAAACCCCTCTTTCCTCACCTCCTTCTTCTCCACCACCGCAGGCTCGCTCACCTTCCTCACCGATGCGCCAGCCACCGGCTGCCCCTTTTTCTCCACCTTCTTAGTCTCCAACTCTTCCTTAGCTGGCCCACCTTTAGCCATACTCTGCACGTAAACTCTAACTTTATCCTCCACCACCGGCTTCCCTTTCGTAAACATAGCATCCTTCAAAGTCTTTCCAATTGGGCCTTCATCTTTCACCGTAACACGAATCTCAGGATCCTCGTCAGCATTCTCATCTGAAATGTACGGAATCTCAACAGATCCATCTACCTTCAATAAACTACTCCCCTCACTATCTTTGGCTTCTCCTTGCCACGAAAGAACAACGTTTAACTCATAACCCGGAATAATTTTCCCCTTACGGACATTAACATAAGCTTCTCCCTCGACTTTTTCAACCTTGTTGATTTTTATAAAGAGGTTTCCTTCACCGTCGAGGATTGTGAGGTTGTTGAGGAGTTGGGAGAGGAGATTTTTTGACCACTCTAAACAGTCTGTCTCAGCCCAGTGCCAGTTGTGGACGTTGGCTCCGTCTGGCCTGTCTTCCACGATCCAACGTTTGTCTCCTTCACCGTACTTGGCCATTGACGATTCTTTGATGAAATTCAAGATTGGAAGAGATTCAGGGAGCGTCTTGAGTTTTCAAGAGAGATTCAAAGAACAGAGAGCCTGTGGTTTCGGTGAATGGATGGAGGGTTGATTCTCGTTCGTGTTCTTTATGATTCGGAAACGTCTAGAATTTTTTAGGTCAGGTTTGGGAGGGGAAGAGAAGAGGGATTTCGGAAAGGTCTGGAATACTAGACCTCACTGTGTTTTATAGGATAATTGTTGCTTGGTTGGGTGGGCGCCGGGCCTTTTTTGGCTAACGAGGATGAGTTAAATTAGCTAGTGCTTTTTAAGTTTTGATTGCGGTGAAAAGAATATTTATTTCCTTTTTCAATTTATTTTTTCATGCATTTCAGATTTTAGTATGATTTTTTTACTAAAAATACATTAATTTTTTTTAAAATTTTATTTTTAACATCGATATATCAAAATAATAATTTAAACATAAAAAACATTATTTAATTTTAAAAACAAGAAACGACCCCTAGTAAACTTCTGGTCTTGGGGCTCATTTAGTAAGGGCTAGTGGCTCATATAGTGAGAGCTTATAAACTATATAAGCCCACATGAGAGTGATTGATAATACATTTTAAAAACATTTTTAAAATAAATTGAAAAAAACATATTTTATTTTTTATTTTAAATTAATTTTTTATATATTTTTGATGATGTTAAAAATAATTTAAAAAAAACAATTTTAATACATTTCAGAATAAAAAAACACTTTAAAAATAATCATAATTAGATTATCAAACAGGCGTCATAACAAAGATTAAGAGGATAAGCAGGCAAATCGAGTGTGCCCACCATGGAGGATGAGAGGTAACAATCCCTATACACATGTTAGTTAAAATTTAGGCACAAGTTCTTTTTTTTTCAGGTTTTTTTTTATAATATGTGCATGGGTTAGCTACACTCAATAAATATTCCAGGGGCCAAGGGACACGCTCACCAAAGTGCTACCATTCCTAGAAAGAATAATACACCGATCCACTCTTCGGCTTGAGGGAGGCACCCTGTAGAGCACGCATGAGGTGCTTCATCTGTCTCAATGATGTAACTTCGATCCTTCAAGAATTCAACTGGGTATTTGCTTTCCCCTCATTCTAATCATCCAGCAACACAAGCCATCTATTTTGTATTCACATAGCCTTTTTCCAAGAGGTAATAATCAAATAAAGGGCAAATCTTTATGATGGTATACTTTAGTGAACAGTCTTGCTCATTCGAGTGCCAGCAAGAAGCATATTGAGATAGCATGGGCCCGTTTACATTCCGTTGTGATAAGACCACAGTTTTCATTGCAAGGACAGCTTCCCGGCAACACAAGGAATTATGATATGTTAATTGAATCAACCACTAAATGCAGCCACCACAACCCAAATAATATTAAGTACCAGCTGTCGGGAACTCAGGATTGAAAAAACACAAGCAAAACCAAAGCATATACATAACTATGATACAGAGGCACAAGCTCGGTATAAACAGCTTGCAATTGGACTATCACATCCAAATATTTGCACTGATTTTAAGAATCTCACTTGGATATAAAAATACCTCCGATATGATCGCAAACTTTCACGTAAACCCTTAGAAAGGAGCACAAACAATCTGAAAAGGTAAAAGATAAATATCAGACCCCTGGAAAAGAAGCTAAAGCAAAATTATTGATTGTGAAAATTCAATAAAAGATAGACCAGCTAGAAATTTGCTATACCTAAAATCAATCAGTGATATATAAAGGTCAACCCCGGCATCAGCAAGACACTACATGATTCTTCTTCACTTAAGGTGCAGCAAATAATTGCACTTTGTTCATGCCTCTAGTTGCAGATTGGATTAAACTAAGGTATATTAACAGCTTTGCTATGTGCCAGGACGCAACCTACTATAAAATTCAGTAAAGTCAAGCCGAAAGAAGAGGAATTTCAAATCAACATGTTGTTGCACAGGCAACTGAGACAAGAAACCTTCGAGCAACACTGTATATTCCTTTGATATTTCTTCCAGTTCCCGCCCCATATTTTGAAGAAATTCACCAGCACGTTGTTCTAGGGCCTTCCTGCCATCACTAAACCACGACCCAGGCTCTGATGGATCATCTCTTGTCTGTCTTCGTGATTTTGAATTGTCTTGAGAGGATAAAGAGGATGCCCTGGTTCTGCATGTAAGTGGTTCAACATGTTCATTAAAGGAAAAAAAATATTATAAAAATAGCATTGATGTTGGTCAACATGTATTAAGATCTTCACTTTAAAAAAAAATTCAATCGTTCATCAACATAAAAGTCATTCAAAAACACAGCAGATTTTTACCTTGCTTGTAACTCGTAAATTCCTTCACACAACCTATCTGCATGACTTCTAAAACGCAGTATAAGGTCAAACAAGACAAATAGTGACTTGTAAAGGGAATGAGATCGTTCACCGAGAAGAGACTTCTCTACAATTGAGTGGAGGTACTTGTCATGTGCTGCAAGTAGATCATCAAGATCCTTTGCCACTTCCATCTCATTTGAGAAGTTAGACCATGAAACCTCTAGAACTTCAAACATGATATAATATTGCAAGTTCGTAACAAAATGATTCATCTGATTCCAAATGACCTGGCATCGTCTCAGTGTTGAGAGTAACTGCAACTTAACTGCATGCTGCAACTTGGTGAAAGAATGAGAAGTAATGCAATTAGGTTTCATTGTCTTCCACGCACCAATAAGTGCATGCTCCACTCGCCTCAGCTTCCACAGGAAATTGAAAATTCTTAAATACCTTGCCATAACAGATTCCGTAAACACTGTTTCTAATGGTACTCTGGCATCATATTCCAACGAGAATACATCCCAACCTCTATCTCCACTTCCATGTGGCAACATCTTCACCCTCAACCTATCTAATATGTCAGGATCATCATACTGAGCATTGGATGATCGAATTGCACTTTCCAGCAACCCTGCCATCTGGAATGAACTAATTGTATTAGCAGGCTCAGAAAGTTCCTGCCCAACAATATCCATTAAATACTGGACAAAATCACCTTGCCCCAGCAGTAAATAACGCTTGATTGCAAGGCAGTGTTCTTTGAATTTATACCTTGTGTACATAACATCCAAAAGATGCTTGTCAATTCTCTTTGCTGCTTCAACAACAAGAGTTTCAAGTGCATCAGTTTCACCATATCCAAGACTCCCTCTTCTGGTTGTGGTTCCAGCAGCAGCAGCAGCCTCTGTTGCAGTATCAGCCCAGCCACGATCATCACAACAGACACGAAGGAAATTTATTGACTTCCCGGTCCTTAAAATGCGCTGAGCAAGGGGTTGTGAAATGAAGGAAGGAAGCATTCCAGCATGGAGCCTGTAACCTTCTCTCCAAAGTGATTCAGCTTTCACTGGCTGACCCACAACAAAAAACTCAGCAAAAATATCCTCCAACTCCCCTTCCAAAACCCAACTCCTAACCATTTCAAAAAGAGGTGAACAAACATGCTGCAGTAAACTCCTCATGAACTCATGAACCAATGGATCACCATGCCGGGCATGCAAATGTATAGCCCCAGCCATTGCCCCGCCCCTCAAGACTCTGCATTTATCAACCAAAACAGCCATTAACCTCATTTTCACTGTTGGTTCAGCAAACCAAATTGACAACCTCCTCAATGACAAATAATTAACTGAACTACTCGACTCTGAAACCAAAGGAATTGGATTCATCGCCTGTGCTTCAAGCACAGCCAACAGCCTATAATAATCTGAAAGTTCGTCCTGTAACGCAGCACAAAATGCCTGCCCAACAGTACCCACATCTTCAGCTGGAAACCGACCCATGATCTCTGAAATATACCCTTTAACTTTCCTAAACAGCCACCCCAACTCACACAACTTCCTAACCATAACCCTTGTAGCTCTTGGAACCTTGATGGAATCTGATAAAACATACCCATCAACATTTGCATCAAACTTGACATATTTCCCATCAATCCCTTGACAAACATATAACACATCTCTCACTAAAACCTCTTCGGACACCTCATTTTCCTCTTTCACCAAATTAACGAACTCTCTAAATGCGATTTCAAGTAAATTCTCCGGATCTTTACTAACCAACAAAACCCCATTATCATAACCCTTTTCCCTTCTCTTAAAATCACGGGAAATCCGCGATTCGTTGTTCAAATCAAGCTCATTTAACCCCAAATTAGGTAACAAAAGCGTGGAATTTGGAGCATTTTGTGCAATCTTTGTATCTTCGGAAATGATTTTAAGCAAATAAAGAACTGCCCATTTGTTATTAATACTTCCCGGTCCCGTTTTCGATGCAAATTTGTTGTATAACTCAGCGAGAGTGAGAGCTTGGGAGGATTTACCTTTAGTGGCAAGACCACGCTTGATTGATTCAGCGATTGCGGCGGCATCAGGGGCAATCGATGGGGTTAATCTGCTGGAGAGAATGCGGATTGCGTAGCGAAGAGAATTTTGGAAATCAGGAGGGTTAGGGTTAGAGGTTGGGGGTTTAGGGTTTTGAGAGAGTAAGCGATTGACTAGTTCTTTGACCAGATCTAGGATTTTTTGCTGGTCTTCTTCTTCCATTTCTGTTTTTTTTTTAAAGAGAAAGAGGAGGTAGAGGAGAGAGAGTGAAGGTATTGAGACTGGGGAGTTGAGAGTATGGTTTTTTTTTAATGGGCGGGGAAATGTGGAGTTTTTGTATTTTTCAAATTGGAGTACATAATATTTATTAATGAAATTTTATTTTTCAGGGGAAATATCAAAAAAAGAAAATTGTTAACTATATTTCTTTCATTTGTAATTAAAAAAATAAGTCATTTTTTTAACTTTATGAGATTTTGGGGAATTCTAAAAAAACAAAAGAAATTTTTTTTATCAAATTTCAAGGGATATACCTTTAATTTAGATGGTGTTTGAGAGTATGATTGTGGTTGGTTTTTAAAGTTTTTTTCACTTAGAAATGTTATAAAATAATATTTTTTTAATTTTTAAAAATTATTTTTGATATATATCAAAATAATTTCAAAATAATAATTTAAACAAATCAAAATTAAATTATTTGAAAAGGCATTTTTCAATTGCTTACCAAACGAGACCTTAATATACATGATATAGTCTAAAACCATGATTTTTACAAAGTTTTTCCTGTGAAGAATGATAATATTTATAGGGAAATTACAAAAGTTATTTTTAAATATAGAGGAGTATTAAGAAAAATTATGGAACTTATATATATATATATATATATCTTTTTTAAAATGAATCCATAAATTTCTAGTTACTTGTAAATATAATATTAGATAAAAGTATGCATATTACCATTATATTCAAATTTCCCTCAATTTTACATTTTTTTGTTTTGTTGTGCTAACATTATGCATAGGAGGGTAATTAACAATAATAAAATTTGCTTATAGAAATTGAGATTTTATAAATTGTATTTGTATAAAATGTGTGGGCTTGATTATATGCTTAATTTTTAGTCTTGGTTATGGATTTGGTTATTCATTAAAAGATACTTTTTATAGGTTTATCGGAGAAAGAATATATGTGAAAAATAAGAGAATATATAGGTGTAAAAAGTGTTTAGTTTGAGAGGATTGTTTTTTTTTACCTATTGACTCAATTTATTTATAGATTTTGGTCACACTCATATCGGGATGTGGAAGGTTTCAAAATTGGTAAAGATATTAATTATCATTATTGAATGTAGTGTCTTTTACTTTGTTCATGGAGAAATGAGTGACTCACAGTGATACGTTGTTCGAAAATAACATTTGTTGAGAAAATAAAAATCTACTTTGTATAAAAAGTAGTTCATATGTTGACCATTGGCTAGAAAAGATGGTGTCAACATTGCATAAAAGTGTGGGATTACAAAGAATATAAAGATGTAAATCCTAGAAATATAAAGATATAGAAATTGATTGTCAATTTAACCCTTCTTAATAAAGTTGAATTCAATCTTGTGATTGAGCTTAACACAATGATAACATGTATCAAGACACTAACTATTTTATATTGTTGAAGTTAATACTAAAAGTATTCAATACTCGCCCAACATCTATCATCACGAATAAGAACTATAAAATATGTCACAAACCTTCTAACATATCCAAGAAATACATTTTTTCCATACAAAAGTCATTTTTTATTAGCCTATAAGCATTCTTTTCTCAAAACAACTAATGTTTTCCTTTATAAGCATTTTTATAATTAGTAGTTTAAGAATTGATTAGTGCTTTAATGGTGATGTGTTAGAGTAGGTCCTCTACATTGATCATTTTCTTATTAAATCTCTAGAGATATTTTTTGGTGCTTTATCTTCTCATTAGGTGCTGGTGAAGAGCTTCTTCATTCTGGTTTTTTAACTAGGATGTTAATGCTAAAATAAGATATGAGCTTGGCATAACGGTTATGAAGTCTAATAGAGAAGTTAAGTTTAAGGCTATAATACCACATCCTAATAGATTAATGAAACTTTGTTGAGAAAAAACTGCAAATGGCATCACTTTCTTTTTTCATAAGATTGTAACTTTTATATATACTCCCTGTAATTTGTAAGATTATCATTGTTGTTTAAACTAATTTATGAAGACACATTTTGGAGAGATGGGTATGTAACACTCTATAATAAAATGGAAAGTTCTCTATTTAGTAGATATAAAATTTATTCTTAAGAGCTAAGCTAATCTCGCACCTAGGTTTTTTTCATTGAGGATTGTGCATGTGAGAGTCAAAGAATGATTGATGTAGGTAACCATCATGTAGCTATAATTTATCAAGGAGTGTTCTTTGTAGCGAGCAACTTAAATAGTCAAAGTGTTATGTATACTTTACATATCATTTCTTCATGTTCCTTTATAAAACTAAAGTTGCTAATAAGCATCTTATGCATATGATGGATTTTTGTATTGAATTTCTTGTTGATAAATTAAAAAGGTGCAAAGTTATTCTTATATAGTCAAAATAACAATATTTAGCATTTACACTTGCAATGAGAGTTATTAGAGAGACGAGTTATGGTATTGTCAGCCAAAGAGTTTTTAAAGGAGATTTAAAAGGAATGGACTAATTTTGTCGTGGTCTCATAAATGGTGCCACTAATAAATTTGTGAAAAAACTTCACACAAAAGTTAGGATTTTCACAAGTTGTGATCATGGGATAAGTAATGTAGGCTTGACTTAATCTTGATCATTCTTGAAAAAAAATAAGTCCCTCCTGGAACAAGGCTTTATGATGCTTAAGTCAATAGGTGTACAAAAAAATATATAAGAAAAAAAATATAAGTGTAAAGAAAAAGTGTTGAGTTTGAGATGATTGTTTTTTTCACCTAATGATCAAGTATAGTTCTATACCTTTATCACACTCATCTCGTGATATGGAGAGTTTGTGATTAGTGAAAGACATTGGTGTTCGTCATTGATTGCATGTCTTTCACTCTAATAATGGAAAAATGAGACTATTAGTAAAATAGTGACCAGAAATAACCATTAGGTGAGAAAAAAGACACTTGATTTGTATAGAAAGTAGTTTTTATTTGCATTGTCAATCATCAACTTGAAAATATTGTGTCAACCATTCATAAAAGTATGAGTTTGAAAAGAATATTTTAGAGAGTATGTCAGTTAATTATAAAACATTTTGTGTCTAAACATCGTGTTGTGCCATATTTTGACTTTTATAACTCAAATAATATATAAAAAGGTGTGTGTTAAGAGTAAGGATTTTTTTTGTGAAACTAGTTTAAGACCAAACAATTTTTTGAGGATAAAATAATAGGTGTTATTTGTGGCCAAACATCATGCTCCAAAAAGAACATACATTATTTTAATTGTTTTTTATACATATAGTATATATTAGCAAATAGTATTTTCATACAATTTTTTATTGACATTATGTTTATTTCTCAATATCAATAAAAATATTATAAAATTAATTACAAAATTTTCACATGATTATATTAGCATTATAGTTTTAATAAATTATTCTGTTTATTTTAGATACATACTTAAATTTTAATATATGTGAGAAAAATATTAAATATATAGATACACATAAAAAGTTTAATATACTTTTTAATATTAGCATATTTTATCAAGAAGTATGAATTATTTTCTCTAAATTATTCATGGATAACATAAAAAGATAAACAATATTCCATTACAAAATAAACAGTAAATGTTCAATCAAAAAAATATTAAACTTTCATGTATTGTTACTATTTTTGGTACATGCGAAATGTATAAAACTTGAAAATATAGACATAGGTATAAATTAAATGAATTGTTTTGTTTTAAGAAGTTCTTTTAATATTAGTAACGGAGGTAAAAATTAATAATATTTTATTTTATGAATTGTTTCATTTTAATGGGTAAGTGATAATGCACAAAAAAAAAAACGGATGTCATATATATATAATTAATGATTTAATATAAAATGTTTTTATTATTTTTAAATTTTAAGTATTGTTTTTGTTGACTTATTTTTGGAGTTTCAATAGTCTAGTGGTAATAAAATACCATATAATTTATTAGTTATTTAACAAGTTAGTTTCATATTATTTAAATCAATTTATCTTCTAAGAATTATATTACTGTTTCAGTATTTTTCTTGATTAAAGATAAAATTGAACATATATTATTATTATTGGTATACATTTTGTAAATAAATAAATAAAATCATATTCCGAGTAGAAGTTTTTTGTTTGAACATGTAGGATGGTCTTAAAGAAAAATACTATACATTTCATATTTATCAACAAAAATGTTTTACTATATGTGATGATATTTATTGAATCAAATGTGTAAGATAATATATTTGATGTTAGTAATAATTGTTTTCGATACAATTCTATAATTAAATAAAATTATTTTTTGAAAAAATATATATTTTATGAATCGGTGTATTTACACTCCTATTATTTATCTGAGTGAGGTAATCCTAGTTGTGCGTTACCATCGTTTTGATATTTACCGGACATGACATGTATATGCTCTCATGTGTTTTATATATATATATATATATATATATATATACTTTTTCATATTGTTGTTCTGATATGTTAATGTAAAAAATAAATTTTAATCATATAAGAAAACTATTTTAATGTTGCTGTAAATAAATAAAATACTTTTAAAAACTATTATTATGGGAGTACAAAACGGGCTCCATCCATTAATTGATATATTTATTGCACGCATGCTCGCGGGATGGGCACCGGGCGGAATCTCCATTTGCTTGGTCAACTAAGCATTGGCTTAACAATAAATGGACGGTGTCTAATCTTTTCACAATGAGCGACTTTCCATGAGAAACTAAGCATGGCCCCGGCGGGGATGGTTGTTTCTGTGGTTGTATTCTGTTTGTTTAAAATTTTATTTTATTTTATTTTAAATGAATTTTTTTTGATATTTTAAATTATTTTGATGTAGTGATATTAAAAATAATTTTTTAAAAATAAAAAATATTATTTTGATATATTTTTAAATAAAAAATACTTATCGTAACCGCACTTCATAACATGCCCTAACGGATTGGATTCTAACAAGTGAAAATATTAGGTTTCAAGATAGCGATGTGTACCAAATTTCTGCCAGCAGCATTATTCTTTTCTCCGCTGCCCATTCACTAAAAAATAAGTAATGTATTGTAGAGTACAAAGGGGGACAAAACACTCACCTATAAAATTTCAAATATTTATTATAGTATAATGGATGGCATATCTAAATCCTTGCACATGTGATCGTATATATCATTAAAAAAATTAAAGTATCGATCCTCACAGCATGCTAGAAAAAAAAAAGGACTAGATATGATCATTTCTTCAATGAAGTTGTTTGGATTTTTTATGGTAGAATAATTATTTTTTATCATGTCTAAAACTTTTCCAGTAAAGTTTTTGTTACACAAGCTTTTCCAATACATTACACAAGAATTAACTCGGGTTTATTTTAATCATTATAAAAATAAAAATAGTTATTATCATAGTTTTAAAACTCGACTAGAGGATCAATCTGGAGTAAGTCTTGATCATAGGTTGAGTTAACCATTAACTTGAGTAATAATGATTATTATCATAGTTTCAAACTTGACTCGGGGGCTGGCCCGAAATCGAAATTGATGGCTAACTTTGATAAAAGTTGTTATCATAATTTTAAAACTTGATTTCGGACAAAGCCCTGATTATAGGTTGAGTTAACCATTAACCTGGATAATAATGATTTTTATCATAGTTTCAAACCTGACTTAGGGGTTGGCCCAAGGTTAAGCTCAAATCAGCTTGACCATTGATATGGGTAAATGTAAGAACATATACCTTAGTTACCATAATAATACCACAGTTACCATAATAATAAAAATAATTGTTATTATAATTTTAAAAATCAGCTTTGGGGTTTGACCTGGAACCATTTCAAAGTTGGGTTGACCATTAACCCTAATCAATTTTACGAATAAAAAAATAATTATTATAGCTTTAAAACTCAACTCAAAATATCAACCTGGGGTCAAACCCGAGTTATAGGTTGGGTTGACCAATGATCCCCGTCAACATAAGGATAAAAGTAGTTATTATAGTCGTTTTAAAACCTGATTTGAGAATTAACTCGAGACCTAGTAGTTGAACATTGACCTAGGTCATAATAAGAATAAAAATAGTTATTTTATAATCTTAAAACTTGAACCATGGGGCAATTTAGGACCTAACCTGAGTTAAAAGTCCGGTTAGCCATTGACTTGAGTCAATATAAGAAAAATAGTAATTATCATAGTTTTAAAATCCAACTAAGGAGTCGACTTGGTGCAAGGTTTAGGTTATGGGTAAGGGTGGTCGACCTGGGTTGTCCCAAGATAACATAAAAATAAAAATAGTTATTATCATAATTTTAAAACTTAACTTAAAGGTAGACTTAAGACAAGATTCAATCCAAAAGTTGAGAGGGTCAACTCGGGTTGATACAGACAAATGTAATGATAAAAGTAGTTGTTATCATATTTTAAAACCCAACCTAGACTTAACTTTGGGATATGACCTTTATCACTGGTCAAAAGGGTTAACCTAGGTTGATTCAGTTCAATATAAAAGTAAAAAACAATTATCATTATAATTTTAAAATCTAACTTAGGATTCAACCTGTGGCAAGATCAAAATAATAGGTTGAAAAGGTTAGCCTGATATGACTCAAGTCAATGTGTAGATAAAAATAATTATTATTATAGTTTTAAAACTTAACTTGAGGGTCAACTTAGGATAAGGTTGGGTCATGAGTTGGGAAGGGCAACTCAAGTTGACATGGGTTAAATAAATTCAAAGCAACCTTATTTTAGCAAAATAAAAATTAAAAAGTTCAATGGAGTTTTTACCCATGTTTTATCTTGGGTCAACCGAATCACAAGTCGACTCTGATTTTGTACAATGTTAGGTCGGATCAATTATTTCTTTATTTTTTCCTAAACTCAAACTTATCTAGGCTTTGGATAGACCGAGTCCCATCCAGTGTCTACCAATATTTAAAACTACACAAATTGTTAATCAAGTTCAAAGCATACCACACAAGACAAAATAATAATTTATCTAGTTTTTTAGTCTAGTTCAATGAATATATTTCATTTTACCAAACACTGTCTAAAAGAGTGTTGTAATATGGTGCAATGTTTTTAACTCAAAAATATGGAATAACCTATTTACATTTTTATATTTATATTTTCAGAGAGGAATAATTTAGGAAATAAAAAGTTAACTTGGTAATGAAAACCTAATCAATAAGAGGTTTTATCTTTTAATTATCTTATTATTTTTTAACTAGTTATTTGACCCGCATTTCATTGCATGTAAAATAATTCTTTTTTTCAATACACTAATATTTTCTACACACTTTTTACATCAAAAACCTTAATCACAAATAAAGAATAAGTTCATATATGCATTTAACTAAATAAACTGATAACTATTCATGCATACAATTTTTTTTTATGAAACTCAATTCTTAATCACCCAAGGTTAACCAATCAAACCCATAACCCGAGTTGTGAACTTAATTGGGCTATACAATTTTGATTTCTATTTTTTTATATATATCTAAAAAAGACACCGATAAATTGATAGTTAACCAAATATTGAGGAAACTAGAAAATAATACCAAATCAAAACAAATTATGTTTTTAAACTAAAAATCAATAAAATATTAAATGATGAAATTAAAAAAAAAACTAAGACAGAAAAAAAAATCCAATTATGATGGGTGATTTGTTTTTTTTCTTTTTAAAGATAAAGGTGCTAAGCTTGGTTGGCCCCAATCACATAGGTCTCAAGAAAAAAGTCTGATTGGAGCAAGTATGCCTTTTTAATGATAACTCATTTTTATTATTTCTACTGTATGTATAATATTAAAGAAACCCAATATAAACATAATAATTACGTATACAATATCAATGATGGATATAGTAAAAACATATACACTTGCTCATAGTTTTCCGTGTGAGTGCTTATGAAGGTTGTGTATAACTTTTTTTATTTATTTTTAAATAACAATGTATGATCTTGATTATCTATAATGAGCATGTGAAATATAATTCAAGGTGGTCGTTTAAATTGTGGCCAAATTTTTTTGATGGTGCCAAACCAAGAGGTGATCCAGCAATATGTTGAGAAAAAGGATGCAAGCATCCACCCACTATATACAACATTGGTTGGTTGAAATATTGTCCATAGTATTCATTTATTGTGAAAATTTATTTTGGTTTTAATGTTAAAGATATTCTCTTTTTCTAATTATATTAAGGGTTTTTTTTTTTTAAAAAAACAAAATTTTAATGGGATAATCCATGCTTAAATTGTTGCATTTTCATTCAAACTTTAAATATATTTTTTTACACTTAAATAAATACACATGTATATGATTACTTTTTGCAAAGTCAAAGTGATCGAACCCATTTGTCAAAAGCATAATTTATAGGTTCATATAAAAAAATAATTTAAAAAAAATATTTTAACATATTTATAAATAAAAAATATTTTTAAAAATAACTACAGAAACATTTCCAAACCGACACATCAATCTAGGGCAGAAAAAAAAGGAATAAATTAATAGTACTGCTTGCCTCCATTTCAAATTCTTTGGAAAACGGGCGTAATTAATAATCTATTGTTTTTTATTTCTAAAATAATTAGAATGTTTTTCTATTATTTTGATATGAATATATTTTTAAAAAATAAAAAATAAAAAATAAAAATCTCGCGCAACCCAAAACAATGTACATGTATAGAAGAAGAAAGTTGGAATACAGTGGAGAGAGTACAGAAGCAGGGTTTTTCCTCTTTTAGAAAAGTAAACGTCAACTCCAACTGATCATAAAAAAGTAAGAGGATCATAAAAAATTTCAAACCTTGCGTGCGCGTAGAGCCGCTGGCCCACCTCCACTGCCTTTTAACATAGGATTAATAATGATGAAAAAACATCGACTGCAAAATCAGTCCCCAATCTTTTAATTTCCAACACATCAGTCCTCAATCTTGTAGTTTCCAACACATCAGTCCTCAATCTTGTAGTTTCCAAAATAGTATTATGGACGCGATGGTTGTAAAATTAAAGAGGCGTCAGGTTGAATTAATATGGTCTTAACCATGATTTCGATGTAATGTAGATGGTTTAAAATATCAAATTGAGATTGTACAAATTACAATTTATTTGTATTATATATATATATATATATATATTAGGATAAATTATCTGGTATATAAGTGTCTTTTTATATAAAAAAGAGTTTAATAATTCTATATCGGCATAGAAAATTAACATTTCTATTATATTATTCACATAAATAGCACAATGGTTAATTGAGCAAATTTAAAGAACATAAGGACTACTTTATAAAATTAAAAACACAAGGATAACTTTTGGGATTGTTTCTTGAAAATATAATCCTTTCCAAAGAGAACTTGAAATATAATATATTATTGTGTTGTCTAGAGTTTGTTTGATAATGTTATTTTTGAAAATATTTTTTATTTTTTAAAAATTATTTTTAATGATCTAAGAATACCAAAATAATTTTAATTTAAAATAACAAATAAAAATATTCATTTTTTCTCAAAAATATTTTTGAAACACAATAAAAAAATATACTCTTAATTTGTTAATAATTTAATTATATTATATTAATTTTTATTATTTTATAGAAACAAATTGTCGGTGAATTCAAACATGTAAAGCCGAGCAAAGATTCCAGTGTTCGCAAGATTTTGAAGATCAGTGTCTGATTTGTTCGTAGCTACATAGTTTGGGGACTAGATCAACTGTTGTTTTATATATATATATATATATATAGAGAGAGAGAGAGATACGGATACCTATATATAATTTGTATTTTTAACTAGAGAATTTTTTATTTTTTTAATGTAGAGAAATAAAATAGCTAAATTAATTTCAAAACTCACCGAAAACAAAAAAATATTGTAACGTCACCAATATAAATTTACAAAACCGAAACCGAGACGAAATATGCTTTACACCGATGCGAACAAGGCTCCTCCTTTTCTCCTCGATTTCCAAATCCGGGTAATGCGGAGTCCTCGTGTGTCAATTTATTTTTGTTTAAATTTATTTACTTTCTCCAATTCATTTGTCAACGTTTTGTCTGAATTTTATTACATTTGTAAAGACTACAAAAGGCTTAGAGATTCTCAACTGGGTATCTCTTGTTTTGGTTAATCTCTTGTTATATTTGATGTGTTTTTTCTTTTGCGATTTGTTTCTGGGTTATTTGTTGGAAACCTGAGATGTAGATTACATGTCTGTTTAATATGGAAAGCGGGTTTCTTTCCTTTTCATATTTTTATTCTGTCTCTTTTTCCGGTTTCCTTGATATAATAAAGGTAATTTTTGGCAGAACCTGATTTGAGTTTTGTTAAAAGTGATTGATTAATTTTGAAATGGGTTTCATTTTTATTTGCGTTTTACGTCACCTGTTTTGATTCCTTGCTTGCTGGTGTGTATAAAATGGGCATTTTTAGGCAGAACTCAGGTCAAGTTTTAATTGCCTTGATGGATACAAGTTGTGTGTGTGTGTGTGTCGGGGGGGGGGGGGGGTTGTTCTTGCAAAACACTTATTATTATTTTCTCATTTTCACGTATATTACTTAAAATTCATTCACACTGATGATGGTGGAGCGATTGTGTATAAGCATTCTATTTTGGGCACTTTGTTGAGTTTCACCCTTCCCTTTTCTTCTGGCTGCCGAAGATGCTGTATAGTTGGTAAGCCATTTCCTGATAGCATAGCAGGGTAACAAGTTTGAAAACTACCGCCTTTGGTGTTCTATGTCTTTTTTGTGCTTTTTTTATAATTTTTATTTTGTGACAAGAAAGGTCTCTTGTTTTCTCTACTCATATGTGATTTTGAAGGGTGGAGTGAATATAAAATGATGTGTTAGGCTGAGATGTATCGCAGCATACTTACTTCATCAAGACATAGAATTTAGTTCATGGCCAGTGGTCTCCGCATTCGAAAGGCAACTGTAGATTCCCTGAAAACCCCAAATCCACCAAAATTTCTTCCAGCATGTTTACAGTTTAAAACTTATAACACAGTAACTTCTTTCTATTAAAGTGTTATGTTCAGTTGCTGCACTGGAAGTCAGTCAAATCTAGAAAATTTGCATTTGGTATATTGTGCATAAGATATAGAATCCCTGTTAATGATTTTTCTTTTTACAGGCTAATGGAGTGTGAATCCTTTTGAGATGCGATAGTGGTGCTATTTTTTGTCACTGGAAAATATTATCAAGTTGAAATAGCAATGGCTCCTGGGGGAAGTGCTTTTAAAGAAGTTCTTGAATCTCATTCCACGGTTGCAGATTGTGATGTTGCAAATTCAAAATCAGAAAATAGCATTACACCAACAAAAGGTACTGTTGTTCTGGGTGTAAAGCACGGGGTTTATTCAAACAATGGTGTGCATGAACTCCTCGAGTGTCCTGTCTGTACAAATTTAATGTACCCTCCAATTCACCAGGTTTGTTCTTAATTATCTTGGATTTTTCTCCTTTAGTTTGGCTTCTTCCTTAAAAGCAACATGCAAACTCCCCCGCTCTCATTTAAGTAGAATTTTGTTTCTGACCAGTCACATATCACTTGAGACTTCCCAGAAATATAATTAAAGAAGAGCAGCTCAGGATTTCAATAGTTAAAATTAATATCACCTTGTCAAGGTTATAATGAAGGAAACTTCCTATGATATCTCATACAGTAAAGAGAAATTAATTGTAGCTTGCCATACTAAGGTATTTATCACGCCAATGACTGGCAAGTACTCACTTTAGTGAACCTGGAGATGTGGAGTACTTCTAGGGGAACTGCTTAAATTGGAAGTTAATCAATTCTGCTAGATTATTTGATGTACTAAAGTATATTCAATAAAGTTACTGATTGGTAGATATGGGTCATGATTAGCCTAATAAAATATATTATTAGCACAACTTGTAAAATACTATAATACCTGTGGTAGAGGCATAGAAAAGGAAATGAGAACAGAGTTCAAATTCATCAGGGGGGAAAGGTGGCATTATTGATGCCAGATGTAGACTTATGTATGGGGCTTAACCAGTTACTCTCTTGCATTTGGTTCATTGAATATTTAGAACAGAGATGCCCCTTGAGTAGTTTACTATATTTGAAGCTGCTTTACATGGTCAATTAGGTTTGGAGTTTCAGTTTATCGTTTCAAATCTGTAACTTAAAAGCCTTCTCCTTTCATTTATTTTCTTATCTTCTCAGATTGCTTAATATTGTAATTAATTTTCTTAACCCCCTCCTTGCGGGCTGGACTTGATTGTTACAGTGCCCAAATGGACACACTTTATGTTCGAACTGCAAGCTTAGAGTACATAACTGTTGTCCTACTTGCCACTATGATCTTGGGAATATAAGGTGTTTGGCTTTGGAGAAAGTTGCAGAATCATTGGAGCTGCCCTGCAAATTCCAGAGTCTAGGATGCCTTGATATTTTCCCATATTACTGCAAGCTCAAGCATGAGCAACATTGTCGATTCCGTCCATATAGCTGTCCTTATGCTGGGTCTGAGTGCTCTGTCAGCGGTGACATCCCTGCTCTTGTTTCCCATCTCAAGGATGATCACAAGGTTGACATGCATGATGGGTGTACCTTTAATCATCGTTATGTCAAGTCAAATCCAAATGAAGTTGAAAATGCCACATGGATGCTCACAGTAAGTTCCTCGTATGATGTCTGATTAAAGTTGGATTGTTAAACTCTTTTTTTTTTTGGCTTTTCTGTGTATGTGTGCGTGTTCGTGCATGCAGGTTGCTAGACTTATTTTTATGTGTAAGATGTTGCCATACTTTTTAAAATTTTCCTTTCTTTTTTGAGTGTTTTCTTCTCGGGGTTGGGATTTGATGTGACTCAAACTTTTCTAGAAAAATTCCTTGCAGGAAAGGGAAAAGCAAACTTTGAAACAGATTTTGATGTATTTCATGCATGCTTCCTGCTGGGCTGTTTTGGAATATTTGTCAATTCTCTTGTGGTTCTTGTGTTTTTAGCTCCTGCTGTTAGAATTATGGTGCTGCGGATGCTATTAGAAATGTAAATGCGCTGTGCTTTGACGTCCATTTGAGATAGTAGTGTCACAACCTTTTGTTACAATATTTTTCTTCTTAGAAAGCTGTTTTTGGAATCTCATGAATCATGCTTTATTTACTAGTTAGTTGGTACTTGTGTTAATCACTTTTCATCTGAATTTCCTGATCCTCTGCAGGTATTTAACTGTTTTGGAAGACAGTTCTGCTTACATTTTGAGGCTTTCCAGCTAGGCATGGCACCTGTCTATATGGCCTTCTTAAGGTTTATGGGCGATGATAATGAAGCAAAGAAATTCAGTTACAGCTTAGAAGTTGGTGGGAATGGTCGCAAACTGGTATGGCAAGGAATTCCCAGGAGCATCCGCGACAGTCACAGGAAAGTCCGTGACAGCCAGGATGGGCTAATTATTCAAAGGAATTTGGCTCTCTACTTCTCTGGTGGGGATAGGCAAGAGCTGAAGTTGAGGGTCACTGGCCGCGTATGGAAAGAAGAATGAGATGGAAAGTTGATGCTAAGGCTATTGTACAGTTAGCTTAAATTCATGAGGATGCTTGGGTTTCTCAATGTGCCAAAGATGGAGCTTTAGTTATTCTGATTAAATTGGGGTTTTTCAGTTGTCTTGGTGTTTATGATTGAGATTGGTCTTTGGCATCTGTATCGTCAGCTCGCTGTTCGGTTGACAGTGTAAGAACTGGATATTCGGTGTTAAACCGGTGGGTGAGGGATCTGGGCAGAGCACATGCATGAGCAGTTCACACATTTTGAATATCACCGAACCTACTGTAATCTGTCTTTGTTATGCTGTTGTAGCCCACATGCCCCCATTGAGATGAGAAGGAAAGATCAGTTGTCTCCTTGTATTTTTTAACAAATATCAATTGATACTTTACTGGGAAACCTGCAAGGTTGAGCACCTATCTTCTTTATCTTTAGCATTCACAAAACAAATTTCGATCATTGGATTCTAAAAATATAAAATTCTTGGGTATTTGTTCAACCATTCTGTATTAAGTTTGATCGGATTAATCGAATCAAACCGTGGCGGTTTCTTACAAGCCAGTGTCTTTCAATTGGTGATTTCTTTTCATCAAATATTTTCTTGCCATTGTTTTTCTAAAACTCCCTGCTCCTAAAAATCCAGGTTTGACGTTAGAATCTTCATCAAACCTTCAAGGGAAAATCCGGCTGACCAATTTAAAGAGATTACAAAGAACAGAATTAGAAGGTTTATTGGTTTTGGTGGTTTTTAATCAACAAATCATGGACTGTGACAGAAAATCAGCGTATGAATTTTGAATGTTTGCCCCAACTTGAACCGAACCAGCCATCAAAGCTAGCAAGACAGTTTCTTTGCTTGCTTGACCCAAGCCCAGATCCTGGATTAATGTGCTTGACTTCCCCGTTAACCAACCTTTATCAGAAATTCGAATAGGTATTTTTCTTTTTCAAAACACGTGTTCAAATTATTGAACATGAAAAAAACATAGCAAACACGAAAAACTAAAGAAAATAAAGGTTGTCCTGTGCTATGCATACCTTAAATTTTCAAAATGATATAAAGGTTTGAATTTTTTTTATTTAAATATTTTTTTAAGAAAATAGATCATATTGCCATATTTTTCTGAAATCAACTTGATACTAAAATATTTTTTTTAATACCGCTATAACCAAGACAGGCTAAAATAAACTATTAGCTTTAAATACTAATAACCACATAATGTAAAGATTAAATTCAAAATAAATCAATGACCAAAGAAAAAAGAGGGAGTTAAAATAATAATAAAAAAAAAACATTATGAATTACAATAGCCGTTAAACTATTTTCTAAACCGAATTTCCCGCGATACAAAAAGGAAAAGGGTGCTTCTCTGTCCCAGAAACAGAGAGCCATTACAGAACAACATCAGCAACCGTCTCCTTTCTCTTTTGTTTCCAAGTTCTTCTCCATCCTCAGCTCTCTTTCTCTTTGTCTCTACCAGTCCGTCTATCAGTTTCCACTCCTTTTTGACAGGATCATCTATCACAGGCTTTAGGGTACGTATACATGTTCATTTTCATTGATGGTTGACCGATCAATGGTATGACCATTTAATGCTGCTCTTTGGATCACCATTTTTTTTTAGAATAGATCAATGGTGTACCTCAATGTGCATAAATTGATATCATTTGATGGAATCAAGTATTTCAACAGGTGTCATTTATTTGAAAGAAATATTTATTTCCAACCATAGATAGTTTTTGGGTTTTTGATTCGATAGAAAGTACCTTCGTTTGTTTTTGTCGTGCTGATAACATATTTCAATATGGTTTGTTTTTTCTGGGATTGCAGGATATTGTTTGTATTAGACTTATCCAAGAACTGATATGTTCTGTTGTGGAGATAAAGAGGAGGAGCCCCATGGACCGCCTGCTAATCAATACACAGCCCCACCTAGAGGAGGGAATCCATATGGTGGTGGTAATTCATTCTGTTCTTAGTTTCCATTCTTGGCTTTTAATTTTCTTGTGTTCTTGCCCTCCATTATTGACATAATTTCATACCATTTCGGCAATTTCTCCTGTCCGAGGAATGAGGATAGATCTAAGGGAAATGGAATAGCAGCCAAAAAGAATAAACATTTAATGTTTTCTGGTGAATGAGCTGGGTTTCTTAAGCTTCTGAAGTGATAATTCCTATAGGCAGCGGGAGAGGAGAGCCGAGAAGCGTCAATCCGGCCAGAAAGGGAGCTCCACAGAAGGTATTACCTATTGAAATCCCAGCAATACCACTGGATGAGTTAAATAGGATGACAGGAAACTTTGGTACAAAGGCTTTGATCGGAGAAGGTTCTTATGGCCGAGTTTTCTATGCCAAGTTAAGTGATAGCATGCCTGCTGCAATTAAGAAGCTAGACACCAGCAGCTCACAGGAACCAGATTCTGATTTTGCATCACAGGTTAGATACTGGAAGCGTTCCTTTTGGTAAATTCTATGTTTTGGTCGCAAAGTTTTGATTCGATGTTTGCATCTGGGGTCATGCAGTTGTCTGTCGTTTCAAGACTTAAGCATGAACACTTTGTGGAGTTGACGGGGTACTGTTTGGATGCAAACAACCGAATCTTGGTTTATCAGTTTGCAGTAATGGGTTCTTTACATGATGTACTTCATGGTAAATCCAGTTTTGATGTTTCCTAGTTTCATTTGTTTCTTGGAATTTGTTCATATTGTCATTTAATTTTATACTGCAGGGAGGAAAGGTGTACAAGGGGCTGAACCAGGTCCGATTCTGAACTGGAACCAGAGAGTTAAAATTGCCTATGGCGCAGCAAAAGGCCTCGAGTATCTGCACGAAAAGGTTCAGCCTCCTATAGTTCATCGCGATGTCAGATCAAGCAATGTCCTACTCTTTGATGACTTCGTGTCCAAAATTGCCGATTTCAACTTGTCAAATGCCAATTCTGACACTTCTGTTCGACTGCATTCAACCAGGGTCTTGGGAACATTTGGCTACCATGCTCCAGAGTAAGCCTCGTATCTTCACTAATACTAGCCTGTTGTCTGAAATTACAGTCTTAGCTTACTCTAATCGTCAACATTCACTCTCTCATCTATTAAGAAACCATTGGGCATCTAAATTTTGTAAAGTGAAGCATATATTCTGTGTCCCAAACCAAAATGGAGCAGCTTTTATTCTGTGTCCCAACTTTTTAGCCTGCCTAGCAGCTAGTAGTAGCTCTTATTTATGCAAAAACATTCCTGCCATCATCCTTATTGTCTTGCATTACAAATTCTGAGATTTTATTGCATTCTCATTTCTAATCCATGGCTTTGTTTCCAGGTACGCCATGACTGGACAGATAACTCAGAAAAGTGATGTTTACAGTTTTGGAGTCGTTCTTCTAGAGTTGTTGACTGGAAGAAAGCCAGTAGACCATACAATGCCTAAAGGGCAACAGAGTCTTGTCACTTGGGTATGTTTCAGTTTATACTTAGGCCTCCCTTCCCTTTGCAATTCTTCTTTCGTGCCTTTACCCAGAAGAGATTTAATTGCTGCAGGCAACGCCAAGATTGAGTGAGGATAAAGTGAAGCAATGTGTAGATCCGAAGCTAAACAATGATTACCCTCCAAAAGCAGTTGCCAAGGTGATTACTGTCATCCCTTGTTTTTCCTCAACACAGATTATCAAGCATGCGGTTAGTTTCGGATAATAATAAAAATCATATTTCAGAGCCTCACCTGACAGCTTAAGTTTTTGGATGAGATGATTTTTTAATATGATATTAGAAACTGTTTGACCCAGTGATCACGTATTTGAATCTCACCACCCCATTCTATTTGATAAAAATCAAGCACAAGGCAGTGTGGACCTGTGTGCAAGTTTCAAGCCCAAAGGGTTTTCACTTGAAGATGTGTGTTAGAAAATAATATAAATCATATTCTGGGACTTCACCTCATAGCTTAAGCTTTCAGGTGAGATGATTTCTTGATATAGTATCAAAGCCTTATTGACCTAGCGGTCACGAGTTCGAATCTCATCATCCTCATTGTATTTGATAAAAATAAAACACAAGATAGTATGACTATGTGCAATTTCAAGTCACTTGAGCGGGGTGTTTCAAGATAAACTTAAGATTTTAGATGAGATGATTTATTAATAGTTAGTCTCTACTATTGAAGTGTTGGTGAATGTTTGAAACCACTTCTCTTTTTCTCGCTGTATCTTGTCCTCATTTCTGTACTTTTCAATTGGTATATCAGTTAGCAGCAGTTGCAGCCCTTTGCGTTCAATATGAAGCAGACTTTAGGCCAAACATGACTATTGTAGTCAAGGCTCTTCAGCCACTCCTCAACTCAAAACCAGCAGGGCCAGATGCCGCACATTCATAAGTCACAGCTTAATCTTAAAATCAGCAGGACCAGGCTTGAGTAATATGTAAAATTTCCCGCAATCCTTCCAAAATGGCTTTGATATAGACATTGTCAGGGTGAAATAACAATGTTAGCACTTTTCTAGGACTGTATTTTTAGTTTTACTTTGACAAACAAGGAAGGGAGATTTCCATCATGTATCAGTTTTCTGTTGTAGTGTTCAACTATCTGCTACTGTTCCCACATTGTGGAACATCTATAGAATTACATCTTTTCATTTTGGAAGGATCTAAAAGTGTCGCAGAAACTTTGAACAGATCAATTGGTGTAGAGGCGAAAGTCTGCATTTTTCTTTTTTGTGCAGCTTGTTGTGTACTGCTACCATATCAAGCCCCACCTTGTCATGGAGGTAAAAATGAATGAAACCTATGGAAAACAGATACTGTGAATCATAGCAATATGCAAAATACATGTATATATCATACGATTTTTTGGATCATTTCTCTCACTTCTTCAATCACAAGCCAAGCCCTGTGCCCTCCATTTGCTTCAGCTTTCATCTCTCCATCTTTCTTTAGCTTCAATGCAAGGATGATCCGGTTGTGATTTCCCATATTATTTTTCCAACTAATTATAAGTAAGGTCTCATAATATAATTTATATTATTCTCTAACACACCCCCTCAAGTGAAAGCTCTTTGGGCTTGAAACTTGCACAATCCCACATTGCCTTATGCTTGGTTTTTTTATCAAATAGAATGAGGGTGGTGAGATTCGAACTTGTGACCACTAGGTCAACAAAGCTCTGATATCATATTAATGAACCATCTCACTTAATCAAAGCTTAAACTTGTAAGTAAGGTCCCATAATATGATTTATATTATTCTCTAACACTAATAAGGTTTTTTATTTTTTCATAAATCAAATAAGTCCAATAGAATATATATATATAAAAACTCAAGAGAATGAATATATCTAACCTTGTAGGCATTTTATGGCAAGGAGAAAGTCTTTTTAATTTGTTTTATTATTGTAGAATAGTTTTTTTTTCTATTCTATTGGTAATTTCTTTGTATTTAGGTTAAATAATTAATTAAACATTGAAATATTCATTAATAAAACCCTTATCTTTCTCCTTTTTTTTAGTTTGTTTTGATTGTTTAACATCATAGTTAAAAAAAGTCAATAGACCTCGATGGCCACCAGGTTTTATTAGAAGCTTTTTTCAAAGGAGGACAGCGTGATTAGTGGAGTTGGTGAGCGATTTTGTATTTATATGGACAGGTTACGCTTACCATGACTAGGTAAGGACGAGGAAACTGAAGTTGCAGCAGCTGATATGTCTGTGCTGTGAGTGCTGCTGCAGCTGGGCCTGTTGCTATCCATAGGAGTGCTAGTTACAGAAAATGCACATAATTAATTAATGGTTCTTGAAAACTCACATTTAATCATCACCAGATAAGTAAGATGAACAAAAGCAAATTACATAAATAAATATAACGCCTGTTTGGATGAGCGGTCCAACGTTTTGTTAAATTTCAATTATTATTTTGTATTTTAAATGAAACTATTTTAGTGTATTAGATTACTTTGATGTGTTGATGTCAAAATAATTTTAAAAATAAAAACATTATTTGATATATTTATGCAAAGGAACTTAAAATCACTGAGCATTTCAAACAGTCAATAATGTTAAGAATACATTGTAGATAGATGCTTTAGTTTCACACATGGGATATCAATAAATTTATGCAAGGAAAAATCACTGGATTTAATCAAAATGAATCATACATGAGAGCACATTTTTTAAGATAAAAAATATTATTTTGATGTATTTCTAAATAAAAATCATTTTAAAAAACAACTACAACCACCTTGTGTTGAGTTGATTTTTAGAGGTAGTTAGATTATTCACTTTAATGATTATGGATTCAGTTTAAATATAATAAAGTATTATATTAATTATTTAACTATATGTGAAGTATTTTTGGTAAAAATCGGAGCACATGTCCGCTTCTAAACGACAGGAGGCCAATAATGCCGGTCATAATGAAAAATCAAGTCACGAGCATACGACTGTACCTCATCAAACTAATACTGCATCTGACTAACTCGAGTGGCAACCAACATCATTGGGCCAGTAATCACCGTTAACTTCAATTAAACGAAACATTATTGTTTAGTACGAGGCATACGTATGATTGCCTTGAATCTGGCTGAACCTGATGTCTCCATCAAACAAGTCTCCGTTTTCAAGGTGCTTGAAGTGCATGGAATCCTAAACTAAACAGATCCCTGCGTGAAATCTTTATTTCGTTTCACAGTAAACAATTAAGCTTTTTAAATATTGTTTATTTGCGAAGCCAGGGGCTTAAGGTTATATTTAAATCTTGGATTAGGCTTTAAATCTTAGGGTTCTTGATTATAATTAGATCTCGAGGGAACCCTTCCTTATTTAAATCTTGGATTAGGCTTTAAATCTTAGGGTTCTTAATTATAATTAGATCTCGAGAGAACCCTTTCCTTACACAGCAGACGCCATCATTTATTGCCTGTTTGGGTGTAATTACAGTTGTTTTTTTAAATATTTTGTTTGTTCATAAATACATTAAAATAAGATTTTGTTTATTTTTAAAAATTATTTTTTAAAATACATATTCAAACAGTTCCTTAATGTAAGGTACATAATTGCTCATCCCCCATCACTCCCAACTACTGTTATTTAATAAAAATCAAGTTATCGAGAAAACCGATAAGGGATCGAGGTGATGTCAAGGGTGAGAGAGAGAGAGAGAGTCTGTACGTGCACCATGTCTTCTTGTAAGGCCCTAGGTTTACGGTAATTAAGGTGCAAAAGAGTCGGTGAACGAGTGTGGCTGGGACTTTAACTCCTTCGTTTGATTAGCTGGAAAGTATTTTTTTTAAAAAAAAAATGGCATTGATGGAAATTGAACCTTTAAAAAACTATATTATTTTTTTAATATTTTAAATAATTTAAAATATACTTCCCAGACAAATTAAAAAATATTTCTCAGGCTATATCATTAAAAAATAATTTATTAATGTTTTATGTTTATTTTCAAGTTTAGCTAGCATATAAATAATTGAATATAACTATTTGTGCACAATCCAAAAATAATTAAATAAAGACACATATTTATATTTATTGTGGCCAAAATTATTCTTTCAATCTGCCAAATTTCGTTGCACTTTTATAACAAATCTCAAATTCAATCATCCTGGATCTCACCTCACATCAATTATACTCATCATTTCACTTTAATATTTATAATAATATTCACAATTAATTATACAGTTTATCTCAGAATAGTGTGTGTGTACACACAAGATCATCAAAAGACTATTCCTGGTACAATTGAGAAGACTTGCAAAACAAATATAATTATTATGACAATTGAATTTGAAACAGCTATAACAATGTTTAATCTTTTAAATTTCTGGTCACACATCCTTGTTTTATTTTTATTTAATCATTAATTTTTATCTAATATATACAATAGTATCAAACCTACCTTCACATCCAGTCCACATTATTTCTTTTAGAAATCTACAAGCTCTAAGTGTTCTCCTTTTTTTTTTTTCCTCCATTCTTAAGTTCAATTAAAGCATTTTTTTTTTATCTTTTGTTTTGTTTTCTTTGTACTTAGAGCAAGTCCAACACGGAGAGCCATCGCAGCATCCAAAGCTAAATTTTAAAAAAATTGGTTGTTTTCATTCTTTTAACATCTTCAATGGGAGAGGCATCCCTAGAGGCATTTTGCCTCTTCTCAGCTGGAGAAGGCATTCCTACAGGTGATGGATGAAGAGCCAAAATGAAAAAGAGTCGTTGGAATGTTACCGTTGCAACAACAATCAACAAAAAAAGCAACGAAAACACAACAATGAAACCCACAACAACAACAATGAAAATACAACAACACAACAGATGGAAATGGAGGGTGTAAAGACTTGATTTTTTGTATATATATGCATAATATCCATACATCACGATCCATATTCATTCTAATCGGTAAACATTATCCATACAATAAACATTCCATTAAAGAAAATAAGGTTCGCATAAACGTACAATATTACAGTTTTCATAGCTAAAGCTTTTGATTAGAAATATACATACATAGATATGGTTTACGTTCTTAATCTACTGGTGGAACTTTCCGATTTACACAAAAAAGTTTTACAAAATTATGCATTCCATACATTGCTTCATCCTAAACACAACTTAGTTTCGAATGCAATCTACGTTGTTCTTTGCCAAAACTAGGTCCCTTTTTGTATTAGGTTCCCTAGACCTCACGTGGCTGTGACATCCCTGCAGTAGCACAAACTGAAGACTTTTTTGGGCATGTCTTTTGGATGCTTTTGGGTTTTATTAAATAAACAACATGCAAAAATTATTATATTTAAACAAATTAAAGATATTAACAAGAAAATGAAGACTTTTACTACAAGATTATTCTGTTTCAATCAAATTAGTTTCATATAATTAAGTTAAAAAATTAAAAGGCTTCCCGAAGTGCATGATCAAATATCTTTATTTGTGGTTTCTCAACCTCTAAACTTAGAGCATGTAATGTGTAGTTAACATTAAAATATTTTTTAGTATTTATTAGCACATATAATCATAAAATATCTTAATTATTTATGAAATATTCAAAGTTAATCCATAAATGTAAAAGACTCATTGACTTGGCCTTTTAGAAAAACATTGATGTTGATTTCTAAAAATAAAATACTTGTCGAATTTAATATTTATAAAAGTTTAATTTCCATCCCTAATAGTAGAAGACGAGTTGATTTGCCAGCTTACTGAGTTTTTTATCTATATAGAAAATTAATTGATTTTATAAATGTTGTATTTTGTAATTTTAATATTTAATTAGTATAATTGTAATTGATAAAATTCGTTCATTTTTTTGAATATTGCTATCGCTAAAAAACTTTTGATAAAATTTGTTAAAAAAATTTGTGAAGAAGGCGAAATGATTCATTAGGAAAAAACATAAAAAAGAAACCCGGTTAAAAAAGAACAACAGACTTGGACAGTAAAAAATACACGTGAAAAAAAGATCATCGTTTCTTTAAAGGAAATTAAGAGAGTCTAAAATATAAATTTAAATTCAAAGCCAAAGTTTTTTTTATAATATTTATTCATCATATTATTATATTAAATATATTTAAGAATATCAATATTAATTGTTTTTGCAAGAAATAGCAGGTCAATTTTTTTCTTTCTTTAGATATTTTTAGGCGATAATATTAAATAAATATTCAACACATATACTAAGTCTCACATAATCTATAGTGTGATCGAAATGAGAAGTGATTTTTATAGTTTTTTTAATTGTAGATAACCTAGATGAATTTGTAAAAAATTAAATATGAGTTGCCTGTTTCCCCCCAGTTAGATTAGATATGCCACATTATAAATACAAATATTGCAAATGTTTTGAAAAAAGAAATGGAAAAGTTTTTTTGTGCATAATTATTTATTTGTCGTCTAAAAAAAACAGTGTAGCCGAAACAAGCAAAATATTTGACAGTTGTGTTAAATTTAATTTTTATTTAAGCGAAATTTAATGTAATAAAATAGCTCAACAACCCCTAGTATAACAATAACAAAATATATAATTGTATTCCGGGTCATTTTTTTTCTCTATCTAAATATTTTTAGGCGATAACATCCAATAAATATTAAAACATCTAATTAGTTTTACATGCTTTAATTTGACACAAATATACAAATATATAATTAATTTGATATACTTTAAATAATATATTTAATTTAAAGAAAAAAATTGAAGTAAATCCAAATATTGAAATTTTATAATTTAAAACAAAACCTGAAAAACAAATTAAGACCGAAATCAAACCTGAAATCAAAAATTGCATAGAAGGATAAAATTGAAAGAAATCAAATTTCAATACTGAAAATATTAAGGATTTATAATAAATTTGCATGGAAGGATGAAATTGAAATCAATGAAAACTTTGAAACCGAAATTATATAGAATTCCGGCCTAATGCAAAAAATTAAAAGCATGAGGACCGATTTGAAACTTCAAGATATAATCAATTTCAATTGACGGACGAAATTGAAACAAATCAAAACCTATATAATAGCATTAATAGAAATAAAATCAAATTATAACGTTCAGGGACAGAAATGAACTTTGACAAAAAACAGCTTAGTTGACGTCATGTTGTCCAGGTAGGAGAGAGAAATGGGGGGAAATTCAAATGACCATTGACACGTTTACGGACATCATAGTGACACACGCGCGCGCCCCATGTGAAAGAGAACATCCCTGAAAATCATTCTAGACGCCTTTTGGTCATTTTTCGATGCCGGAGTAAGTCGCACACGCCGCTTGAAAAACACTTGAGCGTTTAAACAAACGGCGTGTCCTGCGACGCGCCGACAACTGTCAGCAAAAAATAAAATAAAAAATAGCTAATTACCGGAACGCCCCTCACCCCATGCTTGTTTTTTTTTGTCTTTTTCGAGGGACAAAAGCGTTAATGCATTGTTTAATGTAATATTAAAAAAATAAAAAACTGGTCGGCCGAATCGAGTCGGACCAGACCGAAACGGTCAATGACCGTTCAGCCCCTAAAACCGACGGCGTTTTTTGTCGCTTTGGGGATTTTTCGTTATTGTACTATTCAAAAACAAAAAAAGACATACATTCGCGATTCACCATGGCAAATTATCAATAAATAGTGACAATGAATCACATAAAACAGGGAGATACCGAGTTGTTTCAGCTATTCTTCTAACTAGTCGACTTGGCAAGTCAAAGCAAAGCAAAAGCATAACAAAGCAAAAGGTAGATACAATGGTAATGGTGTCGTGTTTTGGAACGAGATATTAAGGGACTCCATATTACTTTAAATAAACTTCAGGGACTAAGATAAAACTAACACTTCTCGAAGGTCCTCACTCTTTAATGTCGTCTCCAACTGTCTGGCATCAAACTATCCAGTGTATGTGCATATCAGCACCCATGCATGCATGCATGCATGTATGAGCATCTCAGCACCCAGCGCGATGATGCTCGTAATCTCCACTGACAAGGAAAAGAGGACAGTTAAAGGAGAAGATCAGCAATTATTTAAGCACCGACAGAGTAGTAGAGTCCAGCCTTTTTTACACACGATGATGACGCGTTTACACAAGAGTCCAGCCGAGTCCACGCACTATGTACGGATTCCTCTTCATCTTATAAAATAATAGTCATAAGAAAAAAAACTCATTACGTAACTAGTTGGATGTAATATAATAATTATTATAAATTTATATAATTATTAATTTTAGAGTAAAAAAAATTTAATTAAAATACACTCAGACTAGACCGATACCTATATCAATTAAAAAAAAAAAACACTCTTAACGTAGATTGTCCAGCTTGGAAACTACGGCCTAGCTACTCCTAGCTCGTAACAAGTAAAAGAGTCGTCTACCTACTCGAAATAAATTTAAGTGACCTATTTAAATGAATTAAATTCACTAGTGGTATTTACTTGAGATGTTCTGATTAATTTTATAAATTCTGAAATTAATAATTATATAAAATTTTAATAATTATTATATTAACAATTATAAATTTCAAACTTGACCATATAAGAAATATTTTTTTTAATTCCGAGTTATTACCACCGTGCCTTTAAATAATTAGCAAGGTTTTTTTTTTTTAAATACTACTGTATGGTTAGGAGATAAACAAATGGAAATGGCCATCTATCAACACAGAGGTCGGAGAAAACATTGCTGGGCTTATAATGACCACGATGCTTATCGTAGTATCCCAGGCGACGCACATGTTATAACACCTTAGGGATGTTTAAGGATATATTTGTGATGTATTTTTGAAAAAAAAGTAAATTTATTTTTTATTTTAAATTATTTTATTTTAATGTTTTTAGATCATTTTCATGTATGGATATCAAAAATATTTTATAAAAAAATAAAAAATATATTATTTTCATATAATTTTATTTTTTATATATAAAAAAAACAACCTAAACAAAGTCATTTGAAAGTTGAAGCACGCATCCATGTTTCTTTTGCCACCATGTTTTATCATCCTTCGAGTTATAAGCAATCAAATCTCTCTTTTTTTTTTATACAAAATAAATATTTTTTTAATGATAAAAATTAATTATTTATCGTTTTAGTTTTTAAAATTCACTAAAAAAAGGAGGATGGGAGGGAAGGGTTTTAAACAATGTTTTTTTTTTTTTTTACAATTTAATAGATGAATTCTTTCAAATCTAGAATCTAAGTTTATTGTGTTGAGGAGTATGAGTCTAAAGTATTTCAACAAGAAACATTCTTTATTTTATTTTTATCTTGAAATATAAATTTATATATATAATATTTCAACAAGAAGCATGATTGCCATGATATATATAATTTTCATTCTTATAATATAAATTTATACATTCGAGTATAATATAATCATATTATGAACCTCATCTACTTTTAGGTGAGATAGTTCCTTAACATGGTGTCAGAGCCTCGTTGATCCAGCGGTCACAAGTTCGAATCTCATCACTCCCATTCTATTTGATAAAAAATCAAGCATAAGACAATGCGGTATCTGAGTTTAGTCAAATGACTTTCATTGAGAAGTGTGTTAGAGTATAATATAATTATATTATGAGCTTCATCTGACCGCGTAAACTTTTAGGTGAGATGATTTCTTAACATTTTCTAGTTTATTATTTGTTATCAACTTTTATTAGTATATATGATAAGCTAAACAATTTAATATATAATGTTATTCTTTAATGCTGATTATCATACCTTTCTTGTGGTTGATTTAATTATTTTTTTATGACATTTGACGGAGAAAGGAAAACATATCCCAGCATATCTTCTATGATCTTTATTTATTAATTAATATATGGAATCTACTTAAAATAACAATACATAATTTCATATAAATATATATAAAATCTCTTTCAAAACGACCCATCTGGCATGACTAGAAACAAGGTGTTCTAGATGTAGCAGTTCCAAAACGACAATGACATGAGTTACAGCAAATGGCGGTGAGCGCTGTCACCAACACAGTTATATAGTGACAGCTGGATTCACCGCTTTGCCTCCTCGTGACGGGCCCACCCAACCACGTAACGCCACAGCCACACAGTCACTCACCGACGACGACTCCCACCCCAGTAAAATTATCTAGTTGGCACTGCCTAAATATTGACCGTTGATTTCTTCGATTTTGAACTCACGTACGGAGTTTCGGGCACTTAAGAGAAAGGACACAAGTCGCATACGGTCCGGTTCCACACGGAAAATTGTTTCCGATGTGAAGTGGTAAGAAGTGGAGATATAACTGAATGATGTGAAGTGGAATTTCAAGGGTATTCCTATTTCAGTAGGTGGGGCTCATATTACATCTCCTGCCACTTCCCTGTTATTGAGAAGATGCTTCTGAGCGCGCGTTTGACATTACGGCTCTGTTACTGTTTGATATTGTTATTGATTTTGTTTTTTTAAATATATATATATATATATAATATCTAAAATATTATTTTTATTTTATATAATATCTAAAATATTTTTTTAAAAAATATTATTATGATACTCATCAATTATACTTCTAAAAAAATAATATATTTTAAATTATTTTTTTTAAATAAATTTTTTATTTTAAATTAATTATTTTGGATGTTTTCATGCTATTATAAAGTACCACTCTTCTAAATTATTTTTAAAAATAAAAAGTATATTATTTAAATATATTTTAAATGAAAAACACACTAAAAAATAAATTTAATTTTAATTCCTGACAGACTTTGGGAGCGAGGATTTTCAAAAACTCTTTTGCAAGGTTCGTTTTCTTTTTACTTGTTAAAATCAATTGAATTGAAGGTGAAACAAAAATAAAAATTAAAAAAATTAGAAATCTTTTCTAGAAGAGGCAGGCTGAAGAAAATTATTATGGAGTGCCAAGCTAGAATTTTAGTAGTCTTAGCCTAAAATCTGAAGTTAATTAAGTTTAATTTACAAAATTATCAGAAACATGCTATTTATATTTCGTTTCAATTTTTTTAAGAAAAATATATATATATATATATATATAATTATTTTATATACTGATTGAATAAAAATATTTTTAAAATTAATAGCAATTACATTTCAAAACAGGCGGATGAATTTACTCTGGAAAAAATCAACCCATTAAATGTGATAACGACCCTTTCAAATTTTAAAATTTTAAGATTTCATTACAGAAGATAAAACTCTTCTTCAATAAAAGATGGGTGTCAGGTAGAGAGGACCATGTATGGCCAACATACCATGGTAAATTCACAATACATGCAAACAACGAAGATCCGATGATGATATTATGATGGCATGGCATGGCATCTCTGCCATGCCTCACCCCCTTTTTTAAAAAAAGAAGAAAAAGCCGAAACCCACCTGGCAGGCACAAGACACGCAGCAGCAATGCGGGGGAAAAGCAGTGGCACTTATGCTATTATTCCTCAAAACCATGTCTATCACAGTAAAATAACTCTCCTTTCGTTTCCTGTAACTAATGACACAGCTATCGTCTCCACACAAACTTTATCTCTCTAGACGCTGTCGTATAAATCTCTCTCTCTCTCTCTCTCTGAATCGTCATCAACATACACTTGAGACTTCTAACGCCACACTGCTCTCTCTTTCTCAATCTTAAAAAACAGTACCATTCCCCCCCTCCTCTTTTTTCAGATAGAAACCAGAGAAGAAGATAAAGTGTTCAATCTTTCCATGGCTGACACAACAGCCAGCAAGCACCCGTCCTCCATCAATGGAGGTAACATCGTTACAGATATAAAGAACCTATCTTCTCTCCTTCGAACAAGGAGAACTGTGACTTTTGCTTATGGCTTCATGTTTGCTTTTGTTGCGTTCACTATCTTCTTGGCTTTCAGTCCTTCTCCAAACTCATCTTCTCCTTGGTTTGCTAATATTTTTAGTACCAGCACTAGCGCCGCTTCTTCTGATTCTTATAGATCTCAATTTTCTTCAATTTTCTCTTACTTTTTGCCCAACAACACATCAGCGGCCACCTCACAAGAGCAAGGCCGTGGTTACTCTTCACCGCCTTCACAAAACGCTACCAGATCTAATAACTCCTTATCCCAGTCACCCAGTACCAAAACAGAAGTTAAAGAGCCACAAAGTGTAAAAAACCTCACTCAAAGCACGGTTTTGCAACCGAACCGGACCGCTAATTCTTCAGATGTCGTTAAAGAGCCTGCCTTTGCAAATAATGGAACTCCAACTGCAGTGAATTCTAATAAAGGTCAAGTTTTAAAGCCAAATCAAACTACAGTTGCTAACCCAACTACAATCCAAGTAGGAGCAAATCAAAGTGAAAATACACCCACGAAGTCAGGTTCTTTGGCAAAGGAAGGTTCTGGGAATCAAGATAAAGGGGATGCTGGCAAGACTGTGGCATCAAATTCTACTGCTTCACCTGTGAAGAAACAAAGTAATGCGATGAAACAGAGCAATGAAACCAATTCTGGGTTGGAAGTGAAGCGGGAATTTGATAATTTGGTGCAGAATTTGGCAAATTGCGATTTCTTTGATGGAGAGTGGGTCAAGGATGATTCATATCCGCTTTACAAACCCGGGTCTTGTTCATTGGTTGATGAGCAATTTAATTGTATACATAATGGTAGGCCTGATAAAGGTTATCAGAAATATAAATGGAAGCCTAAAGGATGCACTTTACCAAGGTATGTAGTTTATGGGGAAAGTTTTCTGTTTTTGGGGTTTTGGTTCGTAGAAAATCACACCGGTTTATCAATTTTGATTTTGGGTTTCGTGTTTGTTTTGAGATTGGTGAGAATTCGGACATCGAATTTTAAGTGATCCAGTTAGTTTTGGTCTGTTAGTACCTGATTTAGAAAGTTTCTTCTCTTGCTCATTGGATGCATCTATCAAAGTCGTATTGTGGTGTATGATTCGTACAACACTTCAATTGAAATGGATCAATCAAATAAATTTTTGACTTCTTCGTCTTCCTATTTTAATACCAAGGTTTGTCAATCTGTTGTTTTGCTCAGGCTGAATCCTCATGATATGCTGGATATGCTGAGAGGAAAGCGACTTGTTTTCGTTGGTGATTCCCTGAACAGGAACATGTGGGAGTCTCTGGTTTGTATTCTAAAAGGATCAGTGAAAGATCGAAGCAAGGTTTTTGAAGCGAATGGAAGACATCATTTTCGAGGGGAAGCTTCATACTCCTTTGTATTCAAAGTAGGTTATCAATTCCATCTGCTCAATCTTTGTAGCTGAAATTCTTGTATTTTCGAGTGGTATTCTCCTAACTTTGTGAAATTTCTTGTTGCATGAATGGCAGGATTATAACTGCACAATTGAGTTCTTTGTATCGCCTTTCTTAGTTCAAGAATGGGAAATGCCCGTAAAAGATGGATCGAAGAAGGAGACACTTAGGCTTGATTTAGTAGGGAGGTCTTCCAGTCAATATAAAAGTGCAGATATCATTGTCTTCAATACTGGACACTGGTGGACCCATGACAAAACTTCCAAAGGGTGAGTTCATAGTTTACTTCGACGGTTCTGATGTTTTTCAGTTTCTCTATTTTCTGGAGGAAACTAAACCACCTACTGGTATTTGCAGGAAAGATTATTATCAAGAAGGGAGTCATGTGTATAACGAGTTGAATGTTCTAGAGGCCTTTCGAAAAGCTTTGACAACATGGGCCAGATGGGTTGATGCAAATGTAAATCCAATGAAATCTCTGGTCTTCTTTAGAGGATATTCTGCCTCCCATTTCAGGTAAAGTGTTATCGATCAATATTTTAATTGTTAATGATAGGATTCGTTGTATTCATTTCCTGTATCATTTGATTTGATCCCACTTTTCACTTTCGAGGGAGTGATGGTAAAGCAATACCTGTTTTTGTGCCCTAGCCCATGTTAGTTTCATGGCATCAAGACTTGAAAATAAGAAACTATAGATTAATCTTGGAATTCTCAGATAGTAATGGCACAGATTGTCGTTCAAATCATATTTAATATTTCAGCACCATTAAAGCTCTGGAGCAGGTAATTTAATATTAGTTGCTTCTGTCTTTATGCAGCGGTGGACAATGGAATTCTGGGGGGCAATGTGACAGTGAGGTCGAGCCCATAAAAAACGTCACATACCTAAGGGAGTATCCGTCGAAGATGCTGGTTCTTGAGAAAGTGTTGAGAAATATGAAAACACATGTGACATACCTAAATGTCACGCAAATGACTGATTATCGGAAGGACGGGCACCCTTCGGTCTATCGGAAGCAAAACTTGTCACCGGAGGAAAGGAAATCACCGATGCATTTCCAAGACTGCAGCCATTGGTGTCTTCCTGGTGTGCCAGATGCATGGAATGAGATTCTCTATGCCAATCTCTTAGTCAATGAAAAACAGAAGCAGCAAGCGCAGAAGAGGCATAGGTAAAGTAAGAAAAGGCCACACAAAGCTAGAGACTGCTGCAGTTACATTATGGAGCTGAAAGTGCAGGTACATGCATGATAGATTCTCTCTTCTTTCAATTTTGGGTTATAGAAACAACATGGGGAAAGATCCCAGAAATATAAATCGTGAGAAAAACAAGGCAGATGAGTGAATGTGCTTTCGATAATAGAATCTATTTGTTTATATAAAATGGAAGAAGAGATGACAGAGGAGAGAAGAGATGGAAGGTGAAGTTTTAATATAGCTGGGAACCTCACCCCTCTTGTTTCTTTAATCATATTATTCTTCTAGCCTCAAATCAAGGCTTCGAGGATTGTAAATTTAAAATTATTTACTCTGTTTTTTTCTAATAACAGAGCTCTGTAATTAGTTTTGCGATTTCCCCGAAGTGAATTAGTTGGTGTGGTCAATGTTTTTGTTAGTTGAAAGCTGAAAATTCCGACAATGAAGACGACCGGCTGTTTTTCTAGCTTGGATGACTTTCTTGCATCAGAGAATTGCTTACGTACGCTCACTTTGGTCTCTTCCTCACATGCCATGTTTAATGTCTTGAATATTTTACTTCTCCACATAATTGACAGACAGCCTCGGTTTGATGAGGCATGTGCCATTACTGCTGGGACGGCTAGAGATTGCCAAGCCTATAATGGATTGGGGTATTAAAAAAATAGGGATCAGGATTAAAAAAAGAAAGAAGAAAAAAAAGATGCACATGTAAATACTTTAAAGAAGGGTGCTCCTATGCTTCTTGGGCCTGGGTATGCGAGCTTGCCATGCTAGGCTCAAACACGTCTGACACGCTAGCTTAGGCTTGAAGCTCCTAGCCTACATCTTTTTTTTTCTTTTTCATATGGTTTATTTTCATAATAATGATGCCTTACCTATTCAACTATATTGGATTCATATAACCCATTTCCTTATTTGAGGTCATACTATTCATCGTTCATGATCACTAACTCATGTAACTCATACTTTAGGTGATTGATTGGGAGTGGTTACGGTAGCTTTTCAGAATGCTTATCGTGCTGAAATATATTAAAATAATATTTTTTTATATATTTTAAAAATTATTTTTGAAATCAGTACATCGACCTAAAATACATAAAAATATATTTATTTAAAATAATATTTTTTTTTTCAAATTTCAGAGCAAAAACTGGTTGGGATTGCAATGCCAAATCTATGCCTTGTCATTATAGCTTAAATAATATAATTTAAAATACTAGATTTAAACATTTGTTGTCAAATTCCTTTTTATATAGATCCAGTTCTACCATGTCGCGGTCCACTTATATATATATATATAAGCTTTCTACTCTTCATGCCATTTTTTTTCTTTTCCTGTACAAGTACTTGCACGAGGTTTGATTTTGATATTAGAAATTGTTCCTGCGGCCGACTGAAATTCTTTCCAAGAACATATAATGTCTAGTTTTTTTTTATCGCAAAACCCTAAATTTCAGCTTGTTTGACCTGAAATCATCTTCAAAAATATCATATAATCATGAGAAAAAAAACCCACTTGACAATCACGAAACACCCCTATACACTGTTTTATTTTCTCCCCATGTTGACAAGGGACTCATTTTGTTCAAAAACCACGAGCCCAACCTCCCTTGAAAATAAAGTTCTCCAAGTGATTGCACTACCAATCATCGAGCTTTTATTCTTTGTAATCTCATCATTTTGAGTTATATCAGCATGGATTCTGTGTTTATATTTCTTTCTGTTTGAATGATCTCCTATATATGAAGTGTCAATGAATATTCTGAAATGAATTAAAATTAATTTTGTAAAATTGGACTTTAAGTTGCGGTTAAAAGTAAATTAAAAGGAGGAGAACCAACTTAAAAATGCAAAATAGATCCCATTTAGAATTATTATTATTATAATAATATTTTAAAAAATCACTCGATGATACATAGTTTTTAGATTGGAACTTTTTATGTTAGTATTGTCAATGATGGTAAGAATAATTCTATATGATCTTAATTTCTATACAAAAAAAAAAAATTCTTACGAATATTCAATGAGCATTTTTTTTTATTATATATATTTTACTATAATTTTTTCAAATGGATTGTTTATTTTCTTCACATGAGATCACATAAAACTCATCATGGTATGATTTTTAATTAAAACTTGTTTTGTTTTTACGATGATAAGGTCATTTTTTTTTAAAAAAAATGTTATTAATAAAAAAATTGTTTTTGTAAAGACAAAAAAGAAATTAATAAATAGGAAAAAAGAGTTTTAATTAAAGAAAATTTGGACAAAAAATCGAAAAACTAAAGCAAAAAACTGCTTGCCCGGCAAATTGGTCTCTCGGATTCTTGGAGGAAAAAAGAGTGTGTTTTTTGAGAATAATTTGATGATAATGTATTGTCATGATGAACTTACTGTGTAAATAAAGTAAAATGAATTATGCACATATTTTTTTATTTTTTGATAAAAAAAAATCACAATTAATAAAAAACACTTGCTGTTTTTTCTATCTACTCTCTCAACGAATTTATAGCATAAAGTAGCAGCCCGCAGTAACATAATTCATAGCACAGGCGATGAAACTAGCTTCCTCACAATCTTAGCAACTCGTACCTGCCCTGCCTCCTTCCATCGCTTTGCCCTCCTATCATTCCTCGTCTCTCTGTAAAATCTCATTTCCCATCACCACATGTTCCAACCCTGTCTTGAAAATATCATTCTCATCGACATTGCTGTCTGGCATGAGCTTATCATCCTCACACCATCTTGATGAACAGTTTTTGAATCTTCTGCTTGACCCAGATTTTTTTATGAACTCCCAATTGGTGTGATTTTTCTGACAATTGTGATACTATAACACTCGAGCAAATATTTTCCGAGTGATTAATCATAGGCTATAAAGTTACCTTTAGATCATCCAATTTCATTGCTGCTGCTTCTAGTTTGTCAAATAGATGGCCCCGTCCAAATCCCGGCCATGCAGACTCGAGCCTTCTGTATCGCATCATTTTCTGAGTGGTACTGGTATACATGTTGAGACAGAACTCCACTCTCTGGAATCCTGGGCAGTAGCTGGAGAGATCTGATCATGTCCACATCTGGAATTCAATCGTTGTTTCGATTACACCACTTGTTTTGGAGAATTCAAGAAGAATCATTGAAGCGTGCTCCAAAATGTAACATGTTAATAGCGATGTATATTAAAGAAGTTGAAAAAGACTTGGAAAAAGACGAGAGCTTGTATCCAGGGAAATCACCAACGTTTATTTACTCTCATGGACCTTCTTGTCAGAGTAAGATAACAACAACTACACAAAATACAACGACATCCCAGTGCGAGAATTAGAAGAGAAAAAAACATCAAACAACAGTATAGTTGATGTGAAGTGGTTCTGCAGATACCAACTATTAAAGTTGTGCATTTTTGAATAGTTACAGCTTATTGAATACAGCACAAGACAAGATACAAATATAGCTGGAAAGCTATGCAAGAAGAACCTGAGAGCTTGAAGGTGTTAAGTCACAGAAATTATCTGGCGGATCCACCGCATGCCATCTAACACTGAAGCTCCATTTCTTCTCACAAATGCCCTTTGGCTGCAGCCTAGAGATATGGCCCACAACAACATGAAGATTCCTACCCACAACATAGATTTTGCAATCACAAGCACTGACAGCAAATGGTTTAGAAATTTGTTCTGGCAAGGGAGGCCCTTCTATTGTTTCCCAAGAATCAATTTCTGCATCGTAAACCTTGAGCTTCATCCGTTCAAGATCTGAAACCACAAACAAGCGCCCATAGACCACTACACTGGATCCAGTCCAACCTTCTCTCAATCCAAAAGCCATATTCTCCCATTTATCGGTCCTTGGATCATAAATTTGACCCCTGGGAGCAAAAAAGAATGGCCACAACCACCCTTCTGTCACAAGAAGCTTCCCATCAAGAACTGCTGCATCATAAGATGCCATGTTTGTTCCCATGTTTGCAATTCTACGCCAATTCCCTTTTACAGGATCCAAAACCTCCGCTGAGTCTAGCTCAAAAAGGTCAGAGCTGTTGCCACCTGCTACATATATCATCCCTTCAATTACCCCGCTAGCAAAAAATGATCTAGCTGTTATCATCCGATCCATCACAGTCCAACGATTCTTTTGCATCTCATACTTCAAAACCAAGTCAAGGGGAGAATCAACATCAGAGACCATACCACCACAAACAAAGAGTGTGCCATCATTAGCTACTGAAACACATCTTACTCCATGAGGGCAGACCTTGTCTTTACAAGGCATTGCCGGTATAACGTGCCAAGAAAAGTGGGTAAGGTCTAAAACATGCCACTGGATCTTTCCAGTGCACTTGTGGAAAGCAAAGACAAAGAGCCAAGGATCCTTGAACCCCAATTCCTTTCTACGGGTGAAGAACCGCTCCTTATTACCGAGCAATAAATGCCATCTCTTACAAACAGCTTTGCAGGCTGCATGGCTCTGGACTGGAATCCGGAGAAGACAACTGAGTGCGATATCATCAGGAAGCCCAGGAATAAGGGGCTCATATTGCAGAGATAACTCAAACTCTGGTGAAGGGTTCAACAATGAAGATTGGATCGCAGCCACTCTAAATTTGGGGGATAATGTAATCTGGGAGTCCCCTAGTCTATGTACCAGTGCCTGTTGAGACGATAATCGAACCCTTTGCATCTTTCTGTCCTAAGACAAAATAAAAAGCTATCTTCCAAATAACAACCGAACAGGCCCTTGTTGAACTACGAGATTCCCTATCTGTGTTATGTCACCAAATTGATAACCATACAGTAGAATAACAATAAACAGCGCAAGGATTTTTCTTTCTCCAGTTCCTATTCCTTTACAATTGTATCTCAATCGAAAGGAAATCCTCCATTTATGAAATTATACAGAGTAAATCAAAAATTCCTCCTTTACAAATCCCTTGTTATAATAATGAAAGATCATACATACTACACCATAAACCCTCCAAGAAAAAAGTCCAAGTTCAAACTCATATACATCAAGGGTTATTACTTCAGAAACTCCACCAAACCCAAACCCAAACCCAAACCATTGTTTTTTCTATCACCACTTCCATGAATTAAGATATCACGTAGCACTCTAAAAGTCATGTCTATTGAAAGACAATTACCAAATATCAATACCCCAGAACAAGAAAAGCTCCATTCACTAAGCTAACACCTAACACGAACAAAAAGCAATAGCCAACAAAAGAAGAAAAAAAAACAGATGTGAAATCAACAAGAATTGGGAGCTGCAACAATGATCAAACAATACAAACCAAAAGTAGCAGAAATCTCAACTTAAACAGAGAAGAGAACAAACTAAAGATTAAAAAACTCAAAAATGAACTTACAAACAAGAAATAACTGTTTTGGATAGCTCTTTTGTTAAAAAGATATTGACTTTTGATGGAATTTATTTAGCTTCGGCTCTTGGCAAAGTAATGCTATTCTTCTTCTCAAGGAAAAGATCATATAAAATTACGTGGGCAAACATCTTTGAGTATTGCGACAAACAAGTCCACGCGCAAATGGGCTTTGTTTACACTTCTATAGTCGGGTGAATTGCATTAGAGGTCCCCACGTTTTAGATTTTAGCCGGTTGAACCTCGAATCATTTAAAGGTATTTTGCATTTCAAAAATATTTTTGAAATTGAATTTTTTTTATTTTAAATTAAAAAAATAATATTTTTAGATTATTTTTATATTTTCATATGATAATATAAAAAATAATTTTTCAAAAATAAAAAATATAATTTTGATAATTTTTTGAATGAAACACTTTAAAAAATCATTTCAATCATACTCGTAATCAATCGCATATAACACTTTGGCAAAGCCACTCTATTGCAAGGACTGTCCATAACCCTCCATTCGCCTGTTTGTTAAAATATTTTTATTTGAAAATAATTTATATTATATTTTTTTATTTAAAAAAAAATATTTTTAATATTAACACATTAAAATATTTTTAAAATACTAAAAAAATATTAAAGTAAAAGATAAAAAAAATATTTTTTTAAAAAAATATTTTTAAAATATAGTACCAATTAAACACTAAAAGTTTTTGCCTAGCCGTACTAAAAGCAGTTGCACAACCTTCAACCTAGTTTAGCCTTTTGATTTATTTATGACGAGGGTCAAAAGATAAAATTTCAGTTTATATTATAATCTATTTCGATTCGGTGTCATTTTTCATAAATAACAAAAAAGAAATTAAAAATACTTTAAAGTAGAAAAATATATATTTTGAGTTGACTGAACAAAGTTTGTAGGGTTTCATTGGATATGACAACTGTTCAAATGATTTAATTGAAGAAAATGAAGGATCAAGGACAAAATTTGACACATTGATATAATTTGGGAGGTCCTATTAATTCAATCAAAGCTTAATTGGATATTTTTGTTTTGTTTTTATAGCTAACATTGACTTCAATTGAAAGTTTTATAGAGACAATGATCACTTTGAAAAAAAATAAAAAATAAAATAAAGGAGTTTATTTAATGTTGGCCAACTCAATTGAAATATCTTTCTTTGTTTAACTTCAATTTCGCTAATGTTACAAATACAAGAGGATAAAACTTGAAACGATGCTAGTTTTTAAGGATCACTTTGAACTTTCACCACAAAATGTTATCATCTCAAAGGCACAATATAAATACATAAGCATCCTTCTTCGTCTTCTTCCTTCTTCAACAACTTGTTCTTATTTTTTTAAAACCCGTATATTCTGTAAATTATACTAGAAGAAAATTAATTTTAACTCTTAATATAAGCTAAAGTTAATAAAAACTATCTAATTAATTTTTTAAAAAATTAATCCTTCCTCTGTAGCCAGACATAATCTTGTATATCATACCGATTCAAACGCAAAAGCTTTAAAACCTCTTTGGCTATGCAATGATAGTGTTCCATATATCTTGACAGAAGGACTGGGATTTAATATTATAGTGTATGGTGTTTATTTAAAATTACATTATTTTTTATTTTTAATATCAATAAATCAAAACCATAAAAAAATAAATCAATTCGATACAAGTAAAAAACCCTCGACAATATCAAACACAAGCGTGGTCAAATCACGGTCGTTGCATGATGCTCTATGTTAAGGATGTCGCTCCAAAGTATAACCTCATTACCCTAGCAGGGCTAGTGCCGATACTTTCAGGTGTAAAGCCATATGGGCCAGGCCTTGAGCTTCTTCATGGGCTTATACAGCACACCATAAGCTTCAACTGTAGTGTGAGATGGAAAGCGAATAAAATATTTTATAAAAAAATCAAAAATTAAAAAAATAAATATCCAAGAACATTTAAGTAATTTAACTATGTATTAAAAAATTAAAACTACTATTACATGTCACACATATATTTTATGTATTTAAAAATAAAATAAAATAAATTCTATTACCTCAATTATAGCACATCTCACATCTGCATTGTGCAAGATGAACTCTCCAGGCAACCAGTGATGGGTCAATGGGTCCATGATTTGAGCATCATTGAGCGAGACATTCTTCGGCGAGTTTGAAGATGATAAATAACTGCAGCAGGAGTCATTTGTTGACCTTAACTCGCCAGGAGACACCATGAACTTCCAAGAAATTGTAATGCTCATGGGATTTTCTAACTTCACACCTCGAACTTTCAAGAAATTGGACAACGGAGAGGACAAAATTCAGACTCGTCTCTGACAATCTGATCCCCATGGCTGTCTTTATTAGGCACGAGGCTGGGAATGAGAGAGAGATGTAGCCATAAACCATAGGAATACACCCCTTACCAAACGAGGAATGATTTAAGGGGTTATGCTGAGTAGATACAGTATTAAGAGTTTGGATTTATGGATATGTAATTAATAGTTTGGATTTATGGATCTGTAATTAATCTCGTGTTCGTAAAATAATCACTATAAATGATTAGTTATTCGTATAATGAGTTAAAATGAATGATATCGACCAAAGATTTATGGTCGTTAATTTAATTAGAGCCCGTGAGATCAATTAAAATTCATAAACACCCACATTTATATATATATATATATATATATAATAAGAAAGAAAAAAAATAAACCTCCAAACTGTATTCCATACAAAAATCAATTAAATACAATGGTGGGTGGTAAAATTAACTTGTCTCAAATTTGAGGTCTAGTTTCTAACCAAATCTCTTGATCAGTCAACAAAATATATCCAGCCAGTCTTTCAAGCATCCCCAGTGTTTAAAGACAGAATGAAATTAATTATGATAGGGAACAAAGAAAAGCACCGGACACAAACTATTTACAGATGGTAAAGGAGATCACTTTTCCTCCTGTCTTTCATTTTTTTTTTAATTTTTACTAGTCGTTGTGAGCAATGAAGCAGCTTGGTGAGCTTGGGCCTGGCCATGTGACAGAGGAAATAACCTAGGCTTGGCAGAGAGTGACAATGTCTTAGAGGCGGTGGTGCTAATGGATGGATTGGTGGTGGCTGTGGTGGTGCCGGAAGAAGTTGTTGTGGTGGTGGCCACGCGCTCGCAGGAAGGGCACATGGTGAGAGTGGTGGCAGGAAGCTGCTTGTAGAAAGGTTGCGAAGTTTTCAAAGCTCTTAATTCTTGCAGTTCCTTTTGTAGCCTTCTGTTCTCTTTTGTCAGTGTCTCGCAACATCTCTTTAAATACTCACAATCTACTTCTGTCTGCTTCAATTTTGTCCTGTATAGAATTCAAAACAAAAACAAAATCCAAATTCATTCGAGTTTTTTTTTTTCAAATAAAATTCTCAAAAAGATAATACGAGTAAAGAAAAGGTACCTTGCCCTTCTGTTCTGAAACCACACTTCTACCTGGCGAGGACGAAGATTCAACTGCTTCGCTAAAGCTAGCTTTTGCTTCTGCTTGATTCAAACAAAAAAGAGAATCATCAAGAACTGAAATCTAAACAATCACATGCAAGTTTTGGGATTCACTGAGAAATAAAATCTAGAAATCACTTCATTTTATTCGAGTTATAGCTTACAGGATTAAGGGTATTGTGTTCTTTGAAACTTTCTTCAAGAAAAGCTGATTGCTCTTTAGAGAGCCTCAGTTTCTTCCTTGTCAAGCCGTTGTCTTCATCGTCACTTGTTGCTCTTGAAGCCTCTAAATCTCTTTTATTGCCTCCCCCACTTCTAATCCCAAAATCCACTTGAAAGGACGAGGCCGCACTATTTGGCGACGAAAGCGCTGCTCCTTCATCAGCATCATCCATGGACAAACGGTTCACGTCAAACCCTCTCCCTGGCCCTTCAGTTGAGCCCGGTTCAGACACCACTGAGAAATTCAAAACCAAGCCACGAGGCTAACACGTGAGAAAAATAAACAAAACCAGAATTTTAAAAACTTGTGCAGAATCGATAAAAAAAAAACTAGTTCAAAGAAAGTGACGTTACAGTTATCTGTCAGCCATGGAAAGCGAATCTTTGAAGGAGGCTGGTGCCTACGAGGAACAGGAGAGAAAGGTAAGAGAACAAGCTGAAGTGGTGGATCTGATGAGACTCTTCGCTCATCTTCTTGACGGTTATTTTCATGGCTGCCTAGCTTGTCGTGTGATCTTGCTGGTGCTGTAAAACCACTCCCTAAGCCCATGCAAAACCCAAGATCCTTGCTTGATAACTTTGGAGTTTTGTCGAGAAACTTGAAAGGCTTGGAAGCGTCACCTAAACTCAAAGCTAGCTCCATTAGTTTGGAACACAGATGGGGTTTCTCAAAGGAAAACAAACACAGAATGACAGATCTCCCTCTCCAACCCTGGTGCCTTTATATTTCTTTTGCCTTGTGGGTAAAAAGATTGACCGACAAATTCAGGCTGACAAGCACACGTGAATCTATATAAATATCCAACGGTTCACACGAGAGAGAGAGAGAGAGAGAGATTTTCCATGGAAGAAGAAAAAAGAGAGGCAATCAAGCTTAAGCATATGCTTGATTATTTTAAGGAGAAACGAAATGGAAATAGGTAGTCTTTTGACTTTATTGAGAAACAAAGATATGATTGGTAGTATTATATTTATTAATATCTAAATCATCATTGCCATTAAAAAATGTGGTGGGGTAGGTCCAAGGCAACATAATTTATTTATTTTCCCTGTTTTCCTCTTTGGTGTACGCTTATACACACACACATTTTTCTATTTTAATAACGTGAGCTAGAGACTATCTTGGTCACACTTAGCTCGGTTGGTATGGGCCATGGCCACCTTTTTTGGCAAAATAATAACAATGCAATTATTTAGGATGCTAGATAAAAATGCAAGGTTATGAAATAACCCAATTAAAGAGTAGGTTTTTTAAACTGTGATGATGCCAGTAATAGCCTCTTTTATGAGCTTGTTAGAGGTTGCTTAAATAAAAAAATATTTTACTATTTTTAAAAATTATTTATAATATTAGCATATAATGATATAAAAATATTAAAAATTTAACTTAAAATAAAAATATTTTTTTATAAAATGTTTTTGAAATGAACTATCAACACCCTCCCTAAATCCAATTGACGCTACATTGAAACCAGTTGTTGTGTGGGAATTTCACAATTACATAATTCGATTATCACATCCTAATCAATCCTCCAAATAATTGGGTTTTCAGCAACAATAGTATCGAGGAAATAATAAAGAAGTAATCCTAGGGCTGTGATCACGCAGCCATGCTGTTTTTGTTGACTGAATAAATAGTACCATTGTTGTTATTATTATCATAATTATGATTATGTCTTCTACCAAATCATAATTATAGTAATCCTAGGGTTGCGGTAGCAAAGTGTTCGAGCTATGTATTGTAGATCTTAAATTCAACTCAAAATATATTTATTTTATAAATTAAAATATATTTATTTTATAGGAGCCTATAACAGTTAAATTATTTCCTAGATCCGTAAAACATGACCAGAAGATAGTTTACTTCGCATAAAAAAAACACAACTGCGGAGAAGAAAGCAATACGGTGTTGTTTGTTCAAATAGTAATAACCCACCACGGGGTTATTTCATAACCTTGCAGTTTCCAAGTTATTTACTATACGACTGCCATGGAAATGAAATGAATTACTAGTGGCATGTGACCAAAGTTGTCAGTTTTTTTTCTGGGTTATGTTTTTTTTAATTGGAGTATAATATCTTAATTTTAAAATATTTTGGCGTACCATTTTAAAATTAATTAATTATATATATATATATATATATGAAAAAACATAAAAAAATTAAATATAATTTTTATTTTTTTAATTAATATATACTCACTAGGGGTTGTATGTTTTTTTTTTAAAACAAAATATGAAGTATATAGGATGTTTTGACATGTTTTTTTATATATAAATCAAAGTGTAAATTAAAAGGTTTATACAAGTATCTAATTAATTAAATCAATAATTACTTTTGTAAATAAAAAAATTAAATAAAAAATCTTTAATAATAACAAATTTGTGTTTTTATAAAAAAACAAAAAGATGAATATATCTCAATATATTCCATCACACAAAATTAGATATTCAACCGATTATGCTTAGTAAACTTATTTAATGAAATTAATAAAAAATAAATTCACACCATAAATCATGCTTTACAAATCGTTTGAAATAAAAAATAAATACAGATAAAATTGAGGGAATAAACTCACGTAGATTAGTCACATTAACAATATTGTTTAAAAAGAAATATTTTTTTATTTTGATAAATATTTTTTTCATAAGAAATAAACAGCTACAAATGAATTAGATTACTTATATTTAGAAAAAACCATGCAAGGATATCAAAAAAATAAATATTAAAAAAATTAATTCTTATAAAGCCGAATCCCTGACAAGTCAAGTATCAAATAAATAAATGTTTCAATTAAAAATAAATAGATAATTTAAAGGTAGCAATGAATGGATAGTAAATGATGCCTAGAAAACTTGGAAAAAAAGCAAGAGAAACTTTTTAAATAGGTTGTAAGCGTGATGTGTGAACAGAGAGGGAGACACATCGGGAAGATATTAGTCAGATAGCTAGCACGATGTTTGACCACAAACTGAAGCAGACAAAGAGACCCATCTCTTACTTCTCCAAGAAAAGTCTGTTTGCATAATTTTGAGAGGGCCGATCTTCTTCCTTTTGTGTCTTTTAAGTAGCTAAACTAGGCATTAGATTATAATTATTATTATATATCTATATATATAAAGTGGGCCCCCCAGGAAGGCCACATAGATTTAGGTATCCAATGAGGCCGTCGTATTTGGCAGGGTCATCAAATGGGTTTTGATTTTTGTTATTTGTATGAATTTTTTAAATTATTTTAATGTGATAATATTAAAAATAATTACAAGCTGCAATCAGGCACAGGAGAGAGTGAGAGACTGCCGGAGGAGTTAAGAGGTTGGGGGATGGAGCCATGCGCGTGGGATGACTTTCCCACAAGGTCGTAATTAAGATGTACATCTAGAGGGTGTGAGGAGGTCAGACATGTCATGCTTTTCGGGTCATTGCAATAATTGAAGTCATGCAGGCTTTAATGATAAGTTTGGATGGGGGCCATGATAGGGATAAAGTGCTCCCCCCACCCTCTCCTATATTTTATAGCACCACCACCACCTACCACCTACCACAGCAGCACCGCCACCCCCTTCGCTTTGCAATAGACTAATCTAACTCAAAGACCAACCATTTCGACAATCATAAGGTTTCTATTAAGGAAGTCAAGGCCGTGGAAAGCCACCAAACTAGACATCATGTATTTCCCCTCGTGCCTTAATCATATAAATCCTTTTTCATTTAAATAATTTGCAGGTGAACCATCTTTTACATACCATATGAATCCCTGCATGTAGCCTTTAGATTGGAATGCTTTTATTTTCTTCCTTGTTATAATTTTTTTCCATAATCATTTCTATGACTAAAGATGAGTACAAGGAATGAATTTTAGATAGCATTATTCTTGTCATTCTATCTATTCATATAAAAAAATTCCGTTTAGATAGCATTATTCTATTTTTTCTACTATTGGTATGATCCTTCGATCATCTTCATCGTTTATGATTATCACTTTTTTCTTCCGAGTTTTAGAGATTTATGATTAACTTTGTGGGTTTCTCTTATTGAGATAGGTTTGTATATATATATGTACTTTTAGAAGCATTAAATAATTTATATTTTTTGCTGAATAAAAATAATATTATATATAAGAATAGAAAATTTAAGAGAAACTAATAAACTAATTTAGAAATAAGAACAAGCTTCAAGATGTAAGACGTGAGAAATAAGAAAAGAGAAGAATGTGTTGTATCTTTGGTCTTATAAACACCCATATTTAGTATAATAATGATTAAATGTATCTCTTAATTAATTACAAACAATTCTTAGTTATATCTTTTCAAAACCAAGACTCTTTAATAATGTAAGAGATTCTTAAAATCCATCCCAATATGATGAATTCAATAAAAACTTCAATGAATATATGAGTTTTTTTCATGGTAGAGTGGACTAGGCTTAGATTTATCACAATGAATATCAGAGAAATTAACATGTATAACTACAAAAATAGTTTTAAAATACTTGTTTATGTCAAAATTGAGGACTAAGTAAAATCTCATGCTTTACTAATGCAAATCATATTGAAATTGAATAGAATGACATAAAATTTGATGTGGATTAAATTCTTGATACAAGCAAATCCATATATATATATATATATATGATAGAATTATGAAATCATGTACATAATTCATAATTTTGTAGGAATATATTATAATAATAATTGGGTACTCCATCCTAAACCTTGCAATAAAACTATCAAATTATGAACTTAAATTATAGCTCATGCGGCTATATTATTAAAATAATTTGATATTTTATTATGATAAATTATATAAATATAACGAAAATTTTATGTGGAAGACATGATTTCATGTAACATAAAATATCATGCTACCTTTTTTCCTAATTCACAAAAGAAACAGCAAAGAAAATAAAATAAAGCCATGGAAATGAACCACGAAGAAGATCAAAGTGTCAACGACACAAATTAAAATTACACAGCCCATACAAAAATAAAATTATTATGAGGGTTAATTTATTAGATAAATATTAAAAAGAAAAACTAAATCCCACAAGTGAACTTTAACAAATGAGAGAGAATTAGCAGAATTGAAATATCAGTCAGTAGCATATATATATATATATATATAGGTCATCATGTTGCTTACTGTTATTGGCTAATAATAATACAACGCAATGATTTCTCGCATAGCATCATTGCTCATATCAAAGGTTTATAGAAGGACCACGTTGCAGAATCATGTTTTTATGCAATGATTTGCCATAGCACTACCTTGCAGGTGATCGAACCGACCGAGAAATTATGACCCTGCAACTATTTATATGATAATTGAACACACACACACACTAGCCAGAAATATTCATAAATTATTTATAAATTTGAAAAAAAAGAAAGAAGAAAAGGGGTGAAACCCTGATGGAGGGGTGTTGCAATAAACAAAAGGAAAAAGACACAAGCTACAAGATCATAAAACTCAGTGGTGAAGCAATATGATATTTCGAATAAGGCTCAAACACTCCGAATCGATTGGCCATTTATAATTAATAAAAGCAGGTTGCATAATTAAAAGTCAAAAGAAATCAAACCATCATCATGAAGTGGCGACACAACAAGACTGAGATTATGATAGCAGGACTTAGCCTAAACCTAATTGGCTAGAAAAAAGAGCATTTGGTTGAGCAAAGCAAATGGTTTTTATTTTATGATTACCAGGATGAGAATTCGAAGAGACAGCTTAGCATGCAACCCTGGAAATGGAAGGGCCTTCGCTCCCTCTCGGACAGCATCATTGGGACCTTGTCATGCTCTCTTTCATCATCGTAATCCTGGGATGCTGTATTATGCTGGGAAAGGAAGGGACAGCAAACCCTAAAAAAATGCATTTTTTTTACGAATGATGAGAATATTGATACACTTCTAATAATGGCTACCCTTCTTTTTAACTTTTATGTGGCTCAAAGAAGGGGAGGATGACGACAAAGAAGATGAAACCTCATGATTATAGTTTACTTGATTTTAAAAATTCAGAAAAAAAGTCCAAAAACTAGAATGATTCGAGCGGAACACTACAATGTTAGGGCATAAACTGCCAATATTGGCAATTAGCATATTCGTTCTGGGACAGAATAAAAGGTGGCAGGGCATCCTAATTATTTCGGAATGAAGACAACTTGGAACCCCACCAGTCTTCATGTTTCCTGCCCAATTCACCGGCGATCCTTTACCGTCTAGATTATTATTTTTAAATACTAATATTATAAAAATTATTTTAGTTATATCAATTAGCTTGATTTTAAAACCTATTAATCTAGCTTTATACCTAGCTCAATATTTTAATTAAAACACATAAAAAACAATTTATTAATCGTGATAAACCTATTAATGATGTTAAAAAACCCGAAAAATTATTTTTAAAAACAAAATCAACTTGGAATAAAATATCAAGCCGAGCTCAAGTATGTTTTTTTTTTTTACAAACCCTAAAAATTAAAAACAACAAAACACATAATATGAACTGTTCTCATCAAATGGAACAATTTAACACAATTTTTATTGTTTTGGTAGTCTAAATGAGTGTCCACAATAATTCAATGCTCCTTCTCTCCTCTCTCCATTAGGAACTAAAAAAATAATGTGGATGTTGTACCAAAAGTGAATTTGAAATCAAAATTATACAATGTGTTTGATTTTTAAAATTTGAATAGAAAAATATATTTTATTTTAAATTCATAGCACGCTACCTATGTTTGACTCTTTTTTTTAATCTCGTTCCGTATATTTTAATCTAACCCGTTATTAAGAAATCAGAATCAATTGATTTTGAATTAGGATGAAATGGATGGAAATGAAAGATTAAGAATCAAATTGAAAAAAATAAAAAAATTATACACAATAAGCTAAGCATGATGAAAAGATCACGTGTTTTAGTTTTTCAGTTAAAAATTATTTTGGAAAGCTCATTTAAGACAAAACATCCAATCACAAGTTCACTCTCCCACTATTATGTTATAAACTTCTGCTGTTCATTAGTAGATTGTGGCGGTGTTCTCTTCTTAAGGTTGCTGGATCCACCTGCACAAACCAAGTGCTAAACAGCCTCATGCCTGCAGAGCCTTTCAGTTTTGTCAGCGTATATATAGTTGTTCCACACAAAGTAATTGTCCCACCTGCACAAACCAACCAGTATAAATGAGATTGTTTTTGATTTAGAAATGCATTCAGTTTTTTTTTTAAATCAATTTTAACATCATCATGTCACATTAAAATAATTTAAAAATACTATTTTTTTTAATTTAAAATAAAAAATTAAATTTATTTTTTTCAATTTTTTTCAAAAAACTCTTGAAAAACACCAACTTGTTGGTGCAGGAGTCGAGCGATGCCATGATGATAATGAAGGGAGAACGTCAGCAGGGCATGTGGGTAGGCAACCTACAGGATGATGGCTGTACTATTCATTACAGTATATGGAACAATGGGGTCCGGTGGCTTCGTGTGCTCAATCATAATAACCTTAATTAGCATTTCTCAATAATGTTTTCCTCTCATACTTCACATTGTTTTGTACATCCACCACCACCACCATCACCATCCGATCCTAGTCTATTGTTCATAAAATCCTAAAAACATTAAATTAGCAAAAAAAAATAATTCAATATAAATTTGTCATTGCTAATTTATCTACAACCAATTATTTATTACAGATAAATTAGCAAAAAAATCCGTTGCAGAGCAAATAAATTAACAACGAACTATATATTAGTAATTTTTATTGCCAAGTAGTATTCAGTACTAAAATCTTGTTGACAACATGATAAGGCCCCCCATTAAAACAAACCAGTGAGGAAAATTCTTAAAATGGAAGTTGATAGGAGGTGGAAGGTAGACAAAGAATTAAAAGAATTGATCTTCAAACAAGTCGTGCTGTCATGCTTATACAGTAAAAAAAAGAAAACAAGACTTAATTTCATAAATAAGTTTTAAGGTACTTTAGGGCAAAAAATAAAATACCTTATTTTAATAAAAAAAACTATATTTTAAATATTTATGCTCTTAAATCCATCTCCTAACTTTAAAAATATGAGAAATCCTAGAAAATTATTAAAAATATAAACAATAATAAACCTGGAAAGATTAAAAAAGCTAAAATAATCTGTAAAATCTAAAAATGAAAAAAAAAATCATGTCATGAAGATTCTATTACTCTACCCTGGCTAGGTATCAGGGCCATGTTCCTCTCAACTAATGGGCCTGTGATCATATTAATATCCACCTTTCTTCTCAACATAAAACTCTTCATTAGGCTATAAGCCTGCAACACCTTCAAGGACTCTTGATACATGGACCTGAACTGGGCTCTGCTAGGAGTCAGGAAATCTTATCATTAATGGACTCATTCTTAGTTATGGGCTGTCCTATTCGGTTTTCTTTTCCTTTTCAGTTTCTTCACCTATTATAGAAGCACCGACTTTGATTATCGACAACTTCATAAACAAAATAAAGAACAATTTTTTTATGGTCAAAGCACAAGCTTCAGTTTTATACATAAATAAATAAAAGCACATAAGCTTCCTAAGACAACAGGCTATAAGGCCTTTTATTTTATTTTTTATTAACATGAATATCAGGTCAGCCAGCTTGCGCATAATCTAATGCATCATATTATTAGCAATCAAATAACTTGAACTAAAAACCATAGAAAAAATAAACTCTTTAGTCCAGACTCTTATCACTAGATCCTGACTAGATTTTGCTATATGCCTTTCTTACTTTGTTGTGTCGTGTGTATGATGTTGAAATGAACTCGATAACATCTGGTTAAATTACATTGTTGTACTTTTAGATATTAAACAATCAGTTGAGAATCAATTCAACGTTCATATAAACCAAAACAACAACAGCTAGCATGATCATATTTATGGCAAAAAAAGTAGTCATTTTAAGTATATCTAAAAAGAATTCCACTCGTAAACAACCATCCAAGCACCATGGCGCTATTGTAATCTTCTCCGATTCTTCAAACAGTAAGGGGAACGAGCGATCAATCATTCCTTTCAATCTCTAAGACTGCAGTTTTAATTAATCCATAAGCACTTCAATAGGGTTCTAAGGTAAGGTATGCCTAGAGAGAGAGCACAAACATGGCATCCAAAGATTGGAAACGTAATTGATGTCTACCACAGATACACAATGCTTGCAGTACTCATAACTGGAAGTTTGAACAAGGTGAAATTAAATTAGAAAATAAAATACCAACAACAAATTGAGTGATGATAAGATTCTGTAAATTGAGAATTGTCATATCTTAATTTGTTTATACTACAAAACACCTAGTACAAAGCAGGGGTTTTGTTCATTGTGGTGTCACAAAACACCAGCAGAAAAAGTTAAAATAAAAGGAAAATCATTGGGATTTTTCCCCTTACAATTTAGAAGCACATTTACATACCTCTACAATGATTCTTCTGTGCTAATTGAAGCGTTTGAAACTGAAAAGGAATGAAAGAGGCCTATCACTTGGAGACAGGCTGCAGGGGAGAGGAATGAAAGATTTAAACTTTGACCACTTTGTTACAAACAGCCACACAATTATGCAGTTTTTTATTCATGAAGATTTCACACATGTTAGGTAGTGAATGGACTTGGTCACTGAATGGAACAATGCCTAAACAGGTGTTTGTAACGCTAGTGGAAGTTCCTTTTCAAGGTGTTTTTTACTTGAACATATATTAAAATATTTCTTTTATTTTTTAAAATTTATTTTTTATATAGCACATCAAAATCATTCAAAAACACATAAATATTATAATTTAAAGCAAAACAAATTGCAAGATTGTGGTTGCCAATCCCCCCCTAAACAACAAAGTTCCGCAGCAACAAAATTAATATTGGAAAATTTAACAGTTTTTCATCAATAAGAAGCTTGAAAGGTTCTATGTACAATGGGTAAATTGGCCTACATGCTCCGGTACAAACTTACCAAATAAATTTGGAAGCGCAAGTACCTAAAATGACTACAATATCTCATACGAAGTACAGGAAGCAGCAAAGCACTGGAAGAATTATAATCACCTTATGAAAAGTCCAAAACTGTGGCAGAAGGTGAGAATTTTATGGAGTAAAAGCACTGTAATCAGGTAGCACTTACATGTGGGTTTGGATGTTGCATCTAGGGCAACTTCCAAGAGGATGAGAATAATTAGATGGACCCTTTCTAGTTCAATCGCCTCCTCCTAGGTGCACGAGAATCCCCACTGTCCACATCAGAGATTCTCGAAGCATCATTTCTTCTCCTGGAAGAAGTTGAAAGGGAGCCCGTAGAATCAATTTCCACGGCAGTGTCCATTTGATTTTCTGAGTTTATAACTGCAGCAATGCTTGAGAAAGAATCTCTATCATCAACAGGTTGGGGCTGCTCCTGAGTCCTCCCTGTAGGATGGTTGTGAAAATACGTTTCAGCTATCCTTTCAGTTGAATTCAAAGCAGAAGAAAATGCATAGTTGGTTGATGATCTTTGAGATCTTCGAAGAAGAAGCCCATTTGCCCGACGAAGTGGTCCTGTCCCTGTGCTGCCTGTCCCAGAATGTATTAAATCCACTATGTCATGTAGCCGACGGGTATACCCTCCCACAGGGCTAGTTGGTCTGGTCCGAGTTATATCCACTATATCATCAGGAGGTGCAATAGGATTTTGCTCAGCACGCATTCCCCTGTATGTCATTATCCTATTCAGAATGGATTGGGTCCTATCAGCAGCTCCACGACCATTTGAATCCTGTGCAGATAAATCCCGGGGTAAATCAAATCTTCTTCCAAGTCTTCTAATCATCTCCTCTACTGGGAAGCTGGAAAGATGCCTTGAAGCAGTTTGTCTCAAACTCTCAACACGCCGTGCATGAGGCCTAACAGGGATCTCCAAATTTGTATCCTCCCCAGGCTCACGGGCGGTGCACCCACGGCCATAAATTGGGGTCACATTCTTCATGGTCACCTCTCCCTTGCAAACTGGGCATTCTTTTGCATCGGAATGCACATGCAACCATTGGTAGAGGCATGGCCAACAAAACAGGTGACCACAGCAAGTAACAACAGGGTCTGTAGCCAAGTCCAAACAAATATTGCAATCATAGAAGCTCCCATCATTACCACTGGCCTTCTCAACATCATCGTTTTGCTGTGACATCTCATCTTCCAAAAATCCATTGTTATTTTCACACATTTTAGACACTTCATTTGTTCTTTCTTCAGCAGCAACACTTCCCTCACCAGCCTGTAATGTGCCTATATGGCCAGAATGACCCATTAGTTGATTCAATTCCACCGAAAGGCTTTGAGTTTGCTGTGGAACTTGATATTGTCTCCATCTCCTGGGCTGTCGAGTCGTAATGCTGACAGCTTCCCTAATTCTCTCAATAGGGTCATCAACCCAATCATCTAAATTCATGGCTTCATTAGATGCTTCTAATTCTGACCCAGCCTCAGGACCAGGACCGAGATTCAAATCAAGATTCATAGTATCAGATGTCTCACCCATTCCAAATTCAACAATTCTTGATCAAAAACCCTAGAAATTTTTTAAACACATGGTCAAATCAAAATCCCAACTTTCTAAAAAAAATAAGCAGACAAAGTTCACTTCACATCAATTCAACAAACCATGATAAAAAACCCTAACGTCACAATACGATCAAACAAACCCATATCATATAACCACAAAATTCAAGAAACCCATATCATAAAACCCATCATTCGCCACAAATTACACAACCCAGTTAAGAAATCCCTTGAAATCATCAAAAACTAAAACTCAAAACCTCAAATTAATCAAATTTTCAAGGAAAAAAAACCCATTTTACTTTCAACAAGAAAACCTTAGTTAAAGGTCACCAAAGATTGCAACTTTAACCTAACGGGTTTTACAATAATTAACAAAGAAATTAATAAGCTAAAAGGGAGCCATTTATTAAGAAAAGTGAGAGCCGGAAACAGAAGATTATAAGACCTGATGATGCTAAAGGAGACGATCTTGATAAATTAGATTAAGTTTCTTTCTAGACTCAGAGCTGAGTTGGCTCCGAGTTGACCAGCCATGAGTAGTTGTTCCCCTCTTCTCGATTGTAAAATCTCATCATAGAGAGCGAGCGTGTGAGTTGTGAAATGGAGTCTCCAAAGAGAGGAAGAAGGATTGTATGTACTCAAGAGTTTAGGTGAGAGCAAGTTATTAAAATCGTTTTTTTAATAATATAATATAAATTTAAATTGTAAAATTGGAATGTAAATTTATAAAATTATATATAAAAAGAAAAATTATAGAAAAAAAGAAAACACCTTAAATAATTTAAAAAATACAATACAATTATACCTTCCACCAGCCAAAACAGGGGACACTTCTAGACATTTTTATGTTGTTTCAAGCTAAAAAAAGCCATGTTTATTCTTAAATCTGTTACTCCATATTTACATAATCATGAACAATGGCAATGTATTGAAGTGATTATCATTCTTTTTAAGGAAGGTGGTGAGTTTTATATAGCTCAGGTTGCCATATAAAAGTTGCAAGATCTGATGATTAGATGAGCTAAACCAGCCTTAGTGCCAAGAGATTATAGCACCTAAATCTTACCACTGATTTTATTATGTGCACATAGAATTAGATTATTATTCGTGGTTAGATTTAATTTAGGTATTGTTAATATATTTCTTAGTAAAAAAGATTTTTAATTATATAAAAATTGACTCATTATAAACTAATTCAAGAATAATATAATAATTGATAAAGATATATTTTAACAAGATTTTTTTAAAAATCAAATATTAAAATAACAATATATTATATCAACTCTGATTAATCTATTAAATTCATGACATATTGTGAGACACTAATAACCTTATAAAAAAAATGAAACTAAGATAATCCATATAAAATAAATTAAAATTCAATTATCAATTAACTCAATTTTAAAAATAAAACTAAAAAATCTATTAAAAACGCACAAAACTACCTCTATTAACAAACCACACTTATAAATCAAGTCGTAAAGGTAGAATAAACTTGTAAAACAAACCAAAAAAAATTATAAAATTTAATTTTTAATTAACTTGATATTAATATAAATCATATTCCGGGGTTTCATCTAACAACTTAAGCTTTTAGGTGAGATAGTTTCTTGACATGGTATGAGAGCTTTGTTGAGCCAGAGGTCACGAGTTCGAATTTCACTACCTTCATTCTATTTGATAAAAATTAAGTACAAGGTAAGTGAGTCCGTGTGCAAGTTTCAAGTCCAAAAAGCTTTCACTTGAGATGGTGTGTTAAAGAATAATATAAATGATATTTTGGGGTCTTACCTAACAACTTAAACTTCTAAGTGAGATGGTTCAATGACATACGTACCAATCCATAACTGATCATTCTCATATGTAACTGAAGAAACTCTAAGCATAAAGCAATTCACAACAATAATCTGATGATCTCACTCCCTTGTATTCAAAGTAAACAGGTTGGCTTTATAAGCCTTACATGAAGATATTGAATAATAACAACCCATGTAAAATGTGGTAAGCAGTTTAAGAAAATAAAATCTTATACTACGTGTCCCAATTAAAAGGGATTATTGAACAAACAAACTTTGACAATTTCAAACAATCATGACAGTTCCAACAATGCCTCTCTTAAATTGGATGTAGTAATACCTTTAGTTTAATGTTGGTATCTCACACACTCCCAACGACTTGCACAACTTTAAAAATACATCCAATTTAAGAGATTTTGTCATAATACCTGCATTTTGTTCTTGTTTGCCATAATGCTTCAGCTCAACAACTCCATCTCTAGTCAAATCACACAGGAAATGGAACCTTACATCAATATGTTGGCTGCTTCTGTGCATAACTTGATTTTTTGATAGCTTAATTGTAGAACTATTGTCACATAACATGGTGGTGTACTTGCTTTGAGAATTTCCAAGCTTTTCCACTACTCTCCTCATCCACATTCCTTGACATGCACAAGATATAGCTGCTACAAATTCTGTTTCAGCAGTAGACAACGTAACAACTAGTTGTTTTTTGGAAGACCATGACACAACTCCTTCACTAAGTAAAACACATAACCAGAAGTATTTTTCCTGTCATTCATATCTCCTACATAATCACTATCTGTATATGTCATTAGCTTTTTATTGCCCTTCTTTTGATAAAAAAATCTCAAATCTATAATACCTTTCAAGTATCTCAACACCCTTTTTGCAACTTGCAAATGCAACTCAATTGGACTTGCCATGAATCAACTGATGAGAAACACCACACATATCAAATCTGGCCATGTTGCAGTTAAATGCATAAGGCTTCTGACCAACTTTTTATACATAGTAGCATCTATTTTGACTCTTTCTTTATCCTTTATTAGTTAACGTCAGGAATAATGAGATTTTTTATGCTATTACTTTTTTCCATCCAAAACCTCTCTAAAACTTCTTTTGCATATTTTTTTTACTAATATAAATGCCTTTAGAATTTTAGAGAACCTTCACACCAAGAAAATATTTTATCTTTCCCAAATCAGTCATATCAAATTCAAGTTTCATAGACTCCTTGAATTTGACAAATAAACTTTCACTATTACCAGTACAAATCAAATCATCAACATATAGGCTAACGATCAGAATTGTACCTCCATATCCTATTTTTATGAACAAGGTTTGTTCACAGCTACATCTCTCAAATCCTTCTTTGACAAAGTATGTTTCAATACAGCTATACCATGCATGAGGGGCTTGTTTAAGGCCATATAATGCTTTTTTAATCCACACACCTTGTGTTCTTCACCTTTCTTCTCATAACCCTGTGGTTGTTTGATAAATACTTCATTTAGCTTTCCATACAGGAAAGCACTTTTGACATCTAGCTGGTACACACTCCAACCATTTCAAGCTGCTGACGCACTCACCATTTGTATTGTATCCCATCTGGCTACCAGTGCAAATACTTCAGTATAATCAATACCATGCTCCTGTGCCTACCTTTTTGCTACCAGTCTAGCTTTACACTTGTCAACCTCACCAGTTTCGATGAATTTAGTTTTGAAAGACCTATTTCACTCCAATCTTCTTCATTCTGTCAGGTAGATCAGTCAGCTCCCATATCTTATTTTTTCAATTTCTGGTATTTCCATGTCTATTGCATCTCTCTATTTGTGATTTTGAATAGCTTCTTGAAAGGTAAGTGGGTATGTGATAGAAGAAAACAAGGCCAAATTTTTCTCATCATCTCCCTCTGAAAATTCTCCCTTACTCACATAACTTTCCATCCAAAATGGAACTTTTTTGCTCCTCTTCTCCGATGAACTTTTTGTGAGTGATCTATGCTTTTCTTAGCGTAGTCCTTCTGTTTCAGCTACCGGTGAGTGTTCTTCATATGGTTATGGGTTCTCCGATGAACTTTTTGTGGATAATCTATGCCTCCCTTCTAGTGGTCCTTCAATTTCAGTTGCCGATGAGTATTCTTCATATAACAATGGGTTCTCAGGTGAATTTTCTGTAGTAGATATGTGCCTCCCTTCTGTTAACTCTTCGATTTTAGCAAATGGGTGTTCTGTAAGTGGGTTTTAGTGAAAGATATGTGCGTCTCTTTTGATCTCCTTTCTGTTTCAACTTCTGATGGGTTAGTTGCATATGGGTGGAACTGTCAGGATTGTTTGAAATTGTCAAAGTTTGTTTGTTCAATATCCCTATTAATTGGGACACGTAGACTAAGTGGGTGTTTGGCGCTCAATGCAATTGAACCGCAATGCCATAAGCTATATTTACCAAACAGGGACCCTAGTTTTTTACTGTGGGTCCCAACAAAAAATACGGTCGAGCTGCAGGTAACAAAAAGCATCTGTGAGATGCTTTTCGAAAACCTCAGCTACAGCAAACACAATAAAATAGGAAGAATGCATGAAAAAATTCAGTAATGTTTACACACCTTCGGCAACGAATGCATGGAATTATTTGAAGGAACACATCTTCATCTTTCTTCTCTCTCTTTCTTCCCTAATGAATGCATGGACGTTTCTTTCTCTCTCTCTCTCTCCACCCATTGCCAGTGTTCTCTCTCTCCATAATCACCAGCATCAATCCAGAAGAGCGCCACCATCATCCCCCTCATCACTGGATGATTATCCTCCACACTATAATGTCCTTCGTGACCACCTAAAGAAGCAATAAACCCCGCCGTAAGCAGCAACTGCAATTTCCCGTCGCTTCTACCTGCCACCATTTCCAACGCTACCACGACAGGGACAACCACCCCGGCCTCCTCTACCCGTTGGTACCGGCCGTTGACCCTCTCGTCGTAGTCGGTAAACAATGAAAATGCACAGTAACATGCCGAATAAACGAAAACTAAAGGCAAAACGGTGCGTTTTATGTTTTTTTTCTTTAAAACCAAACGCACCGTTTTGCGTTTAGTCTTAACACTTGGGTCGGGCTATTCTCGGCCCAGCCCAAGTCCGACAGGGTTGGGCCAGCCCATTTATTTGGGTCAGGCCCATTCCATTTTTTTTAAAATATAAAAATCATATTTTTTAAAAATTAAAAATTGTGTAATTTACTTGAATTATTAATTATATTTTATTATTATGGTAATTAAATCTACAATATTTAAAAAAATATATGTGTATGTCCTTTAAAGTAATTTCACAAGTTGCCATCAATATGAAAAGTATGGTAACCAAACACTCGAAACTGCTTTTCATTAACCTCAAACTCAACCACATTTTTAACCAAACACCAATTTCAGTTTTGAAACGCAGGTAAAAGCGCTTTTCATGAAACTGCTTTTTTCCAACCTCAACCACAACAGCAACAACTATGCCAAACAGACCCTAAGATTTTATTTCCTTAAAGTGCTTACCACATTTTATGTGGGGTGCTATTATTTTTTATATAAAACTCAATTCTAAATTAAAGAATTATATAGAGAAAAACATAACACACAAAAACAAATATAAAAAATATCATGATCTTTAGTATTATTAATAATCCACTTAGCTGGTGAGAGGTCACAAGAGCTTACTTTAGCAAAAGCATGAAACCACCTACTCTAGATGAAATTTCAATGAAAATCCTATCCCATTAGCAATGCATTCAAATAAGTAGAGTGCTCAGATTCGAATATAATGAATAAATTGAGTACGCAAAATTGTAAAGATGGCTTAAGGAAAACCCATATTTTTTTATTGCCAGGTAAGTTCTCAATTTGGCAGTAGCAATATTGCAAAAAAAAACAACTCAATAACAAAATTATAAAGCATTAACTTAGTAAATGTTCCATCACTTGATTAGAAAAAAAATAAAAAGGGATCAATCTAGGCAACAACATAATCGAGGCTTTAAGACCTAAACTTCAGTCTTCTTCCTCTCCCTCATTCTTGAGAATTTGGAAGTATCTTAAGTCATCAACATCACGATATTTGTTGGATGAAATCACTCATAGCTAATCCCTAACATTGTATTTCTTCAAATACTTGCTAGTCAAGTACTTGGGATACCTAGTATACATAAAATAAAATCAGAAATCATGTGAGATATGGGCAGAAGGCCATGATAGTGCAACTAGAACAAATGGTGACAACTTCGGTTAGAAGTTGGGAGAAAAATTGAATGATTTATAGCAAACTCTACAAACAAAGCAAACTATGAAGGAATAAAGACTCAAAGAAATGTGGGATTTGAAGGTAGATAGAAGAAAGCGATGCCTAAAGAAATGATTGAAGAGAGAAGGGTTTTGGTGGGTTTGATAAACAACAACTGATTTGAGAAAGGGAAAGGGAAATGAGGGCAAGAGTGTAGGTTGATCGATTCAGCAAGATAGGGAAAGGGAAACGAGGGAAAGGGAAAAGGAAATGAAGGGAAAACATAATTACTTGCACAATTACAACTTGCAGTGTTGCACATTCGGCAGGATCGCCGAATCAGCCTGTGTTTATTGATTTTTTTTTTACTTAGTTATTCACGATTTTACCGGGTTTTGAATTTTTAACCCAAGTTTACCAAGTTTATACATTTCTCGTAAAATCATACGATTTTATGAGCCAAACCGTAATTTTAACAACATTGGATGAGAGTGATGTTTTGTAACATTGATGGTGTAAATCAGAAGGTGGAGAGTAAAATGGGGCCATTTTATCACTAAACATGTGTTTGACACTACATTTCAAAATCGTTTTTGAAAAAAATTAAATTTTTTTATTTTTTACTTAAAATTAAATATTTTAGTGTTTTTAGATCATTTTCATATGCTGATATCAAAAATACTTTTTAAAAAATAAAAATATCATTTTGATGAATTTTCAAACAAAAAATATTTTCAAAAGCAACATTAACCATATTCCCAAACAATCACCAAGTTGGGAAATGTAGGGATAAGGGATTGCTCAGATTGTTGATTGTGTTTGATTGACATAGTAAAATTGAATGGTAGATGCCATATGATGGCTTAATAGTGAGGGCTATCAATTATATATGTAACTAGGTTAAAAAAATTTTAAGCATATTTTCACAAAAACAAATAGAATATTTTCTCATGTTTTAAAATGAAAATGGGATATCATAACCAATTTATGACTATCCATTAGAGTTCAGACAAAATATCAAAAATATTTCAACAATCATTTTTTTTTTGTAAACTTTAATTATCAGGGTATAAAATTATATTGTAAAGTATACTCATAGATATTAAAAAGACAATAAATGCAGTGCTAAAATTCAAACTTTAGAACAGTTAAGTTTTTGACTTAATGAGGCAGAGACTCCCTCATGAAGAGAGATCTACTTTGAGTATTAGAAGATACCAATAAATAAATATATGATGTAGAAAATAATTAAACAATAATGTAGCTTATCTTACGAAGGGTGCATTGGGGGTGAAACGTCAATGAAATTTAAGAAATTGGTGTACAAGCACTTTTCTAAAAATCTTTATAAAAATGCAAGATAAATTTTGATATATCTAAGGAGGACATTGACAAGACAAAGGAAGAGAAATAAGAGATAGACTTAGAAGAGGAGGCCAAAACTTTTTTAATGATGTTTATTAACTCCCAACTATAAAAAGCATTACATTAAGTTTAAGATAACTATGGGAGAAAGGTTATGAAATAAAGATGAAAGATTATACATTGACACTAGTTGATACTTATAAAACTATAATTGCAAAGGTAACCATAAAAATGAACAAGATGCTTATGCTAAATATAGAGACAATTATGTCTAAATCCTTAAAGGCATGTGTGAAATATAAGACTTGACTTTAGCATACGAGACTTGGACATGTACTTTGATAGCTTGAAGATGATGGTGCAAAAAGAGTTATTGAAGTGTCTACCATTCATCAGACATGTAAATAAGTTATGTAAAAGATGTTTAGTGGGCAAACAATTTTGCAATAACTTTCTAAAGGAGTAGATCTAGAGTAGGTCAACAGTTATAAGATATACATGTGGATTTATGTGGTTATATTCAACTATGCTTATTTGGTAAAAAAAATGTATTTTCTACTTTTCATTTATGATTATAGTAGAAACACATATATATACTTCTTAAAATAAAAGTCTAGTACTTTTAATTGTCCTAAGAAGTTTAAGGCATTAGTTGAAAAAAATGGTTATACTATAAAATTACTTAGGACAAATAGGGGGTGATTTTTGTTCTATTGAGTTTTATGAAAATCATGATATAAATAAACTCTTAATTGTTCCTATATCTCTATCAAAAAATGAATGGAGATAAAGAATAAAAACATACTTAACATGGTAAGAAACATACTTAAAACCAATAAGAACTTGAATGACAATTCTGTAAGTGGCATGGAATGGAATAAAGCCGAGTGCTACTTACTTGAACGTATTTGAAAGCATTGGATATGTGTATATAGATGATCGAATAAGGACCAAGTTAGATGAAAAAGAGCAAAATGATGATCTTTGTGGGGGTATGGATGTCAGATTATACAATTACAACCCTAACGAAGGAAAGATGATGATTGATATGGATGTCAAGTTAAATAAAGAAAGAAGATGAAATTTAAAGGTAGATAATGATGAGAAATATAAATTTCTATCAATTCTTGATGATGATGAGGGATATGAACATCATAAAGAATTAGTTACACCTCTATAGTCATCTATGGACTCAATTTCACCTTTGTCATTTTCTTCCAATGAAAGCTCAAATAGTGGTTGCCTACTAAATTTACCAATAAAGATGAGACACCTTAATGACTTGCATGAGATAATTAATCCAATTTATGATGATTTAAAATCATATTGTCATTTTGCTACATGTGAACTTATAATATTTGAAGAAGCAATAAAGAATGAAAAAAAATAAGAACTGTTATGGAAAAAAGGTTTCATAATTTAAGAAGAATAAAACATGGAAATTAGTTGCTAAACTGAAAGGAAAAAAGTAAATAGGTGTAAAGTGAAAGAAAATAAAAATGCTAAAGGAGAATTAGAGAGATACGAGCGAATTTGCCCGCTCCGCTGGGCTTTTGTATATACGTAGAAAATTGATTGATTTTATAAATGTTGTATGTTGTTATTTTAATATTTAATTGGTAAAATTGTAATTAATAAAATCTGTGAAAAATAGTTTTTTTCAACTAAAAAATGATTGAATATTGCTATTGCTAAAAAACTTTTGATAAAATTTGTTAGAAAATTTACTAAGAAGGTGAAATGATTTGTTAGAAACTTGTTGTCACGGAAACTCTGTTTAAAAAAAACACAAAACAAGAAACCGGTTTAAAAAAAGACTTGAACACGACGGTTATTAAAAAATAAAATAAAATGTTAAAAAAAGGTTATCGTTTATTAAAAGAACCAAAAAAAGAGTATCAAATAAAAATCTAAATTCAAAGCTAAAGCCAAAGTTATATTTATAAGATTTATTAATCATATTATTATATTAAATGTATTCAAGAATACCGATATTGATTTTTTTGCAAGAAATCGTAGGTCATTTTTTTCTCTATCTATATATTTTTAGGCGATAATATTTAATAAATATTAAAACATATAATCAGTCTTACATACTTTATAGTATAATCGAAATGGGAAGTGGATCGTAGATTTTTTAAGTGTAGATAATTAAGATAAATTTGTCAAAAATAATTTCTGAGTTGTCTTTTTCTGCTTGTAATATTAGATCTGACACATTATAAATAAAAATATTGTAATTTGTTTTTAGAAATAAGCCTCAAGTTTTTTGCGTGCTATAATTACTTATCTGTCGTCTAAAAAAACAGTGTAATCTAAACGGGAAGTGACTCGAATATTTTTTTAATTATAGATAATCTAGGTAAATTTGTCATTTTTTAGTTGTATTTTTTGCCCAGTAATATTAGATATGAAATATTAAAAACCAAAATATTCTAAATATTTTTTAGAAATTAACTTTAAAAAACAAAGCACAAAATTAAAATTCGAAGACTTTTTTTTTTGAAAAGATTTATTCTTTGTATTATTATATTAAATGTATTACACTGTTGAAAAAACAAAAAAAAGGTAGACGTGCGCCGCGATGCATCAGAGCAAATTGCCAATGAATAGTGACTATGAGTCACGGGCTACAGTAGAAAACCGAGTTGTTTTAGCTCTTTAGATAATAAAAGAAAATAATATTGAGCCCAGGGATTATTTGTGGCGCGTTTAGTTTGCTAGGAAAAAAAATATACTTGGGAAAAAAGAACCGTGGTGCGTGTATAAGTTTACCCAGACACCTCGGTTAAGGAAAAAAATGTATAAGTAGCCAAACAAAATAGGGAAAAAATATTAAAAAAAGTTGATCCAGAGATTAGTCTTGATGCACGTAAGCTGGTTTGGACACTTTAGTTATTTAAAAAAAATCTTGTTTTTTGGAAGAAAAAAAAATAAAAACAACAACCAATTATTAAAAAAATCATTTTTTTAAGAAATATTTTTTTTTGCAAAAACAATAAAAACAACAAACAGTTATAAAAAAAATCATTTTTTAACAAAAAAAAAATTAAAAAAACAGTTCTTTAAAAAAAAACAAATCAGATTTGTAAAAAAAAAACAGTTATTAAAAAAAATAAAAAATTAACCATGTTTTTTCAGTGTCCGGTCGGTTTGAACTCGCGCGCGCCTGTGTTGGCAGCGCGCGGACAACCGCTCGGCCAAAGCTTCTGATTTGTCATTTTCACCATAAAAAATACAAACAGAGTCCTTGTGTAAAAAAACAAATTATAAAAAAAAATGGATCCGGAGATTAGTCGTGGTGCACGTAAGTTGCCCTGGACACTTTAGTTATTAAAAAATATATTTTTTTTTGTAAAAAAATAAAAACAACAGCCAGAAAAAACATTTTAAAAAAAACAAATCAGATTTGTAATAAAAAAAACAACAACAACCAGTTATTAAGAAAAAAATACTGTTTTTTTAAAAACGAAACAAAAAAAAATAGAAAAAAAAAATATTTTTCAAAAAAATATTTTTTTAAAAAAACTGATTTTTTTTGAAAGGTCTACTGCAGCCAATCCATTGAAAGGTGAAGGAAATTGCTAACTAAACTACGCAAACCGGTCTAGAAAAAAAAATATTTTTTTATTTTAACCAAGCTTTTTATTTGTTTTTCATACCGGAGTATCCGTTGTAGCTTATGCACACCGACTAATCTCTGGATCCATTTTTTTTCCCTATTTTATTATTTTATAGAATGGCTAAAGGAGATCACAATTTCAAACAATAATGAATAATTATTTCAACTATGGTTTTCACTTTTCATTACTATTTGAAAAACAATATCTTTTTCCACTATTATTAAGATTTGTTTTTAATATTTAAATTTTAATTTGTGCTGGTCATCATTTTAAAAATAATGTTTGTTATTATTTTTATTTTTTATTTTTCAAGTTAAATAATTTCTTTAAATATAATAATATTTAATTTTTGTTAATATTGTTAGGTATTGAATTTTCTAATTATTATAGATAAAACATTCAAAATAATTCAAAACTTAATTATTATTTTTAAGTTTTATTTTCTTTTAAATATATCAAAATAATTATATATTTTGATATTTATTTAATATTAGAGCTTTAATATATATTATCACTTTTTATTGGATAAAAAACCATTTTTAGCAGATTTTATCAATTATAATTTTATTAATTAAATATTAAAATAACAAAATACAATACGTATAAAATCAATAAGTTTTTAACATGGATAAAAAAGCTCAGCGCATCGCACGGGCAAATTCGCTCGTTAGAAATAACCTAAAACAACTCGGTCGTTTCTAGACCCATGAGCGAGTTATTCTTGTAAAGAAAAAATCTGGACTGAATATTAGTTATGTTAAAAGAAATCTGCAACGAAGAGGTTGCAGCAACAAACATTCTCGTTAGGAAGAGGTCTATTTTGTGCAGGTTATGGGAAGAATTCATGCTGTCATATAAAAAAATGTATGAAAAAAAAATTAAAATAGGAAAAAACTGCAAAGAAAAAATATGTGAGGGAAGAAAAAATCGATATTCTTCTAAGATGATCAGGACATCCCGGTAATTGGAAGAAAAATCTGCGAACAAAAAAAGGGGAAAAAATGGATATGTGATGTAGAACAGGTTGCAGAATCATATATGCTAAAGAGGGATTACCCGAAATTCAAAGGCAAATGAATTTCGGCAACTGGGTTGTCGACGTCGGAATAGCGCTAAACTCACCCAGTCAATGTGTTTCATCGTTTGCGGAAGAAATCAGCAGGTTTGTTGTTGACCTCGACCCAATTTTTGCCAAATTCCATTGTTTCGGCCCGAAATCATCGTTTTTGCTATTTTAGGGAAGTTTCGTTTTTGCAATAACTTTTGAATTAAGAGTCCGAATTGACTTTGGTCAACCGGTACTCTCTCGGAATTCATAGGTCTTTTACATTCTGTATTTATCTTAAATTTGCCATTTATGGCAAATTTGATGTCTTATGTACTTTCCTATTCTCTGTATTAAATTAGGCCAGAGTTTTATCTTTAAATATCCCTTGTAAAACCTGCAGCCGGGTTATCTACCATTCTATTGAATAAACTTTGAGTTTGATTGAGATTTAATCTTTTTATTTTATTTTACGGAATATTGACGTTGGTCGTATTCCCGCATGGTTTTCTGCTGCGTCAATATGAATATTAGTTATGTTACGCGTAAATTGTCATTAACACCCGAGATGAAAAAAACTACTGATACAAATAAGAAAAAATATAGAGAAAAAAATATTAGAGAAGAAAAAATCGATATTCTCATAAGATGATCAGGACATCCTCGTCATTGGAAGAAAAATCATTAAAAAAAGAAAAAAAATTTGAATATTAGTTATGATACGCGTAAACTGTCATTAAAACCCGAGTTGAAAAAAACTATTAGTAATAAAAATATTAGAAAAAAAATTCAATGGAGTCACTTTCAAATCCAGGATTAAAGAAGGAAAAAATTAAAACGTTACAGTAAAAAAAATAGACTTGAAAAGTAGTTATAGTACGCGTAAATTATCATTGATATCGTAGTTTATACAATCGATAAGAATAAAAATTATATAAAAAATAATATAAATTATAATATAAAAAAGAGAAAACAAATTTTCCATACAGTGTAATTTTAAAAAATAATAAGAATAAGGAAAAAACCAAAAGTGAAAAAAAAGCAACCTGGAAACAATAAGGAAAAAACCAAAAGTAAAAGAAAAGGAAGCTAGAAACGACAATTGAAGAAAGAAAACATTGTAATAAAAAGTAATAAAAAAAGAAAGCAAGTTGAACTGCTAAAAGAAAGCAACGAATGGTGTAGAAATGGTGGCCGAGCGTCTTGAACTCGCGCGCATGTGTTGGCAAAGCACAAGACAGCCGCTCGGCCAAAGACTCTTATCTGTGTAATTTCACCATGAAAAATACAAAAAGAGTCCCGGTGTAAAAAAAAAAACAAAAGGTGCACAAACTCGCACGAAACAGGGAAACAAATATCCACTCCACAGTGTTTTCATTCTGCGTGAACAGTAAAATCCGAGTTGTTTTAGCTCTTTAGGTAACAAGACAAGATTAGTGACAAAAAACTATGATTAAAAGTTAAGAACTGGATGTGATCAAATTGTTGCCCTAGTTGCTAGATTGAACGAGTTGTCAATGCTATAAGAGAAGCCTATAAAAAATTAAGTGGACAAGTCATCAATCACTGCCTCAAAGTATATATATATATATATTGATATTTTATGCCTATAAATAAACTTGAAATCAGAAGGATATCTATGGAGTACAGAGAAAGGAATAACGAGAAAAAACACTTAATAAGATTGACTTCCTGTCAAATCTTCTTGTTTTTAAGTTTTGCATTACTTTCCATTAGCTTCTACTGCTTTTATTTTCTTCCAACATATGATATTACTAACAAGCAAGACAGACTTTGCTCGGAAGCATCTTGAGAGGATTTTGCCCCCATCAAGCTCCCTATTAGCAACTGATCAGGGTTAAGCTCATTGACAATTACACACTCACACTCGAACACATGATCGTGTCCTTGCCATAACCATTTTGATAACTAGAATAATACACTGCCAGTTTACTATAAATGATGTTCTCCCTATGTTTTCATTTTGACAAGAAAACGGAAAAAGCCCTAGAGGAAAATAATAAGTCAGATTGATGTTCTGACAAGTACAGTGTTTTAGAATCAAAATCGTTTAAAATTTGTCAGAAATGAAAGTAACCAAGCACCAAGGAGTGTCAAAGCACTTGAAAAAGCTATACGCTCCTTTTTATTCGAAATTGACTAGCACATGCATGGGGCTGGTCCCCTGGTGCATTCAAATTTGCCCATATTGGTGCTGCTGTGCCCTACTATCTTTTGATCCAATCATGACTTCTTTCAGACTATCAGACGAAGCTGCTGGAATTTTCATGCCAGTCATTATAAATAGATAGCATTATGTGCAGTATGATTGTTGTTAGTTTTTCTAGTACAAGCAAAGCTTTGAAAACAGATTAATCTGGCTTTTTAGCTGTAATTACGAAGGGTTTTAGCTGTATGAACTTATGAACTTCACAGGCAATTTTGCAAATCCTCTATCCTGCCTAATCGTAATCGAGCAATTATCAGTGGAAGTATAATTGTCATGGGAGAAGCCGGTCACATTATTTTCTTTTTTCCCCACAATAAATGCAATCCAAGAAGAAGGAGAAGAAAAACACAAGAAAAACCATGTTAAATTTCACAGGTTAGTTCATGACCTAACACTATTTCAGTTTTTTTCAGTGTGGCATAGAGCTTCCCTTTCTTTCTTTTCTCTATCTATGTATAAAAATATAATTTTTCTTTCCTAGTTAGCCAAGTTGCTTACACATTAGCTTTTATATAATCTAATCAACTTGCCCCCCACCGGAAATGCGATTCAACAGAGGAACTAAACCAAGGGAATCCAGTGAGATCAAAAAGTAAAATGGAGTATCAACTTTATATTCTGTTGAAATACGGCTCAAAAATGATATGCTTATTGTTCGAAATTGCAATGGTGCACTAATAATTATTCATAGTATTATAAATGTTAATGAAATTAGGTCATGACCATGATTAGATAGCAACACAAAGTCATCTTGCTAGAAAATATATAGTGACAGTAAGAGGAAAGGATTTGTTATCTTCATGAGTTACACATAATATAGAGTCAAAATCATTGAGTTTTGAATACTCTTGGTGAATATAGAAATTATAGAGTGGTTAAGGGATGGAGATCATCAGAAATGAAATAGAATGCAATTGCTTTGTGCTCTTGCAGCAATGGCGACGCTTTCTTGATATGGAACATTCCCTTTCAATTTAAAAAGAGTTAGGAAAGTTATCATCTATAGACATTGGAAGGTGGAAAGATTCGAAATTCGGTAATCCAATTCTATTTCATTCATTTAATTAAAAAGCTCAATGGAGCTTGAAGTATAAAATGAGGTAACTCTTGTTTAATCTTCAAATCTTTTGCTCTATCTCTTTCAAGAATCAAGCCTAAAAGGCAAAAATATTCTAAGTTTTACTATTAAGAACTAAACACACACACACACACATCATAAACATTGAATGCTAAATTGACCTTAAAATCACTCTCTTTTTTTGTTTTTGATATCCAATGAGCTAGACCTATCTGGGTCAGATGTTGGCTGAGTAATCACTATACATAGTTCGATATGATAGGCTAACATGGATATTATGAGAAGCAAATTGCCTACTTATAAAATACAAGCGATGAAAAAATTCTCTATTCGGTTAAGGAAAACTTGGCTTTATAGTTGAATTTTCTATTTTTACAAAAAATATTAGTGAGAACAAATTAAAAATTTCATGATATAATGGTTGAACCGCTGCACTAAATTGACCTAAAATAATATAGATAAAGATTAAAGAAAAGGTAAATTTTAGCTCAAGTTGATGTTACAACCCCTGTTATTTATTTATTTATCGAGAAAAACAAGTCATAGTGATAAAAGTTTTGGGTTTAAGAGGTAAAATTGTTTAAGGCTTAGAGTTCAAATTCACCTGATTATATTATTTTAGGGTCATAGGGTCATAGTTCTGGTATAAGAACTAATGACTTATCTGGTGTGAGAAATTTCTGTAGGTATAGACATAAGAGTCTGGAAATTTAATCAAGGTGTCTATAAATTGACCCGGACATCCCAATTAAAAAATAAAATAAAATCATTGTTTATCATAAAAGTTTGGATCTAAAATTCTTAATATATATAATCCTATAAAATTTAAATTCTTATAAATTTAAGCCATTCGACTAGTTCTGACATCCTAACTCTTTAATAAGAATAATATACATCTCTTCTAACATGAAGGTCATATTTATCCCCTAATTATTAGTTGATTTGCAATTAGATAACCGAACACAATCAAATTCCAATTTTTTGCTGGATATTATCAATCAAATATTGAAAGATAAACTAGAAAATAAAAATACACTATAAAATACTAAAAAAAGAAATAGTATGGGCACCTAGGCCTAAGACTTTTATTTATTTATTTTTAAAGGTGCCCTTAAAAAAAGATGTAAATGATGCATAATTTACTAACAAAAAAATTTGACCACTATAGTGGTGGAAAAAAAAAACAAGAGGGTTATTTTTAAGTACAAAAATCTATTTTAAATTCATCTTAACACTTCAATATGATCTTTTTTATTTCATATTTAGAGACTAAAAAATAAATAAAATGAAATTTTAAACCAAACATTGAAACTTACAGATCCAAACTATGTTGTGATGTGATGTTTGATCAATTGAAAGAACAATACATTCAATCTGGGTCTTGTTAAGAAAAAGAGAGAAAAAAACACTCCCTCGATAACAAAAAATCGAGACAAGATCATATGGTCCAGCAGTATGATCAGCATGCATTTCTGTTAATTGGTGCAATGAAAGGTACAGCCTTGTGGGTGGGTCAAAAACATGCAAATCCACACAGAGAAGCAGTCCCAGACACAGACAATACCCCACCACTTACATCTACCCCACATTCACAAACTTCCACTCTAATAATAATAATAATCCACACAGAAAAAGGAGCATCTCCGTCGATGTTTAGGGAAAGAGATGAGTTCTTGTTCGATTAGTTCTTGTCTTGTAAATAGCCAGAAACACAAAATTAGGTCATATGAATGTAGATCCTCACTATACATGTTCGATTAGTTCTTGTTCTGTAAATAGCCAGAAACACAGAATTAGGTCACAAGTACCTCACGAAATGGGTGGTGTTGCTGGAGAACGTACACCTCACTAGATCTATATGTATTGATTGCCGGCCAGTAAAATTACGATCTTGCTAGCTGCCATGTCAATAAAATTACTAACGATAATCGTCGATCATTTATTACCATTGTAGTTGGTATGTTGACTTTGGTTGTTAACTTCGTGTCAGCAAACTTGTCGAAGCCTCAATGTAATGGTAAATCCGTACCGTAGGGCTTGCATCATACAGCATTAATGGCCACTGCAATTCGTTTTCTTACTTTTATCTTTTCTTCTCGAAATCTCAGATTCGGCGTAGCTCAGCTAAGTAATTAATACGATGAAATTGTTTGAAAACATTATGAGATTGTCGATAAAAGGGAAAGTGAAATATTAGGAGGTTTGTATATATAATAAAGTTTACCTAAAAGAGTAATGTAGGATTTAATTATATATGGTATAGCTAATGGTATAAATAAAGGATTAAAAAATAAAAATAAACCAGACCACCTACTCCCATCATTTTGTATTCTGTGTCCCTCTCGCTTCCACCCTGGCAGTTCTCGTCCGTACCCTGTCCCCTTCTCCTCCGTGATTCCCTACTTACCTCCTACCCTTTCCGCCGGTCACTCGCACGTGCCTCCCCACCTGCATATCCCCTCTAACCATGAGTATCACGACGCTACCCTTCCTATTCCGTTGTGTGGTGCAACAAAATAAATAACAATAATAATAAAAGTGAGTGAGAGAGAGATAGAGAGAGAACTATTGTGTGTTATTTTTAATTAATAAAGCATTTTATTGATTTTTCCCCCTCTTGTTCTTGGTTTTTGTAGTGGCATAGCAAGTAGTATTGGGGTCTTTGCACTCTCTTTTTTAATTCTCTCTCTCCATGTTTGTAAAATTCCGAGCTTCCCTTGAAAAATCACTTCTTGGCTGTGGGTTAGTCTGGTTTTTTGTCTGATCAAATCTTTCCAAGACAAGGAGACAGATAGCAAAATCTTATCTTGCACCTAGCTAGCTAGCTATGAGGATCAGGAAAAGACAGGTTCCCTTACCTCTATCCTCTCTTTCTCCTGTACCTCTCTCAGATCCCCAGTTTAGCCAGTCTCCTGTGGTGCAACTTCGACTTCAAAATCTCCCTCAAGAACCTCACACACTTGCTTGCTTTGATTCCCACCCATCTGATCAGCCAAATCAACCGATCGGAGGTGGAAGTAATGGCCAAGATTGCTCGGATGGAGGGGAACAAGAAAAGAAGGTAAGCGATGATTGTTGATTTTGGTAGGTGAAAAATAGAAAAATGCTGATATTTCTTTGTTTTCGAGTTAATCTGGGATGTCAGTATAGGAGGAGTGCACTTGTGTTCAGTATAACGTAGTAAAGGCATCTTGTTTGATTTATCTTGTGTGGTTAATTTTACACCCGGCCCGTAAGAGTGACATTATAGACGATGAAGTTTGATTGATTGGATCCTCTCTCTATCTGTGATTTCATTTTGTAGATTATGTTGGAGAAAGATGAGGGAGGGAGAGAAGGAGAGAGGAGTAATGATACCAGGTAAGAAAGAAGACATAAAGTTAAAGTCCATGTTGTTCTCTTCTTTCATGAAATCTTGTAGTAAAAGAGGCCCAGGTATTAATTTTACCAGAAAAATAAATAAATAAATAAATATTGTAAGTACTAATTACTGGAAATACTGTTCAAGTGTTTTATTCTTTCTTTTTTTATCAGCTTCGGCTAGCAGCCTTTCCTTACCATTTAATCTATATTATCTAATCAAGGCACTTTTTTTTTCTTTTTTCTTTTAATTTCCCCCCTCTATTTTGGCTAACTAATATGCCTATGCGGTGCATGGGATGTTGGTCCCGGTTTCTAATATCTACAGACATTTATGCACTCATTTTTTTTTTCTTACTTGCTACTAGCATTTGTTTTCTCTAGCTCTAAGATCAGTCTCATTTTTTTTCTTACTCATTTTTTTTCTAAATCTCATGTGTGGTTGTGGGTCTTCTTCATGTGGTTATTGCTTCTAGGAAGGGAAGTTTAATGGATGCAGAAATTGAAACTATGAATCTGACATCATCAAATTCTTCCCATCAAGGTACCCCCCCACCCACAAATAATTTCTAAATCAACATTACAATATCCCCATAGATTCATCACCATCTATATTTTGCTATATATCTTGTTGTTGCTGCTGTGTGATGGCAATATATATAGGAGTTGGGATGTGGGGTGACGGAGAGAAAGCATTTCCGCTTAAGAAGAGAAGACGAAGCTTCGAAAGAGGATCAGGTGATGATGGAAAAATGAAGGTGAAAGATAAGAAAACGAAGAACAAGAAATGTGTGCAGCAAAAAGGCAATAACAAAGAAGAAGAAGAAAGTAAGGAGATCATCGTAGAGGGTGATGGCACTGCCATTAATAACAGTGCAAGAAAGAAAGCTCGAGGTGGTGCACTAATGGAAGGATCGAGATGCAGTCGCGTAAATGGGAGAGGATGGAGGTGTTGCCAGCAAACTCTCATCGGATACTCACTTTGCGAGCACCACCTGGGAAAAGGAAGGCTGAGAAGCCTGAGTAGCGTTCGAAGCCGTTCCATGGCTCGCACTGCACCAAAGAGGGCCGACTCCAAGCCATTATCGAGCCCCTCGCTGTCATTAGAGGAAAGGGAAACAAAACGTGCATTGTCTGATCAAAGTAAACTTGATGGCTATCCAAATGATGAAGATGGAGATAACGAGAAACCTTTAATGATTGCGAAGAAGAAGCTTGGTACGGTCAAAGCTCGTTCAATTAGCAGCTTGCTGGGTCAAGCAAATTATGGCATTGCAGTACTGTCAGAGGATAGCAAGTGAAGAAGACAGGATCTGCATCAATTCAAGTACTTGACATGAGTTTATGTTTTTGGTTCCTTCTCTTCTCTATCTGAGGATCTAAATGAAGAAGAATTAAAGGATGTTTAATGAAGTACTGCTTTTCTTGTACCATTTCCATTTTAATGTTTATAAAAATAAACAATTAATGAACCAATAATTTTTTTTCTATTGAATCGTAAATGTATCTAATTGCCGTCGATCGATGCAGAATACTTTTCTTGACAAGTTATATCGTATGGATCGAGAACCCCACCACCTACAAGACAGCATTATCTGATTCTTGTTCAGTAAGATGGCTGCTGTATTGCTATTGACCATGGTAATTAAACAGCTAGCTGTTGAGTGCTGGATATATGGATCCTGGAGGTTAGATGTCTAAATATGTTTTTAAAACATGTTAATAACTAAATCTGCTGTTGTTAAAAAATAAATAGATTGACTGTTTCTTATTGACACACTGGAATTTAACTATATATTTGTATAGGTAAAGTTTGCATGTTAATGTCTAAATAAGTCAAACTTGTTGTCATGTGGATTATAATTTCTTACTTCAGATGGGCATCCTTAAAATAAGATATATATTCCAAACTTAGTTTCTAACCTTTTAATAACTCAAATAACATTCTTGAAACAACCTTGGTTGGAACTTGATTTAATATGTATATTGTCATTTTTAGTGCTTTATTCCATAAGAATCTAAGAAGATTAGAGTTGCTAAATATACTTCGCACCATGTTAAATAATGTTCAGTTTCTATTTTTTGCTATATCATTTTTGTTTGGCGAACTAGACATCATATATTGGGTAACTATCTAAGTCTCTTAAAGAAACTTTGCGAATAGACAACATGTTTATCCATCCTTTATGTATCTACCATAATATTTTTCACCTCTATCATTTCTCACAATATTAATTTGTTTCCTATACTGTTTCTTTACTTTAGCCTAAAAAATCTCAATATATATAATAATTTATAAAAGAAATGAAGTATTTTTCTTTATTGAGATATATATATATATATATATATATATATATATATATATATATATATATATATATCAATCTTCAATGCCATAACATAGAGGAATGCCCATTACTGACACATCTTTTAATAACTTGCAATGAGCCATAGGCAATTTTTTTAAATTAATACAAAAAATACTATTAAATAAAATGTCATTTGCAACATAGTCACATTTATAAAATAAACTACAAGTTTTCAAAAACTTAATGGCATATCCAAAAGTTATAAGTTTTGAAACTAAGATCAATTTTCTAGAAAAATTGCAATATAAAAAGTCTTTTCTAATAGCAAAATAAAACCATTACTTAAAGTTAAATAACATATTCATATAGCCCTTTTAATATCAACTTGGGAATGTATTTTACCTTTTTCTTTTTAGTTTGAGTCTCATTCTCCACCGTATTACCACAATTGCATTTTCTTCTAGTTCCAAAACCAACCTCCATTACTCTTAAACATATATGTTCACGAATTTATTGATTGACTATTTGCTTCTATATATGTATTTTGTGATATTTTAAAGGGTCTGTATTGTTGTTGGAAAGTATTTAGGATATAAAATATATAAAAAAATTATGACATCTCATCCTCAAGATTCTTCAATTAAGTCGTAATGTCTCGTATTTGCATGATGTGCTCACACACATCTCTTGTATTGGTGAGCCTATGGATGAAAACTTTATGATTAAGCTGTTAGCAAATCAAAAATGTTTTCATGTTGATTAACCAAACCATGTATAACAATACATATCCTAGTTTTTATTAACATTATACTAAGACGATTAGATTGCTCCTATAATTTATAAAGTACAATATCCTTTAAAGTGTTGGTATTAGTAATTGTGGGTGGTTTGTCTTTCCTAAATATATAATTTATGTCCATCTGCCCTAAATGAAGGATAATTCTTTCTTTTCATACTTAATAGTTATCATCGAGAATATCATGACAAATATAAGATAAATTAACAGGTTTTACATCTATAAAAACAAATTTAAAATACATTCTGATGTCAAAATTAAGGAATAAATAAAATTTTATGCTTTATCATTGTAAATCATGTTAAAATTGAATCTATTGACATAAAAATTTATTGTGTGCTAAGTTCTTAATTCAGATAGATTCAATCATCAAATTATATGCTTAATTTATAATTCCTATGACTATGTTATAAAAAGTAAATTGATACTCTATCCTAATTAATTGTATAAATATAATGAAAAAATCATGTGGAATAATGTCCAACATACCATAAAAATGCAAACTAGTTTGTGTTTGTGTGAGGAGTTAAATCCTGGTTTATCTTCTACTTTAAGATCACATGATCAATAATCTTGAGTTTAGGGTCCCATCCTTGGCCCTAGCTGAATTAGTGCCGCTTTGCACCTTTTTCCTCTCTCTCGTTAATTTACTAAATGAGGGTAATTAATTAAGAGGTGTGTGTTCAGCCTGTAACGGGCATGCATGTTCATGACCTAAAGCATTGATTAAAAAGAAAATAGATTGCTTCTTCATATGGACAAAACGTTGTTTAATACATCATCGGCGGCATTTATGTGCTTAGATGCAGGTTTCTATCACAAGGATGGACAATCCATGGTGAGGACCAGCAATATAGTGATTGAAAATTGATTAAGATTTTCAATCAATGGGATTGAATCGTTGGATCGCAACTATCCTAACCTGATTGCCCTTCAGTTATATATACTTGGTGTTCCCTACATTGCAAATATATATATGATCTGTAGGAATTCAGTAGCAAGAAATTAGCCAGCACAGACCACAAGCGGCACTTGGCGATCGCGAGCTCAATTAATGGAGATCCATATACGTACCCAGTTGTAGCTGAGCTTTCAAAAGTTTGACTTGTCAAAATAGTTGCTGTTGTGCCTCGGCCATTAAATGTGACAGATTTTTCTCGATGGAGACCTCAAGATAGAGACCATAGCCATATCCATTTCCACAAGTTGATAGACTGATCATCTCCTCAACCTGGCTGGCTAGGTAGATTCAAATTAAGCAGATTAAAGGTAAAGACTGTACAATTACGCAGTAAGAACTGCATAAATAATAAATGATAACTTTAATTTTTTAACAAGGGCAAGAACTGTATACGACATCAATGAAGACGAACATTGCTCTAAAACAACAACTATTTAGCCACTTTCTTGAAATAAATTATACACACACACACACACAAAAATTATGTTTTGAAAAAAAGACAAAGTTACTAAATCTGGTTGAATCCATGACCCAGATCTTCAGTTGATTAATATATATATATTTATATAAGCTATCTTCTCAATTAAATCTTTTAGTGCTTCTTGAAACTATTACCATGAACAATAATACTATTATTCATTGACAGACATTGGCCACTGCAAAGAGCACGAGAAAGAAAAAACCTTAGTTTATTCGAAATCAGTTGTTTCTTGATCAATTCAACGAGGAAGAAATCAAGTTTGCAGTTAATTATTTGGCGAGGGATAGGGTAGGGTGTCACCAATTGTGAAGCCCCGGGGTGAGGGGTTGGTCGGTCCCAACAGCTACCGATTGAAAATGAATGTCATGTCGCCAGATAATTTACCGGCTGTCAATCAATAAGCTGATATAATTAAGCGTATAGCCGGAAAGCCAAGACAGCTTACAAGTTTCTTTATGCAGAGAAAGTCATCTTTGCTAGCTATTTGCTTATTAATTGAGAAGGTGAGTCGTGGAGCCAGCCTGGAGATCGTAGAAGACACCATCACAGCTGAAACTTAAAACTTAATCATTTGATCATTGGTTCAGCTTTAGCCCCATAAGTAGCTCTGTGCTTAGAAGCTGTCTCGCTGAACATCATGAATTCTCCTACTGTCTTGTTTGTTTTCAAGTCCAAAGCCCATCGAGTATCTAATTAAATAAAAAAAGGAAATATATATATATATAATGTAAGAGAGAGAGAGAGAGAGAGTTCTGGTGGGGGGACACACATTTCGAGACCACATCTTCGGAATGAGCCTGTTATACTTCTTGTTTAGAGCATTGGATATAATTTCATCAACAAATAACTTTATAAACAGCATGTTCCATAATACAAATCTTACAAATACACACACTCGCACGACTCTGTACTGGCACGAAGGTACGCTGGCAACTTCAATTTTTTTTCTCGGCACCACCAGCTTTTTCCTCACCTCATCGTCATAGTAACCTCGCCTTCTTCCCCATGCAACGACAACTTCTCTTCTTCTTCTTCTTTTTCCCCCGTCACAATAATTAAATTTGTAGAAATGTTCCGGCACAATTTCTCAGCTTATTCCATTTAATTATGCTATCAAAAGATTCAATCAAACAACTAATAGACAATAAAAAATACAAAAAAGGGGGGAAAGTTTCAGCTTCACAAAACAGGCCAGAAGCTAATAATACAAAGACTTGTACACACAAGTCTTTGCGAGGTGACATATTATAGGTGATGTATACTTGTGTTATATACATAATATTCTAGGTTGCACTTCCACTTGGGATGAGTAATTTCTTAGGGTACCACGACGAAGGTCAGGTTTATATATATAACGCACCCTCCGTCGACCCTAGTGCCTTACGATTACCTCAAAAAACTAATCTCCACTCACAATTTCGCCCCCAGAACTCAGAAAAGTTGTGAAAGTTTGGAGGGCCCATCTATATATCTAGCTGTTGGTATCATCAAAACCCCCTTTTAATAGGCCAGCTGATCAATTCATTGCAGGGACAAGTGAAAAAGATGACAACTAAGTTTAAGAATATTACAAGGCCTCCAGCTCTCTGGTTTGCTGGGATTATGTTCCAAAACATTTAGGGATACTCGAGTTGGCGAGAGAGAAAGTCGGAATAAGAACATAGTTCTGGTAAGGAAATTATTGTGATCACGCTTTCTTCGGTTTGAAAAGCTTTTTCCATTGACGAGGGAGTCCTTCCCTGCCAATTCTAAAATCGTGAACAACTCCCAGCCCACTTGAATATATATTCAGAATCTGCGTAAGCTAGCTTTTAAATTCATTCTTGGAATGCAGGTGAGGTGTGAGTACTACTCCCAAGTACTGAACTTAAACCACATAGCCGTTCTGTAAAACGAAAGAAAAGGGCGACCAAGAGGACGAGAACCACGAGGATTTCAAGAGCTCATTGACAAATAGTAGTGCTGAATAATTTAGCTAGATGGAAAGAAAAACCGTTTTGATTTCCATGGAAAAGGTGCTCTATCGTCGGGCATCTTTCTGGGCCATGCTCGAGTCGATTGACAGGGAAGGTGATACGATACAAACTAGAGGAAGAATTTACAACCTCTCAAAGAATTTTTCATCTTGAATGGATAGAGATGTCTTTCTACTATCCTCCTTCTCTCTCCAACTTTTTACTTGTTGCCCCACACTAAAAAATAATTTATATGCTTATAGACTGACGTGATAACTTAGGCGGGGGATTGAAGATCCAGCACGTGTGGCTGAGATTGGCACCGATATTCAGGGCCACCGGCTACCGTGAACTGGGACACAGCAGGTCGGAAGACGGCCATGGTGGAAATATGAATTAATAGGTCGTGGGTCCTTCTTGGCCTCTCAGTTACATTTTTATATTTTTTGGAATATTGATTTCACCACTTGCAGTTGTAATTAGTTATACATAGTAATCAAGCTTTTCCCGGGTCCATCTTCGATTGTTTTTTTAATTGTTTGGTAGCATGAATTTTTTTTATTTTTTTTATTTTCTCGAAACATAAAAACTGGAGATTTGTCATAAAAAATCTTAAAGCCTAGCAAAATAGTTTTTATATAAAAACAAGAAAAGTTTCAGGATCTTGAAGAAAAGAAATAGTAACAAAGTGCTCGAAATATATATTATTATATTTGATACTCCTAGTTGGACTTGAGCCCGTATCCTCTCAAGTTTTTTTTTAATATTAATCACAAACATTTTAAGAAAATATTATTAAACATCATAAACTATATATATATAAATCACTCAACCCTTGTCCCCCCCAAAAAAAAGGAAGAGCGAGAACTTAAAGAAAGCTTAGATTGTATGTTAATGATAACTTTGTGACATAATTTAATGTGTTAACTATATACTTAAATTAATTTTTTTATTGCTAATAATATTCCAAGTACAACATTGACCCTTAACTTAACCCGCCCATCAGCCAAACAAACCCTTGTAAGAAAATAAATTAACGAGCCCGAATCGAGCTAGGACTATAAAATGCCCTGGGACACTTCCATTCAAGGAGGAAGAAAATTATTTTTAGCCGCATCTAATCACACCATTAGGAAAGGAACAACGACAGGGAGATTTTGGAATTTTACCATAATTTTGGTTATTAAATGTTTTTCTTTTAATTTCAATCCTTGAATCATATATATGGTGTTTTAATTTATATCTCTTACTATATTTCATTCGATTTTTCATTACATAAAACATTGAAAGATATTAACCTCGATAATTTTATGAATCTTTGGCATTTTTATAGAATTAAAAAAAAGTGACGTAAAGGTTAAAATAATAATTAAAAAAACAATCACGAGGTATAGTTTTAAATGATCTATATAATTTAGGTGTTTTAACGATTTAGACCATAAAAATATGATGCAAGAATGCCTAAAGGTAATTGAAAGATATAATGATATATGTTACATGCATGAACAATATTATTTTCTTTTCTTTTTTCTTAAAAAAACAAAAAAACTATCAGACATTAGACATGTTGAATGAAAGTGACAGACTATGTGTTTTTTTTTTCTATTTCAAACTGTTGTAAAAAAAATTCAAAATCAAACAAATAAATCTTCATAAATTGTGGTGTATGGCAGTTTTTTTTATTTCTTCAATAAAAAATCCAAAACAAACAATTGTTTTTCAAGAATCTGAGTTTTTTTTAAACCTAGTTCATATGGTCGGCCAAGCCAACACATACATAAAGGCATGTTTGACAAACATGCCCAATTTCTACTTAAAGAAGATTGTCCTTTTTTTTTAATCCTTAAAGCATGTATGTTGAATATTGCCTTGAAGCATTTTCAATGTCTCTAATTTTAGGTTAAAAGTTGTGTTTGTCAAACATGAGCTATTGTCCTCCCATTTTGCTTTAGATTGTTTTAATTTTAGTGTTTATGTAATAAAGAAATTCTAAAGCAACTCAGGGATTATTTTGAAATTATTTGTGGGTTCCTTATGTGTTTTTCCAATAACTTTGTTTAATATTGAGATGTAGAATTACATTGTAAGATACAAGCCTCGAATTAAAAATACTTCATTATTCTCCAAAATTTCAAAAATAATGTTAAAAAATCCAAAACAAATGTCTGATTTAAAAAGATATTAAAATATAATTTTCTTAATGAGTTTCACTAATATTAGATATTAGACTTGCATAGTAAGATATGAACCCATCATTATAAATACATAGTTTTTATCATGTTTTTAAAATATAAAATAGATATCGTAATCAGTTTATGATCATCTATTAGAACTTGATCGAAATTTCAAAATACCACAAAATTTTATAAATATTCATGAAAATTAATTTACTATATATTGCATACAAATATTAAATTAAATGAATTAATAATAATAAAATATATTGCTTACACCAATTGGCCCTCCATATCGCTTTCCAGTGTTTCGAGTTGAGCCTTTGTAAATCACTAATCTCTGTCGACCTTTCAAGACTCCCAAAGTCTAAGCTTATATTAGCCAGAAGATTCAAGTTTCGTACAATTCTGAATCCGCCAATACTAATTCCATTTTGTTGACAATTTGACCAATCAATCATGAAAGCGTGAGCTAATTAATTCTTGCCATGATATATATAGTTGCCTTGATCAATTTTCTTGGTCAACAATTGCAAAATAAAATAAAATAGAGAAACAACTAAACTAGAGTCTTCTACGGTGGTTCCTGTTAAATACAATTAAACTAGTCTTATACTTTTTTTTTAAAAAATACTATATATACATGCTATTTTAATGTTTTTTTTAATATAAAAAAAATTCAAAGTACAAATCGAAATACCTATGCAAGTATCTAATTAGATAAATTGATATTTATTTATTTAAATAAATGAAAAACATTATTAACTTTTTTAAAATAATAATAATTAGAGATGAATGTATATCAAGATATTCAATAAGACAAAATGAATCATTTACTTGATTGTGTTTGTGAAAAGTTTTGATTTAAATCAATAAAAGATTATATAAATGAAGTTGATTAAACTCATACCCTAAAAATATATTACGCAAGGCTGAACTTATCAGATATATTATTTAAAAATAATTATTTGTTATATTGAAAAATAAAGTTAATTTGTGTAAAAACAAATATAGATAAATTAGAATGATATCTTGAAAAATCAAACGCAAACTAATTGTTTTTTTTAAGAAACATATTTGAAGAAAAAACATGCAAAACCTGTGATCTAGGTCATGAGACTCAAATAAACTAATATAAAAAAATTTGAGGATAATTAATAACTACTATTTTTTAAATGAAAAATTATAAGATCATACGAATTCAAGTCCCCAACAAATCAAATGTCAAAAGATTAAAAAAAATCAATTACACAAAAGGATCTAAGAACTTAATTAAAATAATAAAGGTGAAAATAAAATAAAATTATTAATTAGTTGGCAAAACATAATTCCCAATTGAAGGGTTAAATTGAATTGAAAAATATCTCTAACAAAAGGAAAAACAAATCAAAAGAATGAGGGTTAAATTGGAAAAAATAAAACAACAAATATTTTGATTGAGGGATGAAATTGAAAGGCAAAAATAAATAACTAAAGAACCAAACAAGAAAAATTAAAATTAAAAGAATAAGGATAGAAATAAAAAAAACTTGAGAAATTATAATTGAATCACTAAATTGAAAACAAACAAATTTTTTATAAAAGGAATAAGAACAAAATAAAAAAAATCAAGAGAACGGGAACTGAAATTGAAAAACCAAAAACAAAGAGAAGTGCCATGATATATAAAAGAGGACACGATTACACCTCCAAATATATAATGGAAGGTTAGGGTTGACGACCTTGTAATATCAAATGTGTCGTCTAAATAGTGCATGATTAGCATATGTTAATAACTTTTTTTTTATTAAAAAAACTAAAAAATCAATGTGAAAATATCAAAATATCTTCTATTAACTTGGTAATTACCTAAATATATTTGTGTTAAGGTATCTCCTGGATGCAAACCTTTTTTTTTTCTAAGATCAAATATGTATTTTAATTGTACATGATGAAGGAGAAACCATATAAACCATTGTCCTTTAATATCTTTATGTTTTGTTTATTTTAAGGATTTTTAAATTAAAAATATATTCTTACCATGAAAAAAACTAGAAACAACTTTGATATACTAAATAGTCTTGTAATCATCAATGGAAAATATCAAAGCAGCCCCCACAGCCAAGGCTTTTTTTTTTTTTTTTTAATTTAGAGGTAAAATAATCATCATTTTACTTTACTATAGCAATCCATATATAATAATATATATCTACTGCTACAATGAAATGGACACACACGCACTACACTCATCATACAAAAGCATTGAACAAAAGATATAAACTGTTCAGAAACAAAATGTAAAAAGAAAAAGAAAAAGAAGAAGAAACAGATTTATTAAGCATTACAAGAGAAAGAAAAGATGTTATCAAGCATTTGCCCTTCCGTTGATCTTCACCAAGACTCTCAAACTCCATTAATTAGGTTGAGCCCGACACAATCTGGAGGTCGGTCTCCCCTACTCGTTATTCTCAGCCACACCAATCGCATAGTTTGCTTGGCCCAACAAGCTGCTTATTGATCGAGCTTTTACCATACCAAGCTTCAGCTTCCTCCTCGAGATCATCAATGGTTTCTCCTTATCATCTCGATCATCTTCATTATTTGCAGCACCACGATCTTTCTCATCTGAGGAGGCCCCCTGCTTCCTCTCTTCTTTCTTCGGCGACAGCAACAATGAAGGGCTCGATAATGCCCCATGCTCGTCCTTCTCCGGTACAGTCGTAGCAATTGATCGGCGGCGAACACTGCTCATACTTCTTAGCCTTCCTTTACCCAAATGATGTTCGCAAAGAGAGTATCCCACTAGGGTTTGCTGGAAACACCTCCATCCCCTCCCATTAACACGACTGCACCGCGATCCCTCCAGCAGTGCACCGCCCCTAGCCTTCGTTTTCACTTTGGAGATAGCATCTTCTTTTGTTTCCTTGTCATCTGCTTCATTATCACCATTCTGCTGCACACATTTCTTGTTCATCGTTGTGTTCATTTTGGTTTTCGTTTTCTTATTTCTATCCATTATCGTTTCCTCATTCGATCTCCTTTGAAAGCTCCCTCTTCTCTTCTTTAATGGAAATGCCCTGTCTCCCTCGCCCCATCTCCCAGCTCCTATAGTGCAACCAAACATCAGCTTAACACACTAACAATTAATAATGTTTTTTTTTCCTGCGTGGTTTTTTGAAATGGGTTTCGAACATAATTCAATATATCTACCTTGATGGGAAGAACTGGATTGTTGAAGAACCGTAACGTGCACTCCTTCGCTCAAGAAACTTCCCTTGCTGAAAATAAACCAAACTCAGAAATCCAAATCCACGTAATGCACAACGATAAGAAAAACAAAGAGAAACCAGCTAATAAAATGAGTGCAAAATATATAGAGGCGACATATACTGTGGATGGGGACCAGCTGCGTCGACCCATGCTAACGTGCACCTCATGGACATATTAGTTTAGCCAAAATAGAGAGGCCAAATGGATATAGATTGGATGGAAGAAGGTATGGTGGCTAGCCAAAGTTCATATAAGAACACTTACAAACAGTGTTTCCACTTGCAGTAGTTTTACTTTCTTTTCTGTAGCCAAAAAATAAAAATCAATTCATAGGTCTCCTTGTTTTCACCTTTTTTCACTACAAGAATTCAGGAAAGAAGAACATAATTTAACTTTTTTCACCACTTCTAATTACCTGGCATCATTACTCTTCTCTCTTGCTCCTCCTCCTTTAATCTCATCACCTTCTTGCAACAAAACCTACAATGAAATCCCAGTAAATTTGGATAATATAAATCATATCGTAACCTTGATGGATGCAAATTGACCATAGAAAAAGTAGATCCAACAAAAATGACTCTTTCAAGTCACATTGAAGCCAAGTGCACTCTCATGTACAAACACCCCACTAAACAAATTAGATAAAAGTGTTGTAGAAACTTTTTTTTTCCCCAACCAACCAAATTCACAGGCACTATGACTGCTTACCTTGCTGTCTTCTTGTGGTCCAGCACCACAGAAGCAATCATCATGACCTTCGCTTCCACCTCCGATCGGTTGATTTAGTTGATCAGAAGGCAGCTGAAGATCCAAGTATTCATCTTTTTGAGGTTCTTGGAAGAGATTTTGATGTGGGATGCTGTGTGATTGAAGTTGCACCACCGGAGACTGGCTGAACTGGGGATCTGAGAGAGGTATTGGTGAAAGAGATGAAAGAGGCAAAGGAACCTTTCTGTTTCTAATCCTCATCGGTGCAAGAAAAGAAAGATTTGATTCTGGGAAGAGAAAAAGAATTACAACCCAAAGAAGTAGAAAGTTGTGATCTTTGAAGGTCAGATTTCACATACAATAAAACTAGAGAAAGAGAGTGCAAAACTACCCAAAAATACAAATATAAGACCAGCAAAATTATTTATATTATGTCATGCTTTAATAACACAACAGCACTCGCTCTCTCATTCTCTCTGTATATTTCTATACTTTCTCTCTCCAAATCTTATTCGTTGCACCACAACAAGGCTAGGAAAGAGAATGGAAGTCAGTGTCTTTGTGTATGCGGAGGTAATGTTTGCACGTGTGGGGGAAACTGGTTGAAGAGGTGGCCGGTAAGAGGGAAGAAGGCAACAGGGAAGTGACGGGGATTGCCAGGGTGGAATGACAGAGAAAGATTAAAAAAAAAAAGAACACAAAATAATGGGAGTGGGTAGTAAGTAGTTTTATCGTTAATACTTTATAGAGGAGACTAGAGTGGGTCCCCCCACTCACACAGACGCCCTTATTAACAACGGTCGAGATCATTTCCTCTTATGAATTTGACTGCTGATAATAATCTTGATGTCCAATTTATCCATCAACCAATCGCATAGTTTTGATTAATGTAAACTTGAATTTTTGTAAATCTATTTTTTTTACCCTTTTAGCAATATATCGAATTTTTAATATATATATATATATATAGGCACCGCGTTCCAATTAAAATAATAAAAAGGTGTTGTAAGAAATTATTTATTGGATGTGTATAAAGCAATATTATCAAAACAGGTCAACCCATTAAATTTTTCACTCAATTGGTTTACTATATCGTCCATATTCTTCAATTCTTTTCAGTATTTATAATTCATGTTTCAAAACATTTTTTATCCCCCCTCCCTTTGTCCATTACAGCTCGTTTAATTTTAATTATAACCCTTATACATTATGGCCAAATTGACTTCACATGATGACCACTACCATCTTGACCAATTAATTTAATGTAATAGTTTTTATCTTTGCGAACAATTTATTCTTGCACTATAATCCTTTCTATTATAGACGATTTAATTTTTCTGATTTATCAAAGGAGCCAAAATTTACTAAATATACCTTTAAACATCAAGGTTGGCTTAGAGCTATGAAAGATTAACATTTTGCACTATAAACTAATTAAACTTAAGATCTTCTTCATTGTTCATCATCAATAAATGTTGTCAACTTACAAGGGATTTCAAAACTAAATCAAAGTAAAATTGTGATCTTGAGCATCTTAAATCATGTTTAATGGTAAAAGGGGTTTAATCAAGTTGAATGAGTTGATTATAGTAAAACATTTTCTTCTATTGTAAACCCTAGTAATGTGTACACTAAACTCATTGTTTTTATAATCAAATAATTGTATTTTCATCAAATTGATGTAAATAATGAATTTCTTCATGGATGTTTGCAAAAAAAACAATATATATCGGGTTTATTAATAACAATTTTCAATCATATGAGTGCAAGCTTAAAAAGACATTATATTACAACACTACACATATCTTTTTATTCATTTGGCACTTTTTAAAAGCATTCTGTTTTGGGTGTATGTTGATGACATGATTTTAACAGGTTATAATCTTGATCATCTAAATTAGTTAACTGTTTAGTTTAGCAATGATTTTAGCAATATTATTATTTTCTTAGTATTGAAGTCAATCTATTCTCAAGTGATTTATCCTTAAACCAAGCCAGCTATGCTCATGATATTTTGACTAAAGCAAAATATTATACTAAAAACCTATCTCCAATCATATTGTAACCAAGGTGCATCAAGTTTTGTTACATAAAAATGGATTTTTAAGGCTCTATAATACCTCACTATTACATAATCAAGTTTATTTTACATACAAGACCATATTTATCTTAAGATGATTATTATGTATATCAATTCATCCATGCACCTTTTATTGCCACTACGAATCAATGAGTCGTATTATTTATTATTTGAAAGGCACTTTATGTAATAACCTCCATAAATTCATGTAATTAATTCCTTATTTTGTAACACCCTCAAATTACAATATCATGAATTCTCTCAACATTTCTTTACCAATGTCAAGTGTTGGGTAATAAGTCTAAATTATGGATTTTTTTTTTGTGAAATTTCAGTCGAGTTTACTCTATTTTTGTTGATACCAAGTTATCGACAACACTTCTATTATATGTCATTACGATTTACATCTTGATCCAATCATCCTGGATCACATTCTATTCATCAAACGATAACTCAATATTCATACTTATCCATATATGCAAATCTCATCATATCAATTAGTAAATTAACATAAATGTGCTATCAAAACAACTCAAAAGATAACAAATTTATCATTAACGTAATAAATGTTAACTAATTACATACAAGCCTTCAAACTTCATAAATGCAACATTAAGATTAAGAGTCATAATATATTTATAATAAATCTTATCTTATCATTTTGAAAATGATTTGATCATACTAACAACTATACATATATATAATACATCCCCTACATATTACACTTTCTTAATTTTTACAACACAAAAGGATTTACACTAGGTAAAAACATGAATGTTAATTTGATCATACTAACAACTATACGTATACATATATACATATACATATATATATACATATATACATATATACATATATATATATACATCCCCTACATATTACACCGTCTACTTAATTTGTACAACACAAAAGGATTTACACTCCTGGTAACAACATGAATATTACATTCCAAAATAGTAATTCATAAACAGGAGTGTTCCTACATCTAACGATCTGCATCACCTCGCGGCGTACCTGTTTCAACAATAACAATATTAAGTAACTTATACACTATATTATTCTAATATTAACTAATTACTTTTAACCTTTGAAATTTAATACTTTTACTTCAATCTAACTTAATCCCTTAATTTACATAATCTTTTTGAAAATTACAAATCCAACTAACTCAATTTAATTATCAAATAAATCTAGCATTCCCATATAATCACTCAGAAATTTGGTTTTTTTTCTCATTTACCAATAGATCCAGTACTTCCATTCAAATTACCCATCATCCGGCTAACCTCTTTTGTTAACCAATCAATCCGGTAATTCCATTTGAATTACCCAGCATCCGACTAACTTCTTTTGTTAGCCAATCAATCCGGTAGTTCCATTTGAATTACCCAGCATTCGGCTAACCTCTGCTGTTAGCCAAATCAATCCGGTAGTTCCATTTGAATTACCCAGCATCCGGCTAACCTCTTTTGTTAGCCAATCAATCCGGTAATTCCATTTGAATTACCCAGCATCCGGTTAACCTCTTTGTTAACCAACAAAACCGGTAATTCCATGTAATTTACCGGTAATTCACATAATCATAATCAACACAAATTATTAAGAAAACTAAAAAAATTGAAATAAGGTGACGAATCACCTACCTTCTGCTCGGGACGACCCAACTCCTCTTGTCTGATAACCAACTCCAGACACCACTCCTAAATCAACCAAGTGTCATTATATCATTAGTCCATCAATATTTTATTATGTGCTGAAACACAAAGCACATAATATTTTTATTTGAAATTTGTTCTAATAAAAATTCATTCTCAAATATAACATCATTATTTACATACTACCTCATATTTAACTCAAGTTACTTATTTGCTTATTCTATGTTCATAATTCCTCCATCAAATAATTCTTGTATTCTTTATACCCTCACATCATAGTATTTATTTTATCTAAACACTATATTCAAACACAAGCTATACATCTTGTTTTCATATTTTCTTTTAACTAGGTTATTTCTCTTTCAATTTGAATTTACTTATTATTATTATTATTATTATTATTTTCTCAATTTAAATGCTATCTCTTTATTTAGTCTTTCTTACATTTTCAATTATCATGCTTAAACATGGGTTGTTTCTAAACATTAACATCAAACTCATTCTCCCACTTTTTCCTTCATTTGGCCAAATATGGTGTTTCTTTTTCCTCCTCCAATTTTTTCTTCATTTACTTGTTATTTCAACTTATTTTCATTCTATTCCACTTCAATTTCATCATTTTTCCTTCCCCTCCTATTTCCCCCAAATTCACATAAGAACCCTAAGTTCAAAAATCTAGGATTTAAGGAAAACTAATGTAAAATTCCATGAAATTACTTCCCAACTTAATCAAATAAGCTTAAGAACACATTTAAATCAAACATGAAATCTAAACTTCTCATCCTTACCTATTGTTTTTCTTCCAATTCCTCTTCTCAAATGCTCATTCCTTCACTTGCTTTAATGTTTTATAAGTTGAACTTGCAAGCTTTTAAGGGTATTTTCTCAATTTCTTGTATTTTCCCTCACTTTTCTCTCTTTCTCTCTTTCTCTCTTTCCCTCTTTCTCTCACGCTATGCCCTGTTCTCTTCACTTCTTTTTTTTCTTCTTGTTTTCATTTTTGACCATCAGCAGCTAAGAGAAGGAGGGTTATATATGTGTTTTCAATGGCCAATTTCCATTTTACCCTTAATGAAGTTTTTTTTTGCCAGCACTACCGAGATCCATTCATCTTAAAATTTTAACCAGATTTTATTCAATATATTTTAAAGTTCCTCAGAAATTTTCAGCTAAATACGATAGTCAGATTGAAAATTACATCCAATAACGTAAAACTAGTCGAATTGTGTTTTTTCGTCAAATTTTCCAATTTCTCTAAAAACTCTAAAATTTTAACCCAAGCTAAAGTATAATATTATAAGTCTTCACGCAAAATTTCAGAATTTGTTGATAACCCAATAAAGAATTACGAATTGTTTTGTTTTTATTCTACATAAAACTAGTCAATTTATGATTTTTTTGCTGGAGGTTTTACATAATTTCTCGTGAATATTACTATTTTTTAGTGAGTTGTTTTTTGAAAATATATTGAAATTTTAGCAGAGTCTCTCCTATATAAGAAGATTCTAAATTATCAATTAACTCCTATTGCATTTAAATATATTTTTTATTTAAATGTCCAACCATCTTATAATCATCACAATTCATTTTGGTTCACAACATACATATAATTAACAATATTAAAAGTCCAAATTAAAATAATTATAACTAAAAATCATCTTCCCCTGAATCCAATAGATATAATGGAAACAAGTATGCCATCATAGTTTATGTAATTAATTTGAGTTTAAGTTACATAATTTCAACAAAAAATTAATTTCACTTACAAAACCCATTTCTATTCAAAAAAGATATTTAGTATAATTTTTCACTAAATTATAGAAAGCCTTTTATTTAATTGTCATTCTGCTCGAGGCTACAAGATACATGCTATTAATAAAAAATTAACAATCAATTTTATAACCACAATTTAGTTAACAATTAAAACAGAGGTAGTATAATATTTAAATTATAGCTCATCATCATTAAATCTTATTTTAATACTATTGACCATAACCCATCATATAGTTTTCATTGTTTATTCACCATATTGAAATTTACTTATTGTCATAAATTTAATAAAATTCTTTTTATTCCTAGAATATATTTGGATATCATAATCCTTACAAGAAATACCTAACACTAGGTAATTCATTTCCTTACCTATCCCAAGAGTTATTTTCATTTACAGAAATCTAGATTCAACCCATTACTGAGTAGCATTTTCATTGGGGCGTCGCAAGACACTCCGTTCGTTTTCAACACTAACGCGTTGTTGAAGCGGCGCATACGGTGTATTTCAGCGTCCAAAAATACCTAACTGGCGTCTAGAATGATTTTCATAACTGTTCTTTTCCCACCGGTGCGGTGCGTGTATGTAAACGGTGGTCGTTGACGTCGCAATTGTCTTTTGCAATTTTTTCACCCTTTTCTCTCTCTAACCTGCTCAAGATGACATCAGCGCAACTATTTTTTCTGAATTTTCACTTCATTCCCTACACTTGGAATTGTGTTTGTATGGTCCTTATTGTTATTATATAGGTTTTGATTTGTTGCAATTTTGTCCTTCAATTGAAATGGATCATATATTGTACTTTCATATAGGTCCTCAAACTTTGAATTTTTGAAATTGGTCTGGATTCTATAATATTTTCGGTAGTAAAGTTTTGATTTATTTTAATTTATTCCTTCCATGCAAATTAAGTATAGATTTCAATTTCATTTTGGTCCTAATTGCTTTAATTTTTGGTTTTGTGTTAAATTATTTAATTTCATTGGTATCCATGTTTAGATTTATTTCAATTTTATCCTTCAAAATATATTTATTATATATGTTTTCTTTTATTTTATCCCTTATACTTTTAATTCCTTTATTTTTTTTATATTTCTGTCCATATTTATATATACATGCTATTAGTTTATGTTTTCAATTTTTCTACATTTCTTATGTTATTAAGTTTTTTATTTAATGTTCAAATTTTATATGTGTTGGTAATCATTTAAAAATTAATAATTATTATGATTTATCTTTTTTTTCCCCTTCAAGTCACATAATTTTATATTATTATTGATAGGACATTCAAAATAATGATAATAATTATTTTTTTCTTTAAATATGTCAGACTAATTATGTTTTATGATATTTATTTAATTTTACTATCATTGCTCTGAAATGCTTTTAATATAATAATATGAGTAATAAATCTTATGAAATTTGTTTTGATATGATGATCATTTTTATTGTTTCATTGTATAAGTTTTTATACATTGAATATATTGATGATCATATATATATATATATATATATATATATATATATATATATATCCTAGATTTTTTAATAAAAAAAATTATATCATTTCTCTGAAATAATTTTAATATAATAATATGAGTAATAAATCTTAAAAAAATATTATTATTTTTTTCTGACAATAATTACAGTCTCACGAATTTTTATTATTTCCATTCTTATTAAGGGTTTTTTTTAATATTTATATGTTAATTTTTTTTGATGATCATTTTAAAATTAATATTTATTATTTTCTCTCTTTGTTATTTTTAAAATTCTTCTTATTGATCTTTCAAGTCAATTTTCTTTTTAAGTCTACCTATTTATTTTTTGTCATTTATTTATGTGTTTTTTTCTTCTTATAAATATGCTAGAATAATTATATATTTTAATATTTATTTAATATTAGCACCTGAATATATATATATATATATATATATATATATATATATATATATATATATATATATATATATATAAACAAAAATGACATAGGTTTTTTTAAAGAACAAAAAAATAATATTAGTGTTCTTAAACAATTTTAATATAGTAATATGAGAAATAAAACTAATAAATATTTTAATATTTATTTAATATGATCACCTGAATATATTTTTTTGTTCTTTAAAAAAACCTATAGACAGAAAAAAATGACCTAGGATTTTTTAAAGAACAAAAAAATAATATCAGTTTTCTTAAACAATTTTAATATAGTACTATGAGAAATAAAACTGATAAATATTTTAATATTTATTTAATTTTAACACCTGAATATATATATATATATATACACACACAAAAAAAAAACCTAGAAAATATTGATTCTTGGAATATTAAATTTTATTTCGCATTTTTTATCAATTTTATTTCTCATATTACTATATTAAAACTATTTAAGAACACTGATATTTTTTTTTTGTTCTTTAAAAAATTCTAGGTTATTTTTTTTTGTCTATATATATTTTAGATATGATATTACTGGGCAAAAAAGACAACTTACAAACAAAATGGAAAGATAAATTTACCCAAGTTATCAGTAATTAAAAAATATACGAACCACTTCTCCTGCGTTTCGATTACACTGTTCATTTTAGGCGGAATTGTTTTTTCATTTTAGGCCAAATAACATCGTTCATTACTAGAATAAGTCACTTAACAAAATGATTATCTAAACCAAAATAGAACAATTTTATTTTTTATACTCATTTCTTAGTTGTTAGAAATGGTGGAAGCTGTAAGAAATATGGTTGGGGGGGGGGGGTTATGATCTTATGGTGTGGAGTGGAAAGTGTTTATTTGTGTGTGCATGTGATTATTGGCAGGTAAATTTAAAAAAAAAACAAAAATAAATGATCGTTTAATTACTATGCCTAAATAATTATTACACTTGAATAATCGATACTAGGAGAGGAGGGTTAATTAGTACACTGGAGAAGACAATATATGCATTTATAAGGAGTCTTGGGTGCTCGAGACAGTATGCATGGTGTTAAGGAGAAGACAATATATGCATTTATAAGGAGTCTTGGGTGCTCGCGACAGTATGCATGGTGTTAAGGAACCATCTTACCTAAAGAAGATCCAATATAGATTTATATTGATAATCGATCGGCGATCGCATTAGCAAAGAATCCAGTATTTCATGAAAGAAGCAAACACATCAATACACGTCATCACTTTATCTAGGAGCATGTGAATAACAAAGAAGTTGAATTGATCTCTTGCAAAACACACGATCAAGTTGCATATATCTTCACAAAGCCATTGAAGGGAGATATATTTATCAGATTGAAGTTCATGTTTGGCATGACATCTCCCGATGCTGGAGTTTAAAGAGGGAATTTGTTAGGATAAACTCAAATTTGCAAAGTCAAGCAATGCAACCATCGACATCCATAAATCAAAGTTTCTAACAGCCACTATCCATGACCACCGCTTCCTGCAAGCCGCTTGCAACTTGCCAATCTTATTTTAAAGTCAAAAAATATCAAGCTTTCATTTTGTGTATAAATAGAAAGCTTAGTTAAGATGAAAGTGTAGTGGGAGATATTAGAGAGAAAACACGAGAGAAAAAGAGAGTTTTGACAGTGTTCAAGCTTCTGTGTGTAATTTTTTGTTAAAATAAAACAATGTGTTTTATCCCTTTTGAGTGTTTCAAAGCCACCAGTGGCCTCTCCCACCAACAGTAATCAGTCTGCTGCCCGGTAATATCATATTCCACAACCTTTTTTCCTCGTAATTCCTTCATATGAAAGAAATGGTTTGATCTATTTATAATTGCATCACAGAAAGTGCTGGAAGGATTATTTAGACAGTAGATTGGTGAATCAAAAGATTGTTTTATGTGATGCCTACGACAGAATAGAAGAGGCTTGTAAAGCTGGAGCCCTCTAAATTATCACGCAAAAGTTCTTGTCAACTGATCATACTTCATTCTCTGTCGGGGGCAGGTTTAGATCCTGAAGACTTTACAAAGATCCTACATTACTTCAACTCCATAAAGTAAGGTTTCAGTTTAAAACAATCATCATTTATTTACTAATTTTGTTGGAAGATGTTCAAGTTCTGTATTCTGAATTAATATTTAAGATCTCCTCAAGCCAACATATTAAGAAGTGAAGTTGTGCATAATAGTAATGCCCCAGTTTTTATTGACTTTTAGAAGTCTGTTCCTCTCCATTTAATTTTATTTCGTGTTCTGGTTACTATAATTAATTTGATTGTCGATAACCAACAACCTGATATAAGTGCACCTAGTGCGGAAATCTTCAGACGACGGTGTAGACAAGAGGTCGGTTAAATGAACTTCATATCCATGGCTTGCCCACATGTTTCAGAAACAATTAGTGCAACAAAAACAAGTGAGTGCATGTTAATTAAAATATTTAAGTGGACTAATTCTCTTAAAGACAAAATATAAACTTCATTGTATATTCTGGAATACTGAAAGTATATTCTAGAATGTAGTATAGAGTATTTGACATATTATATAAAGCTGTTAGTAGCACAAGGTTTGTGTGCAGAAATATTACAACAAAATATATTCAAAATTTCCTTCTCTCTCTAATCTCTCTATCTCTCTTCTTCTCTGCACAATTTCTTCACTCTTAAACTAATCACAACATGATATCAGAGCTTTTATGCTTGAGCAAGTTAATTTATCCAATACAATCCTCTACTTCCGCAATCTGATCCTTATGCATTATTAAAAAAAAAGAAGCTCAAACAGAGCATCAACGATTCTCCCTCCCTACCTCTCCTCTTCGTTTCAATTCTTCAGCAACTTTACCTGCGTCCTTTGCTTTAGACGAGGTATCAATGATGGTGCCCATGCCTCTGTCTCCGGTAACCATGATTCTCACTGACTCACTAAAAAGGCATGGAAGAAAGAAGACAGCAACAATGGTTTTGAATTCGATGTTTTGGATTCTATGTTTACTCATCATCTTCGGCCTCCTCGCCATCGTCCTATACGTGCTTTTATGCCTGGTGGTTGATCTGATGGATCTGTTTGTTGTTACGGCTAACATCAACAAATGACAACAATCCTCCACAGATCTCTAGTGAAAAAAAACTAAACAGAAGCAATCAGCTAAGTGATGTCCTTACCTTTCTAAATGTGTTGCTGCTGCGACAACATCTCTCACTCTGTTATAACAGCCCATGGAGACTTGCTCGGTGAGCTTGGCAAAGTAGAAGAGAATGGTGAGTCATGAATTTTTCAAAAAAAGAAGAGAAATGAAAGCAAGGAGATTCAAGTGAAATATTTCGCCGGAGAGGTGAAGACTCATATACGTTACCAGCTTCCTGCAACTTGGCTGCAATTGGAGATAGAGCAGGATTGCCTCTGAAATGAGTTCTTCTGCATTCTTTGGTCGTGACCTCACAACAACAGGAGAAGGAGCCTTAGAGCAAACATCATAATTGTTGTTGTTACTGTTGTTGTAAGAAGATCTATGGAGAGGAATAATTTGAGTTTGTAGCAGTTGCTTCTCTGCTCCTCTGCTCAAGACTCTCATCGTTGAATTGGAAATCATTCTTATTATTGGTTGCGGCGTGGTTGAGAGAGCAATAAGTAGAAACCCTAGATGTTATGATTTGTGTAGTGTCGTTTGTATTGTCCTATCGTTTGTGTTGTGTGTTGCCGTTTTGATTAGTTATAAAAAAAAGCACAAGAAGAAGAGAGAAAAAAACAAAAAAAGAAAAAAAATCAATATCATTGAGAATTACAAAATGAATTCTTACACAGATTAAGAAATTCATCGGCAAATGAAAAAACTTCAAAAAAAAACTAAAGTAGCCAAATGAAAAACTTCAGAAAAACTAAAGTAGACAAATGAAATTCAAACCCATTCTATCACCTCTCTTACCTCCCATTTCTTTCTTCTCATCCCTCTCTTCTCAAAGATGAAAATCTTCAGAAAAACTGAAGTAGACAAAGGAAAAACTTCAGAAAAAAACTGAAGTAGACAAATGAAATTTCAATCAAGAAATAAACAAATAAAATGTCTTCTCTCTCTTCTATCTTCTTTGCCATTTGAGCATTTCTTTTTCTTTTTCTTTTCAATCGCATTCAAACTCATCTTTCTTTTACTTAGTGATTTCTGGATTCAGTACTCATGTGTTTTGTTTTTCATTGTTGCAATCTCATGCTTGGTTTATCAAAGCAAGAGATTGAGGGGAGATGTTAGAGTGTATATTCTGGAATACTGAAAGTATATTCTGGAATACTGAAAGTATATTCTAGAATGTAGTATAGAGTATTTGACATATTATATAAAGCTATTAGTAGCACAAGGATTGTATGCAGAAATATTACAACAGAATATATTCAAAATTTCATTCTCTCTCTGATCACTCTATCTCTCTTCTTCTGTGCACAATTTCTTCACTCTTATACTAATCACAACACATTGATCCCTCTCAATTATGAAAAACGATAAAAGAAAAAAGATGAGTGAAGGGGGAGCTTTTCAAAATAAAATCTAATTTTACGCACTCAATTGCATGTTGAAAACCAATATCATTCCTTCATTTAAATTCACACGTCCCCTTATTCTTCAAAATTCGATAAAAACAAAATATCTTAAACAAAGTATGATCACAACAAGTGCCTTTCCATCCTAGATATGTGTCTCATGACTCGTGAATGAGTTGCTGTGTTGCTTCCAATCCTGAAAGGTTGCTGTGTTGCTTCCAATCCTGAAAGGTTGCTGTGAAATTGGTGCAAAACCCTAGCTACCATCAAGGGTAGGGTTTTCCTGGTGATTGCAGGCCTTGATCATGTGGATGAATAATGTTCTTAGATTTTAAACGATCAATGATAAAACCGATGGGAATAGTTTTTCTTAGGAAGCCGCGATGACCACGCCCAGTTAATTTCACGATCAAAATGACCTGCACAACGACATAAAATCATAGTCCGAATTCCCGGCTGTCCTGCTAGCGGTGATCTGAAAATCTATACCTACCATCTTGACATGATCAGATCGAATTGGACATTGTTCTTGGCGGTCCGAAGCCAATCAAAATCCAGACTATTGGATATGTGCTTCTCTTTTTCAACTATGTGGATTGGATATATTTTCCGTTAGGCGTCATAGCAATTACTTGGTCAGACGAAGGAATATATACATGGGGATCATTAATGTGTCGTGAAAAAGACAAACAAAGTACAAAGGTTGTCCTCTTTCCAGCTTCTCAGAAATTAAGCTTGCAACGAAAGTGGGAGGCGGCAGTCATTAATTACCACTGCCCGACCCACGCCTGCATGAAGGAAGTTTCCTCTTGAAAGGAATCGCTTCAGTGTTGAAGATTGAAGATGAAGATGAACCTGTGAAGACTGAAGAATAAAGTCTATGATTCCAAGACTTCAATTGAAGAATCTGAAGATCATAGGAGTGTTTTTAATTATTAAGTTTTATGTTTTCATTAGGGATCAAATTGTAATGATCTCTTTAAGTTATCTTTCCTATTTAACTAAGTTAGTATTTCCAGTTTTGCTTAATTTCCAGTTCAATAAGAATTGATTGTAATGAACTGGAATTACCATTTTTGTATTCAGTTTTTCTTAATAAATAAAGCTAAGGGATGGGAGCAACCTAACAAGATTCTGCTCCAAAATTTTCCAATTTTACATTGCCTAGTTGTGAGTTAGCTTGAGCCTCACGGTTCTTAAGAAAACAGCACTTGTTCTTCCTTGATTGCTACAGTGCGTGTTTTTCTGGGTTTAAAGGCAATTCCAGTTACTGATTTGAACAGTAACTGTTTGTTCTTCAATTTATCAATTTGTCAGTCAAGTTCTTTGAAAATCAACATGGTATCAGAGTAGATTTAATCTTAGAAAGGGAAATTGTGAGAAACACGAGAGAAATAAAAGTGAGGATTTTTCAAAGTTATTAAACTTTGATTGGGAGGTGAGTGAAACACGAGAGACCTGAAAATTAAATCAAGAGATTAAGCTTGATTTGTTCTTTGAAGCAAATAAGTCTGACAATATTTTTCAATTACTGTCATAGTTCTTTTCCACAGAAGATCTTCACAACAAAAGAAGATCAAACAAAATTGCTCTTCAACAGACATGGACTCCTCAACTTTTTCATCAAAATCACCCATATTCACAGGCTCAAATTATGGAGTATGGGCTGTGAAAATGACTACTTATCTCAAGGCATTCGATTTATGGGAAATTATGGAGAGCAACAAGCAACCAACTCCACTGAATAATAATCCCACGATTGCCCAGCTCAAGTTCTTTAATGAGGAGAAAGCCAAGGACTTTAAAGCACTTACATGCATCCACAATGCTGTAAGTGAAGAAATTTTCACCAGGATTATGGCATGTGAGACAGGGAAGGAAGCTTGGGATAAATTAAAAGCTGAATTCCAAGGTGACGAAAAATCAAAAAGGATGCAAATTCTGAACTTGAAGAGACAGTTCGAAGGGTTGAAGATGAGGGAGACAGAAACAATCAAAGAATTTTCCTCCAATATCTCTAAGTTAGTGAATCAGATGAGAATTTTGGGAGAAGATGTACAGGACTCTAGAGTAGTGGAAAAAGTTCTCGTTAGTTTACCTGAAAGATTTGAGAACAAAATCTGCTCCTTGGAAGACTCTAAAGATTTCACAGAGATGAGTCTTCAAGACTTGATAAATGCTCTTCAGGCTGTAGAGCAAAGACAGGCCTTCAGACATGAAAGTGCAGGTGAAGAAGCTTTCATAGCAGGGTTCAAAGGAAGATCAAGAGTTCATCGTCCCCAAAATTCTTACAAAGATAATCAAGAGGTGAGAAGAGAAACTGGAAAATCATGGCAGATAAAAACTTGGCAGAACAACAACAATTCTGCAAACACTTACAACTCAAAAGGGAAAGAAAAGAAGGAACAATTCCCCACCTGCAAATATTGTCACAAGAACAACCACCTTGAATCTTGGTGCTGGCTCAAAAATGCACAGTGTAGGAAGTGCAAACAATTTGGGCACATTCAAAAATATTGCAAGAACAACTCAGCAAATGGGAAACAAGCATACACTACAGATACCTCAGAAAACAAGGAAGAGCAATTGTTCATGATCATTCAAGAACATTATTGCAGCAAAGCTGAGGTAAGAAAACCAACTTGGATTGTTGACAGTGGGTGCACTAATCACATGTCTGCAGATTTACAACTCTTCAACAACCTTGATTCAAGATATGTGTCCAAAGTGAGGGTTACAAATGGACAATATATTGAAGTCAAAGGCAGAGGAGATGTCGAAATTGAAACACTGTCAGGTACACGAATTTTTGATGATGTGTTGTATGTACCTGAAATTAAACAAAATCTAGTTAGTGTGGGACAACTACTAGAAGAAGGGCACTCACTATTTTTCATTGGAAACATGTTCACAATCAAAGACAGTAGTGAGAACATTTTATTTTCTGTTAAGATGACTAACAGAAGCTTCTGCCTTGAATTGCAAGAAAAATTTGCAAACTCTAGCACCTGTGACAGTATAAATTCTGTGTTATGGCATAAGAGAATGAGACACTTTAACTATGCAACCTTGAAGAAAATGGCTGAGCAACAAACAACCTTAGGTCTGCCTAAAATACAAGAACATAATGGTGTATGTGAGGCATGTCAGCTAGGGAAGCAAATCAAAAGCAACTTTAATGGCAGCACACTTAGAGCAACTTCCAAACTTCAATTGATTCACACAGATGTGTGTGGGCCAATGCAAACTGAATCTTTGAATGGTGCTAGGTATTTCTTGTTGTTTGTGGATGATTATAATAGATTTTGTTGGGTATACTTTCTCAAAAACAAAAGTGAAGTGACTGATGTGTTTTTGAGATACAAGGCTGTTGTTGAAAGGGAAACAGAATGCAAGATGAAGATGGTGAGGTCTGATAATGGAGGGGAATTTACCTCTCGAAAACTTGAAGATTATCTGGAAAAGGAAGGAATAAAGCATCAATTAACAATACCTCACACCCCTCAACATAATGGGGTAAGTGAGAGGAGGAATCGAACCTTGATGGAGATGGCAAGATGTCTTCTTTATGAGAAGAAAATGCCATTAAAATTCTGGGCTGAGGCAGTAAGCACATCAGCATACCTCTTGAACAGGATGGTGACCAAGGTGCTAGGAGAGAAAACACCTTTTGAATGCTGGTATGATTTCAAACCCCATCTTGAGCATTTAAGAATTTTTGGCAGCCCCTGTTATGTATTGCAGCCTGACATCAAGAGAAAAAAACTTGACCAAAAATCTGAGGTAGGGATTTTGATTGGTTACAGTGCTAAATCTAGTGGCTATAAGGTGTATGATTTGAAAACAAATAAGGCCATAATTGCTAGAGATATAAAAGTAGATGAAGATAAAGTATGGAATTGGGATACTACATTGGTTGAAACACCAAACACTGAAATTCAGTGTGAAATTGAAAGTGAAGATGAAGATCCTGAGAACAATTCTGTGAGAGGGACTAGAATGTTAAGTGACATTTATAATAGGTGCAATCTGGTTGAAACAGAACCTATTGATGTAGAAGAAGCCATGAATTCACATGCATGGATGTCAGCAATGAAAGAAGAATTGATGATGATTGAGAAAAATGAAACCTGGAAATTGGTTGACAGACCCTCTCATAAAAAGACCATTGGAGTGAAATGGATTTTTAAAACCAAAGTAAATACAGATGGAAGTTTGAACAAGCACAAAGCTAGGCTTGTGGTAAAGGGATACTCTCAAGAACCAGGAATTGATTACAATGACACTTTTGCACCTGTATCAAGGCTGGACACCATCAAATTGTTGGTGATCTTGGCTGCTCAAACAGGTTGGTGTGTATGGCAGCTAGATGTCAAGTCTGCATTCCTAAATGGAACCCTAAATGAAAAAATATATGTTGAGCAACCTGAGGGGTTTGAAGTGGACACATCAAGGAACCAAGTGTATCTATTGAAGAAGGCATTGTATGGTTTGAAACAAGCCCCTAGGGCTTGGTACAACAGATTGGATGACTATCTTCTAAGCTTGGGTTTTGAAAGAAGCATGAATGAACATACTTTTTATGTAAAAAAGGTTGCTGACAATATATTAATTGTATCTGTGTATGTTGATGACCTACTAATTACAGGAAATCAAGAAGGATTAGTGGAAGAATTCAAGCTCAACATGAAGACCAAGTTCGAGATGAATGAACTTGGGTTGCTGTCATACTTTTTGGGAATGGAGATCATTCAATCACAGCAAGGAAGTTTCTTGTGCCAAAAGAATTTCACCAAGAAAATTCTAGACAAGTTTGCAATGAGCAATTGCAAACCTGTCAGCACACCAATGACAGCAGGGCAAAAATTATCAAAAAATGATGGATCCCCACAGGCTGATGGAAGAACATACAGAAGCTTAATAGGAAGCCTTCTCTACTTGACTGCAACACGTGCAGACATAGTTTTTGCAGTCAATTACTTGTCAAGGTTTATGCAAAACCCCAGCCAAGTTCATTTTGTAGTTGCAAAAAGAGTCTTGAGATATTTGCAGGGGACACTTGACTTTGGGATGAATTTCACCAAGTCAAATATCACTAATATAGTTGGTTTTTCTGATAGTGACTGGGCAGGGAATGATGAAGAGATGTCAAGCACCTCTGGCTTTTGTTTTTCAATGGGAGGAGCAATTTTCAGTTGGAACTCTAAGAAACAAACAGTGGTTGCCCACTCCACTGCTGAGGCAGAATATATTGCTGCATATGTTGCAGCAAACCAGCTGGTATGGTTGAGGAAAATATTGGGGGAGTTAGGCTGTGAACAAGCTAATCCCACAGCATTGATGTGTGACAACATGGCTGCAATAGCAATCTCTAAAAATTATGTGTTCCATAACAGAACCAAGCACATGAAGATTAAGTTCCATGCAATAAGACAGTTTCAAATTGAAGGAGAATTAGAGATGAAATACGTCCCTACTAAAGAGCAATTGGCTGATATGTTTACTAAACCTCTTACTAAGGATAGGTTCGAAGAATTGAGGGAGAAAGTGGGTATGTGCAGCTATGGAGTCTTGGAACCAAGGGGGAGTGTTGAAGATTGAAGATGAAGATGAACCTGTGAAGACTGAAGAATAAAGTCTATGATTCCAAGACTTCAATTGAAGAATCTAAAGATCATAGGAGTGTTTTTAATTATTAAGTTTTATGTTTTCATTAGGGATCAAATTGTAATGATCTCTTTAAGTTATCTTTCCTATTTAACTAAGTTAGTATTTCCAGTTTTGCTTAATTTCCAGTTCAATAAGAATTGATTGTAATGAACTGGAATTACCATTTTTGTATTCAGTTTTTCTTAATAAATAAAGCTAAGGGATGGGAGCAACCTAACAAGATTCTGCTCCAAAATTTTCCAATTTTACATTGCCTAGTTGTGAGTTAGCTTGAGCCTCACGGTTCTTAAGAAAACATTACTTGTTTTTCCTTGATTGCTACAGTGCGTGTTTTTCTGGGTTTAAAGGCAATTCCAGTTACTGATTTGAACAGTAACTGTTTGTTCTTCAATTTATCAATTTGTCAGTCAAGTTCTTTGAAAATCAACATTCAGCGCTAAAGTCATGATCAAAACAGAAGTTTATTAAATCTGTGAATGTTTATGAATGTCAACTCTTTGGAAAACTTTTGATTAGTCCAATGAAGTTTCCTGACACGGGGCAGAGGCAGACGAACTCTGGAAGCGCACGCACAGCGGTCCAGGAACAAATTGCATTGAGAAAAACAATATGGGTTTTGTATTCATTTTCATTGACTATGAAATTAGGTGAGGTATGGTAGTTTCAATGGTCAACTAAACCCCCTTCCCTGGTTGGCTAGTACTGAATGATGATAAAAGAGACGTGAGCATGATATCCACTTAGACTTGTTCTTCAATGAACCTGTAAACTCTCATGTGATTTACAGTATTATTATTATTATTTAATTGCACAGGACAATTATCAGGAGGAGAAGATGTCAGATTGCATGAGAAAACAATTATAAAGGACTCCAATGATTTTGTCTAATTCATTTTACAAGACTAATTAACCAGAGCTGGCAGCCATTTGATGACAGCAGCCCGCCTAATAGTCAGTCAACCAAACATTAATCGTATTTTAATTCCACTATTGTGATAACTACAATTCTAAGCTTTCGAAGGGAATAAAATACGGGAAGTACAAGGAAATTTACTCACTAATACATGTCAATAATTTTGCCAAACTTTTTTATTATTATTTAAGCTGATAAGAATCTATCTTTTGTGTATTCGGTATCCGTAAATTCTCATTAAATTCTGATTTAACGTTGCCAGAAAGTTGCACGAGAAAATCTGAAAAGGTCATTCTACAGTTTTGCCGAGATGCGCTTTCCTCTGGCAGCCACAGCTGTAATCCTAGCTGTCCTCTTGGCTCTTGATCAAGTACAGAGCCTTCAGTTTCGGTTTCCAAACTTCACGATTATAGATCCTTCACTTTTGTTTAGTGCTGATTCTTCTATAGCCCTTGGAGCACTCCAGGTCACACCAGATGTTAATGGAGCTAGTATGGAAAACAGGGCTGGAAGGGTCCTGTACAGACTGCCATTCAGACTGTGGAGAGAAAAAGGGAAGAACGCAAATTTCACTACGACCTTCGTACTCAATATCAAAAACATGACAGCTTCAAGTGGTGAAGGCTTGGCCTTTATATTAACAGCAGATCGTGCTGTTCCAGATGGAAGCGTTGGACAATGGCTTGGGATTGTAAATTCCAGCTTAAATGGAACCCCTGAAGCCCAGATAGTGGCGGTAGAATTCGACACTAGAAAAAGCTTCCCAGAAGATCTTGATGATAACCATATTGGACTGGATGTAAACAGTGTCTACTCAAACAGATCGGTTTCGTTAAATGATAGAGGTATTTATATTTCTGCGGCCAAGGATATCAAGGTGGTTGTTCAATATGACGGCAAGAATTTGACTGTTTTTGTCGGTGACGACATGAAGAACCCAGTTCTCTCTGAGCCTCTCGATCTCTCAGCCTATCTTCCAAAAGAGGTGTATATAGGATTTTCGGGTTCAACAAGTGATCACACTCAATTAAATTGTGTGAAGTCTTGGGAATTTACTGCCGGTTCTGAGAAAAAAAAATCCAAGTTGTTGTGGGTTTGGATTTTGGTTGCAGGATCAGTGCTACTCCTTTTAGTTGGTGTTGGTGTCGCCTTTTTCTTTTACAGGAAAAGGGTATATGAAGGAAACAGGCTGGATAATGCTTGTCCAAATATTGAAGAGGAAATCCTAGGCTTCTCGACTGCTCCGAAGAAGTACAAATTCAAAGAACTTAGCAGGGCAACAGGCAAATTCAACCCTAAGAACAAGCTTGGGAAAGGTGGCTTCGGGACAGTCTACAAGGGAGTCTTGGGGGGCAAGGAAGTTGCTGTCAAAAGAGTCTCAAAGAAATCAACGCAAGGAAAGCAAGAATTCATAGCAGAAGTCACAACAGTAGGCAACATCCGTCACCGGAATCTTGTTAAGCTGATCGGATGGTGCCACGAAAAGCGTGAGTACCTTCTGGTTTACGAGTACTTGCCGAAAGGTTCCTTAGATAAATATATATTCTGGGATGAAAAGTCAGGAACGCAGGAAGAAACACTGAGCTGGGGGAAAAGGCTGGGTGTGATTACAGGAGTGGCCCACGCGGTGGAGTACCTGCATAATGGATGTACGAACAGGGTACTTCACCGAGACATAAAGGCCAGTAACGTGATGCTCGATTTTAATTCAGATGCAAAACTCGGAGATTTCGGATTAGCTCGCACCATTATTCATAATGAACAAACTCACCACTCAACAAAAGAGCTTGCAGGAACACCTGGCTACATGGCTCCGGAGAGTATTCTTACAGGAAGGGCAACAGCCGAAACGGATGTTTATGCTTTTGGTGTTCTTATTCTGGAAGTTGCATGTGGAAGGAAGCCTGGAGGGCAAGCAGAGCGTGATGACTACATTAGTAACATTGTGCATGGGTTATGGGAACTTTACAGGAGGGGAACAATCCTCGAAGGTGCAGATCCCAGATTGAATGGAATATTCATAAAGGAAGAGATGGAGCGTGTGCTTATTCTGGGGTTGGCCTGCTGCCATCCAAGCCCAAAAAGTAGGCCCTCCATGAAAACTGTTTTGCAGGTTCTTACAGGGGAAGCGCCGCCACCAGAAGTTCCAGCTGAAAGACCTGCTTTTATGTGGCCACCCATGCCTCCATCCTTCAAAGAATGGGACAACTCTCTTGTCGGCGGCCAACTCACTCCGTTTTCAGTACTCTCAGGGAGATGAATCAAATACCATGGTTTCGAAGCAGACTGTACGTCGCCAGTCCATCAGTATGATTTGGTTTTAATCAATGATATATGTATATATACACAACGTTGCTGTGTTCCCGGTAGTGATTGTTGAAAAACAGAAACATTTCAATAAATTTATTTTTCGATTCGTCAAATCATGTACATATATAGCGCTGGAAAACTAGCTGCAGGTTCATGAAAACAAGAAGGAATATGATGCAAATGAAGAGGAACTTGGTGGGAGTGTACGTGAAGATTATGTTGATAAACAGCCTAATCAATCTAGACACAATGGAGGCAGTGCAGTAGAATCTGGTGAAGATGATAGCAAGCTGGGGAAGGGTAATTCCAGCAATCAAACTATGAAAGTTTGTTAGAGAAGGAAGTCTTTGGTCACTGGTTGAGTTATTAGATTATCTTAATCATTAGTTATGTAATTCCATGTCAGCAGCTAGTTATGAAGTTTCCTAGTAGCAGTTATCATCAATGTTTATCCTAAAATAACAGTTAACAATAGTTAATGTTGACTGATGCTGGGACTGCTGTAAGGTAGAGAGATTTTCTAAGATTAATCTTGGAGAGATTTCTACCCTAGACACTGAGATTCTGCTTATTCTGTTGTAATCTTAACATTAGAGTTCTTTAATTACAGACTTCTGAATTGCTGTTAATTACCATCTATGATTATTGCTCTTCCAATCAATTCCCATTTTTCCTTCTGCGTCAGAATATGTTCTCTGAATCGAAGCCTTCTGACCAACTATGATTATCAGTTTATCTTTTAAAGATATTTCTGTGATTTCTTTAAAATAGAAATTAGGCTGATTGCATTTTGAAGGCTGTCCAAGATGTTTAACCATTATCACGTCCTTGACTTCAAGTAGCAAGCCAACATGTAACTTCAGTTATTGGATTTTCTGAGTATAATTATCGGATCAGTTAGTGTATAATTCTTTAGATATTGAGATGGTACCTGTCACTATCATGAACTTGCTATAGGTTTATTGGTTTTAGTATATGTTCTAGACATGAACATGAACTAAGGTTCTCTTCCTCCTAATTTCAACAACTGGTTCGATGGTTGTTGCCTTTTTTAAGGTAGTTGAAGTACTTATTGCTCGAGTTGGAAAATTTCCTGATGAATAGACAAACACTGTTCAGATCACTGTCAGGAATTTGTCCCTGACACAAAGAAACAAGAACTGTTCAAATCAGTGCTGAGAAACCAAGAGTCTACCCAGAATTTTCCCAGAATTTAGAAAGCATAAAGAACTACTAATTGATGCAAGAAAACACAGAACAAGGGGCAAAATTTCTTCATAGGATACTATCATCCCAAAGCTTTTATTTATAGAAGAAAATTGAATACAAAACTAGAAATTCCAGTCCATTACAATCTCTTCAACTAAACTAGAAATATTCAAAACTTCTTAAATAGGAAAAGCTAACTAACTAACTAGGAAAATTAATTTGCTGTGATCAATACAATTTGATCCTTATTGAAAACATAAAACTGATAATTAAAACTGTAAAGGAAATCTTGATGATCTTCGTAGCTTCAGTCTTCAATGTGTAGACTTGAAATCAGTTGACCTTTGTTGACTTTGACCCTGCATTTTCAAAAGCTTGCTATGCGCTATTCTACAATAACCTTTATTGCTCTAATCAAATCTACTTGAACGTCCTCTACTAGATGAGGTAGTTGTGTAAGTTTATCGAGTGGTTCTAATTACACTAATATCTGCTCGAATTGTTGCCTTTCTTTTCATAAACCTCTAGATATTTGGGTTAATACATGCTAGAGAATATTATAAAATATATCTTAGAGTTTTACCTAACAACAATTTTTTTTAATTTGAGATGTTCCATTGATATATAATATTAGGGTCTTGATGACCAAACGATTATGAGTTCAAATCTCACCAACTTCATTCTAGTTAATAATATT